>JARVZY010011502.1:0-121000 GCA_030686995.1 Artemisia argyi
CTTTTCTGTCTGTTACGTGAATCTTAATTGTGAATTTATGCACATACCTGTATATCTGTTATTTGTGAATATTATCTCATTGTGGGAATACTTACCAAAATATCAGTAGCAAAATCAATTCCATATCATCTTGGCTACTGTCCTCAGTGCCACTCATTCCCATAAACGATTCCCAAAAGCACCATTTCAATCTCGCTGGGACATAACGACCCGGGTACACACTATACTATCACCGGAGAATTGGAACGAGGCTGTCTTTGACTTGTTGACCTTGGTCAATAATATCTGACTGTTTCAGGACCAATCAGTATGATTAGTCCACGGCGTCCCCATTTCTGATATGATTTGATTATGAGTACTTTTGGCCATTATGATACGTATATATGCTTGTCATATGAGCAGGTGTATATATATGATTTGTTTTGTGGGGGGTGTATGCATGCGTCCTAGGTTCTGTTCTGTTCTGATATGATATGATTTGGCTTGTGACTGGCTGTACGTGCTCTGTACCCCTTTCACCTTTGGTACTTAGAGGTCTCCCCTCTCCGTACACTTATGATATGATGGATATGTGATTATGTGATTTGAGACATATTCGAGTATCTCGTTAGGTCGGCTTGTGGCTTTCCTATGTATCGTATGTCTATTTGAATATCTCGTTAGACGCGCCTTTGTTGATACATGCTCTATGATTCTGATTATTATCTGATTATGCTTACTTTTTATATCTCTATTATGCTTCATTCATTTGACTTGTGATACATTATGCTCATTCTTATGATCCTTCTCCTTTCGTTTGCTTATTACTACTGCTTTGCATATATATATCTGTTCACTGGGCTTTTTATGCTCAGCCGCATTTTCTATTCCATGCGGTAGGTAATAAGCGGGAATCTGGGCTCGAGTGTTGAGAGTAGGAGCATAGAGGACCTACCATATTAGTTTCCCCAATTGATTTGATGATTATGGAACTTATGTTGGATGTTGGGATTTATGTTGGATTATTTACTTCATTTTATTTCCTTTAGACTTATGTTGGATTTTGTGATGTTTAAGTCTTGATGTTCATGAATTATGCTAATTATAATGTCTTCTGTTTGCATTTTATTCTTTGTATGTTCTGATATGTCACTATAATGTGATACTTTGCCCTTCTCGGGTTGGGGTGTTACAATTATGATATCAGAGCTCTAGGTTTTGACCTGTGAGGATTGGGTAGACATTAGGCTTCCTTTTAATTCTATCTTTTCCTTTAGTATTTGATTCCTAACCGTTAATTTCTTTCGTTGGTTCGTTTATGATCTTTCAGATGGTTAATACTCGTCACACCGATGATTTCATTTCCAACCCTGCCTTTAACGAAGCAGTTCAGCGGCGGGTGAGCGCATTGATACCTAACATTACCGCCCGAATCTCCGAGGAGATGCGACGACAGGCAGCAGGTGGTAGTGGGGGTTCTGGGGGTAGTAACCCTCCTATGACGATTGATACTTGGTTGGAGAAGTTCACTAAGCAAAAGCCTTGTTCATTCAGTTCCGCTACTTCTCCGTCTGATGCGGAGAATTGGATTGCACACATAGAGAAATTGTTCGAGGTTCTAGGTTGTGGAGATGAATTTAAGGCTAGGTTGGCTACGTATAAGTTTGAGGGAGATGCTTTAACTTGGTGGAAGGCGTATAAGGCGGCCAAGGCAGATGATTTTATGACCACTTTGACATGGAATGATTTTCGTGAGATCTTCTTCCTTCACTATTTTCCTTTGTCTGAGAAGGAAAAGTTTGAAAGAGAGTACCACAACATTTACCAGTATGACAGGGAGAACGGCACTGAGTTTATGAAAAGGTTCTTGCGGTTGGCTAGTTTTATGGGAGACAGTGCAGGTACACAGGCTGAACAGGCTAAAAAGTTTAAGTGGGCGCTGAAGAATGAGATATGGGAGCAAATTGTCAACACTCAGTTTGATGATGTTGCACAAGTGGCAAATGCAGTCCGTAACCTTGAGATTCTACAGGAGAGATCTAGGCGGGGAGTGAAGAGGAATTATGATGGAGAACGGGTTCGATCGGTTCAAGGGAACAACCAGAGGGGAAGTGATTCTAGAGCTGGTGATCGTCGGGGCCAGGATACACGGGGATCTGATAGACAAGGGTATAATAACTACAGGTCGGGGCGTGATTATCAGAATCGCGATTACATAGAGATCAGCGGAATCGTGGTCGTCAGGATTATCGTGCTTCGGGTTCGTATGGGCAGAGAGGAAATGGGGATCAGGATGTTTGCAAGACGTGTGGGAAGTCACATCCTGGTAGGCAGTGTCATCGGGTTTCTGGGGCTTGTTTCTTGTGTAGTCAGATGGGGCACATGGCGAGGGATTGTCCCAAGGCAGGTGGTGGAAACAACAACAGGGGATATGGTGGTGATCGTCAGCAGAACAACAACAGGGGTTATGGGAACGATCGTCAGCAGGCTACCCAGGGACGAGTTCATTCTTTGACCAGGCACCAGGCTGCCAGTACTTCAGGTACTGTTTCGGGCACTCTTCATTTATTTGGTCATACAGCATTTACTTTATTTGATACGGGCGCTACACATTCAGTGATTTCTAACTCATTTGCTAAACTTATTAATATACTGGCAACACCATTAAAACAAACTCTATCTATCTCTACTCCAATGAAGAACTGTGTGATTATTGATTGTGAATATCTGAACTGCCCTATTCGTTTTGACGATAAAATCCGTTCTGCCAATTTGCTTCCGCTGGATATGTACGATTTTGATATTATCTTGGGTATGGACTGGTTGTCCGAGCATCGGGCGACAATTGATTGTCATACCAGACGAGTTATATTTGGTAATTTGTATGCTCTATAATTTGTTTACCAAGGTTCCAAACCTGGTATTTATGTTAAGATCATTTCTGCTCTAAAAGCTCGTTCACTACTTTCTCAGGGTTGTGAGGGTTTTCTGGGTTCAATTAAAGATACTTCTTTAGACGGTCCTTGTATCGATAATCATCCTATTGTTCATGAATTCCCTGATGTCTTTCCTGATGAGTTGCCGGGTATGCCACCCGAGCGGGAAGTCGAATTTAGCATTGATCTGATTTCGGGTGCCGAACCCACTTCTAAAGCTCTTTACCGTATGGCGCCGATTGAGTTAAAGGAATTGAAAGAACAATTGCAGGATCCTCTTAATTCTGGTTTTATCCATCCGAGTATTTCTCCTTGGGGTGCTCCGATGTTGTTTGTGAAAAAGAAGGATGGAAGTATGAGGTTATGTATCGATTACCGTGAGTTGAACCGTCTCACTATTCAAAACTGTTATCCGCTTCCCCGTATTGATGATTTGTTTGATCAGCTTCAGGGAGCTAAATTCTTCTCTAAGATCGATTTGAGATCAGGTTACCATCAGTTGCGGGTGAAGGAATAAGATGTTCCTAAGACTGAATTCCGCACTAGGTATGGTCACTATGAATTCCTCGTGATGCCGTTTGGGTTGACGAATGCTCCAGCTGTTTTCATGGATTTGATGAATCGCGTATTTCATGAGTACCTCGATAAAATTTGTCATTGTATTCATTGATGATATTTTGGTATATTCTAAGACGAAGGAGGAGCATGAGCAGCATCTTCGCATTGTTTTGGAGATTCTACGGCAGAAGAAGTTGTATGCCAAGTTTTCTAAGTGTGAATTTTGGTTAAGGCAAGTAGCATTTCTGGGTCACGTCGTATCCGCTGATGGTATCAAAATGGATCCAGCAAAGGTTGAGGCTATCACAAAATGGCCAAGACCTACGAATGTGACCGAGGTCAGGAGTTTCTTAGGGCTTGCAGGGTATTATCGGAGGTTTGTAGAAGGATTCTCACATATAGCTTTGCCTATGACACAGCTTATGAGGAAAAGTGAGAAGTTTGTGTGGACTGATGAACGGGAACAAAGTTTTGAGGAATTAAAGAAACGACTAGTCTCTGCTCCTATCCTTACTCTTCCGTCGGGTATAGGTGGTTATCAGATATATTGTAGGACCCTAAAAATACTATATCTAACACAAGTTTATATAAAGATTATAGAAGAGATAAGTAGAGAGAGAGAGAGAGATGGTAACTTCTAGAGAGAGAAAGAAAGATGTATTAGATTAAGAGAGAGAAACACACATACAAGCACCCTAGAAGCAACACCTCCAAATGGGAGCATTTGGGGGTATTTATAGGTAAGATAGGAAGATGGGCCGGGCTTTGGCTTTTGTAATAAACTAGACATATCCTTATACAATATTAGATTAAACCAAGCCTGTTTACCCTTAACTAAACTACAAGACTATTACAATATTATTACAAGACTAAATGACTTAATAAATGATCGTCACTTCTATTTCTAACAATCTCCCCTTAAGGGGCGATCATTGAGATCTCTCTTTGATTCCATTGATGATCAACACTTCTATTACTAACAATCTCCCCCTAAAGGGTGATCATTGAGATCTCTCTTTGTGATCTTGATCTTTGAACTTTGAAGCTTGTTGTCTTGAACTTTGAGTCTTTGTAAAATAGTCTTTAGTTTTTGTTCCTTCATGCTTTGTGATCTTTGATGATTGACTTTTCATCGTTCTTTGTTCTTTTGTGATGTGGATTGTGATGTAGTGCCATCTGCCTTTTGTCACTTCTGCGTTTGTGGTGGTTGTTCGCCATTCCAACATGCTCATACGTCTTTAGACTTTTGTAATACATGCATTTATTGTTCCCGTTCTTTCACACTGATCTTTGTCACTTTACTTATGTAGATTCTTTCACAATACATAGAATCTTTCTTTGACCTTTTCTTTGCTTTGATCTTTATGAGAACTTTCCTTTGACTTTGTGATGCATGTATGAGCATGTGGAATCTTTTGCCATGGAGATGATATATAGCTGCAGGTAAACAGTTAGCAATAAACAACCGGTACTTACAGATAAGGAATCAGAGATCGTCAACAGCATAGTGTGAAGACTCCTTTTAACCCTTACCAAGGCCGTTCCCATTTAGGATACTCCCGAGGGAGCTTGCGAGACCTACTAAGTAGCTCAACGAATGGGCGATTCGCTGGGGATCACTCCACGACTATAGACCGTTTGAAACCACCGCGAACACTAAGTATAACCCATAAAGAATTACCGAAGTGACCTGCTATCAGGGCTGCTTGATGTTGACCTTGGCAGGAATTTCCATTCAATCATTGAGAAAACACATAAGTAAATCCTCTCATAAACGTTCTCGGCAGATTGCTAAGATCTGCATAGGTGATTGAGGCAAAAGCGGTCAACCTAAATTGACCAAGGAATGGTCAACAAAGTCAAACTGCCTAGAGTCATTCTCCGTGGAAGTATAGGGTTTCCCCGGGTCGTTATGTCCCGACGAGGTGTGGATTGTAATCGAAACGAGTTTGTGATCGGGTGAATTTGGACAAGAAAGGGGTTTGTGATTGATTTTAACTAAGGAATCTACAAGGAAGTAGCTTAAGTAAGCTATTATAACAAGACTGGAAATTTAGAAAAACCAGAAACGTTTTAAACCAATAAACGTGTACGTTCAATTTAATTTTACGCGAACGTACAAAATAAAAAGTGAAAACTGAAATCTGAAAACCCCTAGGGGGTGAAAATGACTTTTTTACAAACTTAAGGATGAAAGAAAATTTTTGGAAAGAGAAAAATAAATTTTTACACTAATTAATTATTTAATACTAATTATTAATATTTAAATAACTTAAATACAATATAATATTAATTTAATACTAGAAAAATGAAAATTAACTTTCTAAAATTATAAAATAACTAAAACCAAATTTTAAAATTAAAAATATGTCTTTTTGTCTTTTTGTGGAATTTTTATTAATTAATTACTAATTAAATATTAATTAACTAATTAAACTAATTAAAATTATTAAAACTAGAAGATGAACAGTAAAAATTCTAAAAAAATTCCTAAAATTATATTATATTATATAAAAGCTAGGAAAAATATAAAAACTAGGGTTTACTTTATAAAAACTAATTTTACTATTTAAACTTAATTATTAATCAATTATTAATAAAACTAATATTAAATCTAATTAATACTAAATGACAAAATAAAAATCTGAGAAAATTACTAAAATTACTTTAATATAAAAGGAAATTAAGAAAAATATAAAAATGCCAAATGCATAAGAAAAATCTAAAAAGGAAAATTAAAAAGTTAAATAATATTAAATAGAAGTTATCATTTATTTTTAAAATTGGATTTTCTGGATTTTTCTTTTACAAAACCATCTAAATACTAAAAACAACTAACTTTAATAAAAATAACAAATTTAAAACACAACAATAAGCTTGTCACCATCTTATAATTCCCACAGTTTAAGCTTTTTGGCTTAAACTTGGAATTTTGAAAAGGAAAAGCTGTGAGATGAGCTACAAGCTAAAAGATAAAAGGCTAAAATAGGTTTGAACGAGTTCCATAAACTGGAAAGAAGCTGAAACAACAAGCTACAACCACTGAATAAGCCACAAAGGCCAAATAAGCAATCCAAGTAACCTGAATAACCAAACAGGTTATTGGACACTTTGAAGGCCAAAATTAGCTTATACAATAAGCTAGAAAATGAAGTTAAGCCTAGGAACTAACAAGCTGGGCTCAAGGGTTACTCAGACAACCAAGAACCTCACCAATGGATCCACTATGGAGCCCTGTGGGACCCTTGGAACATTGGCAGATCAGATGGGCAAGATGAAGCAGGGGAGGTCAGTCCTCTTGCAGGCCTATTTGATGAGTGCTCAAACACTCATCATTTTTACCCATTCTGAGCTGCCAAAACATCTAAAAACACTCAAATATGCATCAAAATAATGAAAATATCCCAGGAATGTGTTTTATATGTTTCAGATGCAAAATAATCAAAAATAGATGAAAAATGAACAAAGTTTGCATAATTGGCAGTTTCAGTCCCTCATCTTTCAAAAGTTGTCAAATCTAGTCCCTGGTTATTCTAAAAACTTGAAAAAGTCACCAAAGGTCCCTTTAAATCACAAAGTTACATATTTAGTCCTTTGGTGCAAAGTTTCACAAAATGGCAAGTTTAGTCCCTGAACTTTGAAAATTATCAAAAATGGTCCCTGGGATATTAAAACTTTGAGAAAAACAAATTTTGTCCTTGTACTTCTCATCTATGGCAGGAATGGTCCTTGATTGCAAAGTTTGGTGAAATTACATATTTGGTCCCTGGAGTTTGAAAGTTTGGTAGTTTTAGTCCCTAGAAAAGTCAAAAGTGGAATTTGTCATCATGGTACTTGTAATATTGAAGCTTGGCAGAAAACACCTCATGAAATACTTTGGAAGAATGCCAAATCACACCCCTCAAATTTCGGCAAATTACACGATTGGTCCTTGTGATATTACAAACCAAACCGGGCCCTTAATAATATCATAAATCCCAAACCAAATTCAATCCAGTCCATACCCTTCCCAAGCCCACCTTTATTTTGGCCCAAAACAACAAAAGCCCACCCTGGTAAAATAATACCAGGGTTAAACCGGTCAAACATACACCCCTTTCCCTTCCCTCTCACCCAATACCACTCACAAAACCACTAGTGGTATTCATCCCCCCCTCTCCACTTGCCTGTCAATTCTCCACCGCCCAACCCGCCTTTCACCTAACAAACAAGCCACAATAAATGCACCTCCACCCCTCCACGCAAACAGAAGCAAATTGGTATCAAACCAATTTTGGCACCAAAATACGTGGCAGGCATTTGAGGGCCTCTCATTGATCCAACGGCTAAAATTTGAAGTGGGAAATGATCACAAGGGTCCAGGGAACCCTAATCTTCAAGTATAAATAGAAGAGAAGTACCATGGAGCATAGTAGTAGTTTAATTTTAAAAAGATAGTGTCGTTTAGTTTATAACTTTCAATTTCAGTTTAAAATCAAGCTTTTAAGCATTGTAGTAGTGTAATCTAGTGTAATTCAATCTATTTCATCAATCAAATTCAAGTTTCCTTTTATCTCTCAGTTTATGCAAATTTCAATTTTATTTCAAGTTCTTAATCTTCTGTATTGTTGTTATTAGTAGAACTTATGGACTCTTAGGCTAACTTAAGCTCCCAGAAAGCTTAAATAAGCTTTTAGAAACCTTAAAACATTGTTTAGTATAAAAGATCCAAAAACATAAAAAAAGTCAACAAAAGTCAACATTTGCAGGTTATTGATGAAGAAAGCTGGAGCAGGGTAAATTTTGGATGGCCATGGGTTAGTGGTCTTGTGGAAGACCTATAGGATTGGTTTTGAGGTCCTTGGTTCTTGGTTTAAGCTGGATTGCACATTGTAAGGCTTTAAAAACTCATTTCTCTAATCATACTATAGCATTCCTTATTTAGTTGCTTAAATAGCTTTTCTGTGTTTACTTAGTATTAAGTAGTGATAATCTTGCATAAAATTAGTATCTTGTTTATTGGTAATCTTAGTTGCTTTGAAATCTTAATTTGGCAGTTAAAGTAGTATAATTTGTAATCTTGGTCTATTGTTGTTGTATCTTGTTCCTAAGTGTTCATTTTAGCTTAATATAACATATTAAGTCATTTTGAATCAGTTCATAAGCCCTTAACACCCTTTTACTTCATAAATCAATAAACAGTCAACTTATAAGGAGTGTTTGGATCAGTGTGATCCTAGGTGTTCAAGTGTTTATTTGTTGTTGTTCTTGGTTCACACCAGTCACATAGGATCATAATAGCTCAGAGTAACCATAAAACCAGGTCTTGTTTCAATAAAAAGTCAAAATCACATTCAACTTGGCCTAGATAACCCTCTGTGTTGGATTAAGTGTGGCTTATGCCCCAAATCCAATCACTTGTGAGTGGTGTAGCTTAATTTAGTCTTATATTAGCTTAATTAATCAATTTCAATCAGTAGGTTAAGATCAAAGTTCATCTAAGTCAACTTAAGCCTTTTATTTCAAAAAGTCAAAAGTACCTCTGTTTCAGAAAACCAAAATTTGAGAGAATATTTGTGATTTTTGTGTTAGGTTTGAGACCTTGGCCTTTTCAGAAGTTTAAGATTGTCACCTAGTCTACAAAAGCCCATAGTCAGCTTATTTTTAGAATTTTTCTACAAGCTTGTGCAAAAGCCTCTTTTGACCTGCAGGGCAAGTGCATGCCCTGTGCACAGGTTTTGACCAAATTTTCAAGTAGCTTTGTGACTCACCCACTGGGACCCACCTTTAGCTTATTGGCTTTTTGGATAGCCAAGCAGGCCATTGATAAGGTTCAGGGCTTATTTCACCATTTTGAGCTTATTTGCTAGGGCTGCAAGCCTCATTTAGTTTGACCAATTCCTGACTAAACACTGAGTATTCAGTGTTTGATCCCAACTTCCAAGGCTTACCCAGAGCTCATTAATAAGCCATAAGCCCTGCTTATTGGCTTATTTTGTAGCCACCCAGTCCCTTTTCAAGTTTCAACTTTTAGTTTGGACTCCTGAGCTCTTTTGTGGACCCCACAGAGGTCAAAAACCCGTAGGTTTAGCCTGTTTTGGCCTTATAGCTTATTAAGTGCTTATTTGTTCATATTAGCTTTTCCAGAGTGCTTCTTTGTTCCATATTGCTTATTTCTAGTGTGTAATCATCTGTGAGTTCTTATTTTGTCAGTTGCTTGGCTTTTCAAACATTGCTTAAGTCCTAATAAGCTTTAAGTCCACTGTTTGGAAACAAGGGGGTGCACACAGCTTATTTTTAAGCTTTTGTAAAAGTTGCTTTGTAAAAGTTTCTCATTTTCAACTTATTTTTATCTGTCAAAAAGAAAATCCAACAAAAACCAAATATAAAATTAGTGATAGCTTCTATTTAATAGATTCTATCTTTTTAATTTTCTTTTAGCTTATTAATAAGCACTTCACCATTTTCATAATTTTCTTAATTTCCTGTCACCTTTAAGTATTTTTAATCATTTTCTTAGATTTTTCTCTTTTAGTTTAATAATTATTAGAATTAAAAATAGTTTAAATAGTTAATTAGGTAATATTAGTAATTAAATAGTTTTCTTAAATTTTAATTAACAACTGTAGGTTTTTATATTTTTCCTAGGTTTTATAAATTAGTTAAGACTTTTAGAAAATAGATTTTTAAATTCTACTGTTCATTTTCCAATTTTCTTATTTAATTTAGTTAAATTAGATTTAAATTAATAATTAAGTAGATAATTAGTAAAATAGTCTAAAAATAATTTTTAGAAACTTTTTATATTTTTCTAGGATTCCTGTGATGGTTAATTAGTTTTATAAATTTTTTCTATAATTTTCTAAGTCATTTAGGTATTATTAGTAATTTAAATTAGTTTGAATAGTTTAATTAATATAATTAGTTTTTAATTAATAAAAAAAACCATAAAAAGACAAAAATATTTCTTTTTAATTTTTATACTTTCTTCAAGTTCATTTTAAGGTTTAGAAAATATTTTTGCAAGTTTTTAGTTTAATTTGTAATCTTTAGTTTAATATAAATTTGATTTAAATCACTTTTTAAATAGTTTTAATTAATTAAGTAATATTTAAATATTAAAATAATCATTTAAATAATTTCATTTTCATTTTAAATTTTCTTTTTATTTTAAGTTTAAAAAGTTTCACTTGCACCCCCTGTAGTTTGTAAATTGTTTAAATCTCACTTTTCTGTCTGTAATCTGATTCCCAAATTGTGTATTTGTAATTATATATGTATATCTGTGATTGTTAATATCATTGTGCAAATACCAAATAATCAGTAGTATAATCATTTCCCAATCATCTTGGCTACTGTCCTCAGTGTCACTCATTCTCAAAAACGTTTTCCAAAACACCATTGCAACCTCGCTGAGACATAACGACCCGGGGAAACACTATACAATCCACAGAGAATTGGAACTGAGCTGTCTTTGACTTGTTGACCTTGGTCAATAATATTTGACTAGTTCGGAACCAATCAAAATTTGGTGCCGCTGCCGGGGAGGTTGTTGCGTATTTTAAAATCGTTTTAAGTTTAGTGGTTTTCAAAACCCTCCCTGTACAAATTTCACCACTTTTGTAAAAAGTTTTTGTAAAAATATCAATCATATCAAAAAAGTTCATTAACACTTTTCCTAAAGTGTTAACAACACCAAAAAAAATCAAAAACAACAAAACAAACTGTGAAGTTAAATTACTTCGTTTTCTTTAAGATTACAACTGTCACAACTCGTAAATTCTGGTCTTTTCCCGAACTTTCACATTTACTATTCATCGGTTACTATTCATCAATCACTATTCATCATTTTACTATTCATCTTTTTCGGAGTCAGTTTGTGATTCTAAGAAGCGTTCAAAAATTTTACTATTCATAAAACATTATTCACCTCCGGAGAAAATTTGTCATTTATGCGTGAGATGTATCATTTCTATATACGTACGATTATCTACCTAATAAACGTTATCTTATGAGCTATTATTTTGAATAATTGATCCGACAATCCCAACTATGGTCCTAACACATTTTTATACTCATAATAATAATATAAAAATTATATTATTAAATTGCCCGATGTTTTCAAATCAACTGTTACGTTTTCCGGTCGAAGCTTATAACTCCGTCAGTTTGCGATATTTCAACCCGATCATTATTTTAACTTCCGATTCTCATCAGGAATATTATTTTATAATTTTTACAACTTCATTATATTTTATTTTATCTCGTTACAATTTATTTTTAGTTAACTCGGTACCCGGTATCACCTAAAACTAATAATATCTACCTAAACTACATCAAAAGTCCAAGAAATTCTTACACTCTCATCCTTTCCTTACAAAAACCCACCCTCCCCACCTTGATTTAGGGATCTTGTCTACACCAATAATATATATAACAACAACTACACATTTTTCATCTCATTTTCATCCAAGCAATCAAAATAACTTTCTCTCCTTTTTCCTTTGGGGTGGTGCTCGGCCAAGAAGAGAAGAACATCAAGGATCCATCATTTTTCTAAGATCAAGCTCTAATCTAGTTCCTTTAGTTGTTCTTGTTTGGGTTTTGTGATAAAAACTCAAGGTTTCTTAGGTTTTACTCATCCAAGCTCTATAATCTTTCTAAGTAAGTTGTCAAACTCTTGTTCATAATTTCTTCATGTTATTTTTATGATCATATGATTTCCATTCAAGATCTACATGCATATGTTAGTTATACCACTCATTTATATATATATATATATATATATATATATATATATATATATATATATATATATATATATATATATATATAACTTTGAAACTCTAGAAATGGATTATAGTTAGATCCTTGTTAGATCCACTTGATTTATGATGTTTAGGAACCCATGACACCCTAAGAAGGTGTATGGTAAGATTAGACTAGATTTGTGGTGATTGAAAGTGGTTTGGTTGAAGTTGGAACTAGATTGGAACACTAGAAATGACTTTTGAAACAATATATATATATACCTACTGTCCATATTTTTAAAACGTGGGAAAATCAGTAGATGATGGGTAATTTTTGACCAAAGATTTAGAAAATATTTTCAAAAACGAAGCCGTGGGCGAAAGAACGGATTAAAACGAGTTAATAACGAAGGAGATATGATTTTCCGAAGTTAATGACGAAAACTATTTTTCTGAAAATTCTTTGCTGATGAACAGTTGTCACGACTGTTTCGAGGCGTAAAACTAAATCTAGCCATCCCGACTTACCAAAAATATGTTAGTATTTTGTCCCACGATTCCGGGGATATAAAGAACGAGTAAAATAGATTTATAACGACAAAGATATTCACGTTTCTATATCGGTAAAACCTTATATAATTTGACAGCTTTTAACTAGAAATAATAATAATAATAATAATACTCTACGTACTAAGTTCTAGATTTCTAAAAATACTACCAAAGTGCTAAATTCATAACTAATGAAGTACCAATGATTATAAGTTTATCTTTACGGCGATTAGACGTTATTTTAAGGCTTGCAAAACGAAGAATATAACACTAACATTTTATATACGATATATTACGACAAGTTTCTATAAGCCTAGTTGGACTTATTTTTCCTAAGTATGGAAAATACTTTACTTTGACTATAACTAGTATTTTCAAATTACGAGTGGTATAGGTATCATGTGCATGCATATTCTCTTCATCATTTCATGATCTAAGTAGATCACTATCATTCATATTAGGTTGCGGTTAGAGATCGAACCTCATTTCTGTGTATCCACTTTTGTCATCGTAGCTATCGCACCAGGTGAGTCATAGCCCCTACTCTTTTAAATTGTTTTGTTAACTTTTTGGGGGAGAATACATGCTCGTTTTTACATGAATTACTACTTGACCTTACAACTTGTTTTGAACTTTTGAAATTGACTTAAACTTTTGAACTTAATGCACCTTACGTGCTATAACCTAAAGTCTCCCATGATCGGAGCAGTGCAAAGTCTCCCCTATCGACGGAGCAGCATTATCAAGTCTCCCATGTTCGGAGCAACATAAAATCTCCCCTGTCTACGGAGTAACTTTGACTTATTACTATATAATAGTTTGTGAAAGATGTACCGTACGTGCATCAGCAATTGTTAGTCTCCTGCTGGTTTGCCGTTCACACTCCAGTTTATACGTACCGTTCGTGCGGCCTCCTTGTGTGGGGCAGTAGGTAGTATGGATAGCGCTGTTAGAGGTCGGCCAACCTCTCGTTCCCCTGTCTACGGAATGCATATTATTTATTTTAGGAGCCTTGCCACATTCTTTATTATATACTATGTGCCCATATTGTGAACTATATTGACCATGTGTACTTGACTACTAAACATGCAACTATTTGGCAGTGGGTTGTAAACACACAGGTTACAAGTCTCTTATGGCGGGACTTGTAACTGAGTGGATTTACGATGCCTTTGTTGTGTGATCATTTTTTTTCTATAGACTTTATTTGTTAAACAAACTCTATGAACTCACCAACCTCGTGTTGACACTTTAGCATGTATTTTCAGGTTTTAACCAATGGCACGCTACTGGAGGTTTTGGCAGGGCATGGCATGGTCATAGAAGACTCTGATTATTTATATGGGGACCGTTTTAAACTACTTTTAAGGGCCTACTTCCGCACTACTTTTAACGATGTAAATTCAACATTTTTGATTAAACGATTTTATTCTAAATGATTAAAGTAAAAACCATTTTTGTACTTGTGTTGTGATACCGATTGAGTTACACCCCAGCTACATTTATGCTTCCGCTGGACCCGATCTTGGGGGTGTGACAACAACCTGAAACAGTTGGTATAAGGTAAGTTCTGACATTAAATTGCGAACTGAAGAGGAATCCATTCTTTCCTCCCGCCAGCCTGCGAGTAATCTTAAAGGAACGATTTCGGTTAACGAATTAGTTCCAAAAATATTTCCCAAAGTTTTTTGCACACACACCCTAAAGCCCAAAAAAAATTCTGTTAATAAATACATAAAAACTTACTACCGCAAACCAAGGCAGAACACCTACCAACTGGGGATGTGGACATAATAAGTTCCCAAACTAAAGATTAAAACTTGCCATTGTATCCCTGTGAGTGGTGTACCTTTTTCAAAGAAGCCATTCACTTGTGATTATTGGTTTAAGTTCCTTGTTGTTTTGCCTCGATCTTGTTTTGAAAAAAAAAATTAGTGCATGCGCACTCGTTCACAAACAAAGCGTAAAAATCAGAAAAACGTACCCGAGCTACGTACTGTTATTGAAGAACCAAAAATAGAAATGGACGACGGGCCACCACCAACCCCTGACCCTCCCAAAGATGAGCCAGCTCCCGATCTCCGAATGATGGAGGAGTTGTGCCAGCCTACCATGCATGGGAGGGGCGGACCTATTGCACCACTCACTATTGAGGCTACGGACTTTGGCCTCAAGCACCACATGATCCAACAAGTCCAAAATTCGTGTCAATTTCACGGATTACCGGGTGACGATGCTAATAAGCATCTTGATAAATACCTTACCGTCTTCCAAAGCATGAAAAAGCATGATGTCACCGATGATGCCCTCCGGCTGTATCTCTTCCCCTATTCTCTCACCCATCATGCCACTGCATGGTTTGACCGACTCCCCAAGAATTCTATTCGTACCTTTGATGAAATGGTAACCAAGTTTCTAGCAAAATATTTTCCACCTTCCATGGTTACCAAGTTACGAAATGATATCAGCAACTTTCGGCAGCGTCCCGATGAGTCTCTATTTGAGGCTTGGGAACGTTACAAGCTAGCTATTGATCGGTGCCCTAACCACATTATGTTACAAGTTGCCATCATAGATACCTTCTATAATGGTCTGACATTGAGGCACCGGGATATTCTCAATGCTGCTGCTGGTGGGACCTTCATGAAAAGGCGTCCCGAAGAATGCTATGATCTAATTGAGAACATGACCGCCCACCATAACTTTTGGGATTCCTCTGCGGAGAGGGATGAGTCATGTAAATCAGTCATTCCTTCATCATCATCATCTCCTGAAATAATTGCTCTCACCAAAAAGATGGATGATATCTCTACGGCTGTGTTGAGAATGAACTAAACTATGCAAAATCAGCAGGTTCAGAATCAACAAGTGAAAGTCGTGGCCCGAAGTTGTGAAACTTGCGGAGGCCCACATCTTAATTCCGAGTGTCCAGCTACTGCTGGTTTTCCTCAAGAGAACGTTTATGCTGCTCAAGGTTCCTACAACATGGGGGGTAATTCTTACCAACCACAAGGGGACCGTAATCTCTTAAGCTATCGTTCCAACAATTTTCTCGGACCTCCCGGTTTTAACCAATATCAAAACCGTAACTCGAATCAAAATCAGAATTGAGGAGATTTTAACCAAGGTCAAAACCCGAATTTCCAAAACCCGAACCAAAATCAAGGTCATTTTAATCAAAACAATTTTCAAAATGGCAATCAAAATCAAGGTTTTCAAGGAAATTTTCAAAGAAACCAAGGTCAAGGGAATTACAATCAGGGTAATTTCTATCAGAGAAACAATTTTTAGGGTAACAACAACCAAAACCAAGGAAATTTTCAAAACAACCGTGTTCAAAATTTTCCTAATCAAAATCAAAACGTTGTTCCACCCTCGTCTTCCTCCGATGAAGTGCTAAAACAATTCATGAAAGCACAAGAGGAAACGAATCGGTTACTGATCAGCAAGATCTCTGAGCTTCAGAAGTCTTTAAATGATCGACCCTCGGGCCCGGGTACACTACCGAGCAACACGATCGCTAACCCGAGGGGCGATGTCAAAGCGATCACTACCCGAAGTAGAGTATCATACAATGGACCCACGATTCCCTCTACCTCTTCTTCTCCTCCTACTAAGGTAGCGGAACGTGAACCTAAGGTTACCACAGACACGGTACTTCCTACTAATAACGGAGGTACCAACAACGTCCACCCTCAAGTTGTCCCGGTCCTGACTCGTAAGTCGAAAGTTGTATTTGATCCTCCTGAAAGTTCTGATGAAATTCCAAAGAACGATCCTAAGCCTTCAATTCCATATCCTTCACAATTGAATGATCAAAAGAACCGCGAAAGAGCTAATCATCAGATGGAAAAATTTTACCAAATTTTCCAAGAGTTACATTTCGATATTAGCTTCGCGGATGCTCTTCTTCTCATGCCTAAATTTGCTTCAACAATCAAAAACCTAATAAGCAATAAGGAAAAACTTTGTGAGATGGCTAAAACTCCACTTAACGAGCATTGCTCAGCAATGCTCTTGAAAAAGCTTCCCGAAAAGCTTGGAGATCCCGGGAAATTTTTCATTCCTTGCATCTTCCCGGGGATGGTTGAATGCTTTGCCTTGGCTGATCTTGGTGCAAGCATTAACCTTATGCCTTACTCAGTCTGGAAGAGACTCTCTCTTCCCGCTCTCACTCCTACCTGCCGAAGATATCTTCCTGAAAGTAGGAAAGTTCCATTTTTTGGCAGATTTTGTGATTGTTGATTTCGATGCTGACCCAAGAGTTCCTCTCATTCTCGGGAGGGGATTCTTGAGAACGGGTCATGCTCTAATCGATGTTTTCGAAGAAGAAATCACTCTACGTGTTGGTGGTGAAGCCATCACATTCAATCTTGATCAGACTTCAAGATACTCCTCCAACTATGACACTGAAACGGTAAACCGAATTGACATCATCGATGTTGCGTCAGAGGAGTATTCTCAAGAAGTCCTCGGTTTCTCATCAAGTGGCAGTACCACTCTTTCTTCTGAGCCTATCATATCCGACTCTTCCCCTTCTCTCACTCCGTTTGAGGGAAGTGACTTCCTTCTGGAAGAGGTCGAGGCTTTTCTTGCTCAGGATAGTTCAATCCCTCATGAGATTGAAGAAAACTATCTTGACCCGGAGGGGGACATTCTTCTTCTTGAAAGATTGTTAAATGACGATCCTTCACCCTCTCCGTCTCCAAAACTACTTCATAAAGAGGAAGTCAAAAATGTTGAAATAACTGATGACTTTCCCAAGGTTGAGCTCAAGGACTTGCCTCCTCATCTAGAATATGCATTTCTGGAGGGTGATAATAAATTACCCGTCATTATTGCTAAGGACTTAAAAGATGAGGAAAAGGCTGCACTCCTAAAAGTTCTTAAGTCACACAAGCAAGCAATTGCTTGGAAACTCTCCGACATTAAGGGTATTAGCCCGGACTTTTGTACACACAAAATCTTAATGGAGGATGACTTTAAACCAGCAGTGCAACAACAGAGAAGGGTAAATCCCAAAATCCATGAAGTTATCAAACAAGAGGTTTTAAAACTTCTTGATGCGGGATTGATTTACCTTATATCTGACAGTCCTTGGGTTAGCCCAATTCATTGTGTTCCTAAAAAGGGTGGCATAACCGTTGTCACTAACGAGGAAAACGAGTTGATTCTAACTCGTTTGGTCACGGGTTGGCGAGTATGTATTGACTATCGATAATTGAATGAAGCCACCCGTAAAGACCATTTTCCTCTGCCTTTTATGGACCAGATGCTCGAAAGACTAGCGGGGAATGAATACTACTGTTTCCTCGACGGTTTCTCGGGTTACTTCCAAATCCCCATTGATCCACATGATCAAGAGAAAACTACCTTCACATGCCCCTACGGAACTTTTGCTTACAAACGTATGCCTTTCGGCTTATGTAATGCACCAGGCACGTTCCAAAGGTGCATGATGTCTATCTTTTCCGACATGATTGGGAAAACCATGGAGGTATTTATGGATGACTTTTCAGTCATCGGGGATTCATTCCAGTCTTGTCTCTCCCACTTGGAACAAATGCTTAAACGTTGTAAAGAAACGAATTTGAGTCTCAACTGGGAGAAGAGCCATTTTATGGTTAAAGAGAGCATTGTCCTCGGCCATAAAATTTCAAAAAACGGGATTGAGGTTGACAAAGCAAAAATTGATGTCATCGCTAAATTACCTCATCCTACCACCGTTAAAGGTGTTAGGAGCTTTTTGGGTCATGTCGGCTTCTATCGTAGGTTTATCCAAGATTTCTCTAAAATCGCCCGGCCTATGACCCATCTCCTCGAGAAGGATGCTCCTTTCATCTTCTCTCCTGAGTGCATCGAAGCTTTTGAAACATTAAAGAAAAAGCTTACTGAGGCACCGATTCTTGTTGCCCCCGATTGGGACCTACCTTTTGAGCTTATGTGCGATGCTAGTGATTTTGCCATAGGTGCGGTCTTAGGGCAACGAAAAACAAAATACTTTCAGCCTATACACTACGCAAGCAAAACTATGACCGAGACTCAAAGTCATTACACCACCACTGAAAAAGAACTATTGGCTGTGGTGTATGCCTTTGAAAAATTCCGGCCGTACTTAATACTGACCAAATGCGTAGTGTATACGGATCACTCGGCTTTGAAGTACCTATTTGAAAAGCAAGATGCAAAGTCGAGGCTTCTCCGTTGGGTTCTCCTCCTCCAAGAATTTGATATCATTATCCGTGATAAAAAAGGAGCCGAGAACCTTGCTGCTGATCATCTCTCACGATTAGAAAACCCTCACCAGGATGTGTCCGAGAAACAGGAAATAAATGAAACATTTCCTCTCGAGACACTCAATGCGGTTGCTTTTTGTGGTGACTCTTCTACCCCATGGTTTGCCGACTTTGCAAATTACCATGCGGGTAACTTCATCGTAAAGGGGATGATGTCCCAACAGAAAAATAAATTCTTTAAAGACGTTAAACATTACTTCTGGGACGACCCCTATCTCTTCAAAATCTGTGCTGATCAAGTCATCAGGCGATGTGTTTACGGACAGGAAGCCGTTGATATTCTCAAGGCTTGCCATGCTGGACCCACCGGGGGCCACCATAGTCCTAACTACACCGCCAAAAAGGTGTTTGACTCCGGTTTCTATTGGCCCACAATCAATAAGGATGCCCACGAGTTAGTTAAAGCTTGTGACGCTTGTCAGCGTCACGGTAATATTTCACAAAAGAACGAAATGCCACAAAATGCCATTCAAGTTTGTGAAATCTTTGACGTCTGGGGCATTGATTTTATGGGGCCATTCCCATCTTCTCGTGGAAACAAGTACATTCTCGTGGCTGTTGACTACTTGTCAAAATGGGTTGAGGCAAAAGCCTTACCCACCAACGATGCCCGAGTTGTTGTAAAATTCTTGAAATCCCTCTTTGCTCGTTTTGGAACTCCCTGTGCCATCATTAGTGATCGCGGCACACACTTTTGCAATGATCAATTCGCAAAGGTCAAGCTTAAGTACGGTGTTGCTCATCGTCTTTCTACCACGTATCACCCACAAACAAGTGGGCAGGTGGAGGTTTCAAACCGTGGTATAAAACGGATTCTTGAGAGGACCGTTGGTGAAAACCGTGCTTCCTAGTCGGATAAGCTAGATGATGCACTCTGGGCCTTCCGTACAGCTTATAAAACACCCATCGGGTGTACTCCCTACAAGCTTGTATATGGGAAGGCGTGTCATCTACCGATCGAGCTCGAGCATAAAGCCTACTAGGCCTTGAAACATGCAAACTATGATCTTCATAAAGCGGGTGATCACCGTAAGGTTCAACTCAATGAATTAAACGAACTTCGTGATCAAGCCTACGAGAACTCTTTGATCTACAAAGAAAAGACAAAGAAGATTCACAACTCCAAGATTAAGAACCGCGTTTTCAACGTCGGTGACAGAGTCCTTCTTTTCAATTCAAGGTTAAAGATTTTCTCGGGGAAATTAAAAACCCGATGGACTGGACCATTCACTGTTGCTAAAGTATATCCATACGGGACTGTTGAGCTATCTCAACCCGAAGGTCCCAACTTCAAAGTGAATGGTCATCGTTTGAAACATTATTTTGGAGAGGACATTCCATCCATGGTTGTCCCGGATCTCCAAACTTTCCCCATGGACCAATGAATTCGGGGATCGAGTCAAGCTAGTGACTCGGTGAACAAAAATTAGCAAAATATGGGTTTTCACCCATATCTCTGACTTCTTTCTACTTTCTAACACTCTAGTGTCGGGGAGTGGCCGTCCCCCACCTTTTAGCAAAAGTAAATATGTATATAAGTTTCCTTAAAAAAAATTAAAAAAAAAAAAAAACATGTTTATATGTATATATAAATAAAGTGAAAATTACAAAACGATATTTCCACAGTTAGCTTTGAATATTAGCTTTTTCTGTTCAAAGAGTCGGCATAATAGCCGGGACTTTGAATATTGAGGACAATATTCAATTCTAGTGTGGGGGGGGGGGGAATTCTTGCGAATTTTATCACAAAATACTTTCTAAGTACCCCCATTTTTGCCTAAATTTTTCAAAAAATTTTCACTTTATTTCAAAAATTTTGTGGTTATCAGTCTGCCATGTCTAAATGACAAAAGGATTGGCTAATCCAGGAGCAAACGGCTCTTGGTAAACATATCTCAAATCCGTTGATGGCTAGCAATTTGCCCAAAATTCTATGGTAAATCAACTCGCCATATCCCGAAAAGTGAATGAGTTGGCTAGCCCGCAAGATTATGGCTTGTGGTAAAGGCCGTGGAAAAACCATAATTGGTAATCAGCTCACCAAGATGTTGACTTAGTCCATCAAGAGTTGGCTAGTCCAGAAGCAAACGGCTTTTGGTAAAGACTAATCAAATCCGTTGACAGCTGGTGGTTTGCTCAAAATCACATGGTTATCAGGTGGACCATAGTTCTTACTTGAATCGATACATCTGGCTACTCCAGAAGTGATGGCTTTTGGTAAAGAGTTTTCAAACCCATTAAGTTTTTTTCAAAAGATTGCTAGGGACTAGCAATGTTTTAGTGTGGGGGATTGATGAGTGCTCAAACACTCATCATTTTTACCCATTATGAGCTGCCAAAACATCAAAAAACACTCAAATATGCATCAAAATAATGAAAATATCCCAGGAATGTGTTTTATATGTTTCAGATGCAAAATAATCAAAAACAGATGAAAAATGAACAAAGTTTGCATAATTGGCAGTTTCAGTCCCTCATCTTTCAAAAGTTGTCAAATCTAGTCCCTGGTTATTCTAAAAACTTGAAAAAGTCACCAAAGGTCCCTTTAAATCACAAAGTTACATATTTAGTACTTTGGTGCAAAGTTTCACAAATGGCAAGTTTAGTCCCTGAACTTTGAAAATTGTCAAAAATGGTCCCTGGGATATTAAATCTTTGAGAAAAATAAATTTTGTCCTTGTACTTCTCATCTATGGCAGGAATGGTCCTTGATTGCAAAGTTTGGTGAAATTACATATTTGGTCCCTGGAGTTTGAAAGTTTAGCAGTTTTAGTCCCTGGAAAAGTCAAAAGTGGAATTTGTCATCATGGCACTTGTAATATTGAAGCTTGGCAGAAAACACCCCATGAAATACTTTGGAAGAATGCCAAATCACACCCCTCAAAATTCGGCAAATTACACTATTGGTCCTTGTGATATTACAAACCAAATCGGGCCCTTAATAATATCATAAATCCCAAACCAAATCCAATCCAGTCCATACCCTTCCCAAGCCCACCTTTATTTTGGCCCAAAACAACAAAAGCCCACCCTGGTAAAATAATACCAGGGTCAAACCGGTCAAACATACACCCCTTTCCCTTCCCTTTCACCCAATACCACTCACAAAACCACCAGTGGTATTTATCCCCCCCCCCCCTCTCCACTTGCCTGTCAATTCTCCACCGCCCAACCCACCTTTCACCTAACAAACAAGCCACAATAAATGCACCTCCACCCCTCCACGCAAACAGAAGCAAATTGGTATCAAACCAATTTTGGCGCCAAAATACGTGGCAGGTATTTGAGGGCCTCTCATTGATCCAACAGCTCAAATTTGAAGTGGGAAATGATCACAAGGGTCTAGGGAACCCTAATCTTCAAGTATAAATAGAAGAGAAGTACCATGGAGCATAGTAGTAGTTTAATTTTAAAAAGATAGTGTCGTTTAGTTTCTAACTTTCAATTTTAGTTTAAAATCAAGCTTTTAAGCATTGTAGTAGTGTAATCTAGTGTAATTCAATCTATTTCATCAATCAAATTCAAGTTTCCTTTTATCTCTCAGTTTATGCAAATTTCAATTTTATTTCAAGTTCTTAATCTTCTGTATTGTTGTTATTAGTAGAACTTATGGACTCTTAGGCTAACTTAAGCTCCCAGAAAACTTAAATAAGCTTTTAGAAACCTTAAAACATTGTTTAGTATAAAAAATCCAAAAACACAACAAAAGTCAACAAAAGTCAATATTTGCAGGTTATTGATGAAGAAAGCTGGAGCAGAGTAAATTTTGGATGGCCCTGGGTTAGTGGTCTTGTGGAAGACCTATAGGATTGGTTTTGAGGTCCTTGGTTCTTGGTTTAAGCTGGATTGCACATTGTAAGGCTTTAAAAACTCATTTCTCTAATCCTACTGTATCATTGCTTATTTAGTTGCTTAAATAGCTTTTCTGTGTTTATTTAGTATTAAGTAGTGATAATCTTGCATAAAATTAGTATCTTGTTTATTGGTAATCTTAGTTTCTTTGAAATCTTAATTTGGCAGTTAAAGTAGTATAATTTGTAATCTTGGTCTATTGTTGTTGTATCATGTTCCTAAGTGTTCATTTTAGCTTAATATAACATATTAAGTCATTTTGAATCAGTTCATAAGCCCTTAACACCCTTTTACTTCATAAATCAATAAACAGTCAACTTATAAGGAGTGTTTGGATAAGTGTGATCCTAGGTGTTCAAGTGTTTATTTGTTGTTGTTCTTGGTTCATACCAGTCACATAGGATCATAATAGCTCAGAGTAACCATAAAACCAGGTCTTGTTTCAATAAAAAGTCAAAATCACATTCAACTTGGCCTAGATAACCCTCTGTGTTGGATTAAGTGTGGCTTATGCCCCAAATCCATTTACTTGTGAGTGGTGTAGCTTAATTTAGTCTTATATTAGCTTAATTAATCAATTTCAATCAGTAGGTTAAGATCAAAGTTCATCTAAGTCAACTTAAGCCTTTTATTTCAAAAAGTCAAAAGTACCTCTATTTCAGAAAACCAAAATTTGAGAGAATATTTGTGATTTTTGTGTTAGGTTTGAGACCTTGGCCTTTTCAGAAGTTTAAGATTGTCACCTAGTCTACAAAAGCCCATAGTCAGCTTATTTTTAGAATTTTTCTACAAGCTTGTGCAAAAGCCTCTTTTGACCTACAGGGCAAATGCATGCCCTGTGCACAGGTTTTGACCAATTTTTCAAGTAGCTTTGTGACTCACCCAGTGGGACCCACCTTTAGCTTATTGGCTTTTTGGATAGCCAAGCAGCCCATTGATAAGGTTCAGGGCTTATTTCACCATTTTGAGCTTATTTGCTAGGGCTGCAAGCCTCATTTAGTTTGACCAATTCCTGAGTAAACACTGAGTATTCAGTGTTTGATCCCAACTTCCAAGGCTTACCCAGAGCTCATTAATAAGCCATAAGCCCTACTTATTGGCTTATTTAGTAGCCACCCAGTCCCTTTTCAAGTTTCAACTTTTAGTTTGGACCCCTGAGCTCTTTTGTGGACCCCACAGAGGTCCAAAACCCTTAGGTTTAGCCTGTTTTGGCCTTATAGCTTATTAAGTGCTTATTTGTTCATATTAGCTTTTCCAGAGTGCTTCTTTGTTCCATCTTGCTTATTTCTAGTGTGTAATCATCTGTGAGTGCTTATTTTGTCAGTTGCTTGCCTTTTCAAACATTGCTTAAGTCCTAATAAGCTTTAAGTCCACTGTTTGGAAACAAGGGGGTGCACACAGCTTATTTTTAAGCTTTTGTAAAAGTTGCTTTGTAAAAGTTTCTCATTTTCAACTTATTTTTATCTGTCCAAAAGAAAATCTAAGATGTTGACTAGTCCATCAAGAGTTGGCTAGTCCAGAAGCAAACGGCTTTTGGTAAAGACTAATCAAATCCGTTGACAGGTGGTGGTTTGCTCAAAATCACATGGTTATCAGGTGGACCATAGTTCTTACTTGAATCGATACATCTGGCTACTCCAGAAGTGATGGCTTTTGGTAAAGAGTTTAAAATCCGTTTAATTTTCAAAACAGTTTATTGCTAGGGACTAGCAATAGTTTAGTGTGGGGGATTGATCAGTGCTCAAACACTCATCATTTTTGGTCAAATCTGAACTGCAAAACATACAAAAACACTCAGTAATGCATCAAAATACTGAAAATATTTCAAAATTGTGTTTTATATGTTTTAGATGCAAAATGAGTAAAAACAGATGAAAAACGTACAAAGTTTGCAAAATTGGCAGTTTCAGTCCCTCAACTTTCATAAAATGTCAAAACTAGTCCCTGGTCATTCAAAATATGGAAAATTATCACCAAATGTCCTTTTGAAATCATAAGTTGTCATATTTAGTCCTTTGGTGAAAAATCTCAAAAGTTTTGGAAATTTGCAATTTAGTCCCTAGAGTTTCAAACTTTGGCAGAATTGGTCCCTGGTGGGATATTTTTGAAAGAAAAACCATTTGGGGTCTTTGGGAAATCACAAATATCAATTTTAGACCTTGGGTGAAAAGTTTGAGGAAAATTGCAAGTTTGGTCCCTGCACTTTGAATTTTGGCATATTTGGTCCCCGGATGTTTAAAATGGGAAAATTATCAATTATGTTCCTTGGTTTATCACATATGGCAAGAAGTGGTCCCTTGAATATATTTTGGAAGCTTGCCAATTCAGGCCCCTCAGTTTTCAACATTTACAACATTGGTCCTTGTGGTATTTCATTAGCTAAACCAAACGGATCCCATTATATTTTTGCCCCCAAAATCCAATCCACCAAACAAGGCCCAATCCTAATCCTAAGCCCACCAACCCTTAACCCATTTCCCATTTTAAATATAAAAACCCCACCCCTGCCAGTCAAATGGTCAAAGAAACAGGTCAAACATCACCACCATCTTCACCCCGTACCCTGAATTCCCTCCTCCATGTCCCCTGTTCCATGCCCTTTTCCACCAAAGTCTCACCTTCATTAATATCACTCACCAACCCAACCAACCTCCCTCCCCTTCATTAATACCCAACCTAACCCACTAAAAAACCTGCCAAGCAATATTTCCTGCCAAAACCAATTTGAAGGGCTCAGATCAAAAGAAAGCCATCCAATGGCTGAGAAAGAGTGGGAAAGAAAGAGAAGCTCCTCAAGTTCTATTTAAGTCAAGAAAAGAAGTGAAGAAAGAATTAGTTAATGTAGAATTAGCTAATTAGGGTAGATTCATGTCGTTGTAGTATAATCTTCATAGTCAAGTGTAATTTTTAGTTTAAAATCAATGTGTTAATCATTCTCAGTGTACTTGAAATCCATTTCAGCTATTGAATTCAAGTTTGTAGTTTAAATTATCAAAGTTGCAATTTCAAGTCAAAAATTCTATTTTATGTTCTATGCAGTAAAAGTTGGTAATCAGTGTTTAATCAAGTCCTTTTTAGCTCAATCACAAGTTTTCTTAAGTATTTGAGGTGTGGAAATCAGTAGCTACTTAGTTCATTGCAAATGTCAAGAAAATCCAATTTAACTAATTTAAGAAAGAAATAAAAAGAAAGGAGGAGCAGTGGAAGAGTGGTTATGATTTAGAGTCTCAGGGAGACAGTAGGTAAATAGTGAAAGTTTCAATCCTTGTTTTGAGCTCAAGGTCATATGTAAGTCCCATTTCAGTTTTATTTTAATATTGATTTTCATATTTTGTAATTGCTAGTTGTAGCTGTTCATTGTTGTTGATTTATACTTATTTGTGTTTTTTCTATGTTAGTAGAAGTTAAATGGTGGGTTACATGGTTTAAAATACCATATTGCTTAATGAAAACCCATTTTCAGTTTCATTAGGGGTGTTTGGAACAAGTTGTTGTGGTGAGATATTGTTGACATTAGGAGTTAGGGTGTAATGGTTCACTGTCATTAGGCTCACATAAGTTTAATTTGAGCATCACATTGGTCATTTTCTCATCAAAAGTCAAAAATGACCCATTGATCATCATATCAGTCCACTGTTGTGGGTTTCAGATCCACAAGCCTTCATTTTATCTTGTAATTGGTAGTTTTAGCTTAAATTAAGTTAATTATAGCTTATTACATGTATCTCTGTCAATTAGAAGTAATCTAATCTCAGTTTAGTCAACTTGTCAAGTTTTTCATAAAAGTCAAAGTTTTAGTTTGTTAATTTTTCCTAAACTTGCAAGAATTGTTGTGAATTTTGTGGGATGATTCAGAGCTTGAAACTTGTTTCTAGTTAAAACCCCCCAGCTCAACTCTTGAATCCCACCTTCCTTTTATTTTTGAGAATTTTGTAGTGGGTCCCACATAGCAAGAAACACAGCTGCAGGGCATTCCTTGCCCCTGCTGCAGCAGACCTCAGACCATCACCACCACTTTGGTGGTGGTTTCTGGCCACCACAGTGGTCCCACAGGCCACAACTTTGGTTCTTTTCAACCCCCCTCCTGGCCCTTTTCATGTTTTGACCAATCCTTTGACCTCAAACCTTGTGGACCCCGCTTGGAATTACCCCTCAACCTTGTCCCATTTTCTGAGTTGAAACAAGTGGCCAAGTGCTTATTTTGAGCTTATTGGCTTATTCTGTGGATCTTTTTGGTTGATTCTTGCTCATACATGTCCAACACACTAGTTTGAACCAGAATCACCCATAGTGGGTCCCACTTAAGCTCATTTGAGCTTATTTCTTGTTTTGGTCAACAATAGTCAACTGTGGTGCTAATAAGCATCCACAGTGCTTATTTTTAAGTTATAAAAAATTTGTTTTTACAAAAGTTGTTTGTTTTTAAGTGTAAAATAGTTTTCAAAAAGAAAAATCCAGAAAAAACAATTTAATTTTAAGTGATTGTTTCTATTTAATGTAATTTAAATTTTAATTTTCATTTTTAAATTTTTGTTAAGCACTTAGCTTTTTTATATTTTTCTTAAATTCCTTTTATATTAAAGTAATTTTAGTAATTTTCTCAGATTTTTATTTTGTCATTTAGTATTTATTAGATTTAATATTAGTTTAATTAGTAATTAATTAATAATTAAGTGTTAAATAGCATAATTAGTTTTTATTAAGTAAGACCTAGTTTTTATATTTTTTTTCTAGCTTTTATATGTTATAAAACATTTTTAGAAATTTTTCTAGAATTTTTACTGTTCATTTTCTATTTTTAATAATTTAAAATAGTATAATTAGGTAATTAATATTTAATTAGTAATTAATTAATAGAAAAATCACAAAAAGACAAAAATACATATTTTTAATTTTAAAACTTGTTTTTAGTTATTTTATAATTTTATAAAATTAATTTTCATTTTTTTTAGTATTTAATTAATATTATATTGTATTTAAGTTATTTAAATATTAATAATTAGTATTAAATAGTATTTAATTAATATTAAATAATTAATTAGTGTAAAAATTTATTTTCTTTTTCTAAAAAAATTTCTTTTATCTTTGAGTTTGTAAAAAAGTCGTTTTCACCCCCTGGGGGTTTTCAGATTTCAGTTTTCACGTTTTATTTTGTACGTTTACGTTATTTAAAATATAAACGTACGCGTTTTATGTTTTAAACGTTTATGGTTTTTCCAAACTTTCAGTCTTGTTCATATAGCTTATTTAAGCTATTTCATTGTATAAATCAGTAGTGTAATCAATCTCAAACCCTTTTCGTCCAAATTCACCCGATCACAAACCCGTTTGATAACCATCCACACCTCATCGGGACATAATGACCCGGGGAAACCCTATATTCCACAGAGCATTGAGCCTAAGGAGTTTGACTTTGTTGACCATCCTTTGGTCAATTTAAGTTGACTGTTTAGCATCAATCACAAACTTTGATCATTTTTCATTTGTTTTTGCTCATTTTGCATTTAAAACACATAAAACACAATCCCTGGGATAATTTCTGTATTTTGATGACTTTTTGATTGTTTTTGTATGTTTTGGCAGTTTAAATACGACAAAAATGATGAGTGTTTGAGCAATCATCAGTAGGACTCTAAAGTATACATCTGGCATCTTATTGATGAACAACCAGTGTAGAAATATCATGTCTTCCTATGAGATCTTTTGATGAATCTCGGGGCTCTAGACTCGATAAGTGCACATTTGGTTTCCTATGCGGAGATTAGGGAGAGGTCTCCTGCTTCAATATCAACCATCTCTAAGAGACAGGTCGATAGATTACACCGGTTCCCCGTGAGAATGAAACAAGCTCTTTTAAGAGAACTTGAGTGGTTAAGAAGGTTTAGTGCAGTGCATCACTGGGTCCATGACGTCTTGTCTTCAATACAGGCGTCACCTTAGTAACAACCAGTAGCATATGAGTTGAACCCGGTGTCTGCCCTAAGGTTGAACATATGGAGGGTTATTTCTTTTCACCCTTTTCATAACTTTTTTTTTTAATTCTTCAACCCCTTTTTTCTTCGTTCTCATTTTCTCATTTTTTCAATCATACCTAAGGACTTCTAATTCTAATCTATTGGATTTGTCCTTGGGTAGATCCCTCCGGCTCTGGCGCATTGATTAGTGTCTAAATACTCATCATTTTATACCAATCTTAGCTGCCAAAACATACAAAAACACTCAAATATGTATCAAAATACTTAAAATATCTTAGAAGTGTGTTTTATATGTTCCAAATGCAAAATATGCAAAAACAGATGAAAAACGTACAAAATTTGCATAATTGGCAGTTTCAGTCCCTCAAGTTTCATAAATTGGCAAAACTAGTCCCTGAAGGTTTAAAATGAATGAAAAGTCAACTTAAGTCCTTGGGAAACCAAAAATATTCACAAATTATCCCTGGATGAAAGTTTACACAAACTGGCAACTTTTACCCCTCAAGTTACAAAATTGGCAAAAATGGTCCTTGGGTATTCAAAACTTGAAATTTATCAAATATACCCTTGTACTATGCATGAATTTACAATTTGGAACTATTTTGATAACTTTGAGGAAATTACAATTTAACCCCCTAAACTTTGGAAAATTACATAAATGGTCCTCTGGGTATTTTAAATTGTAATAAATGCAAAAATAGTCCTTTGGTTTATCAAAACTTAACAATATTGGTCCTTGTGATAATTTTGGAATTGTAACAGGTTTAACCCCTCAAGAATTCAAAAATTGCATGTTTAGTCCTTGGGCTTTATTACTCTACAAACCAAACCGGATCCTTAAATTATAAACCCAAAAATCCAAAACCAAATACAAATCCAATCCAATCCTAAGCCCAAAACCACCCCAGCCCAAAAGTTAAATAAATAATACCAGGTCAAACCTAGTCAACCCCGCCAAAACCACAACCACTGTTCACTCTCCTCTCCCACACCACTAAGTCACAAACCAGTGGTGGTTTTGCCACCACTTGCTTCCACCTCACCTCCTACCCACTCCCCTTGTCCTCCACGCATCACCAAAGGCCATTTAATGCCTTGAAAAGCTCTTCACGCAATCTACAGTGCACCCACGACTTTTGGCGCCAAATTGCATTTAAACGGCCAAGATGACTTCTACACATCCAATGGTCACAAATGATGATGGGAATTTATGAGTGGGCACAAAGGAGTTCAGAGGGTATAAAAGAAAGAGATGGAGCAGAAGAATAAGTACCTTTGGATTAGCCTAGGTCACGTAGTATAACTTAACTTATTGCTTTCTTTAATTACATGTCATTTACAGTCTTAAATAGTGTAATGATCCTCAGATTAGTGTAATGGAACCTCAATTTCAGTTTAATTACAAGTTACTTTTGAAATTCACGTTCTTCATATTTGTATCCTTTATTTTCATATCATTTAAATTTCTGTTTGATTAGTGTTGTTTATTTGGACTCAAATAGGTCACTTAAGCTCCTGACAAAGCTTAATTAGCTTTTAGAAACCTCAATACAACTTTAATCTTTTAAAATCAAAAATCATTAAAAAATAGAGAAAATAGAAAATAAATCAAAAATCTTTGTTCTTGGGTGATTCTGCTTGGAGCATGGTTCATAATGGATTGCCATGGGTTTAGGAGCTTCATGGGAAGCTTTTAGGTTAGATAGTGGTACTTGTTCTAAGTTCTCAGTCCACAATCCCTTTGTAAGCCATTTTCTCCATTTTTACAAGTTACTATTTATATGTCTTTGGTACTTTAATTTTCATGTTTTTATGTTTAAATGTTGTTGGTTAATGATAATTTAGTGTAATATTAGGTTTGTATGCATTGAAATTTGATTGTGCTTTGAATTCCATTTTGACTGTCCATTTGCCTCATTCTTGAATCTCCTAGGTCTAAATGTGATTAAACACCATGTTTACACTAAATAAGGGTTTACTGTGCTTAGTATAATCCCTGGAAAGGATTAGTTAGGCCTATACAATTGGGTGGTATGCAATCTCAATTTAATCTCATTTTTAGCCATTTTCTTAGTTTCTAAAATTTTACTATTTCAGTGTTTGATCTTTGTTCATTTCTTCTTTTCTGTGTTTATTTGTTGTTTGTTCATGATATTATAGCTTAATATTAGTAAAATGTGTTTTGAATTTGTTTAAGTTTGAGATTTTCATTTTGACTGTCATAATCTTAATTTTTGATAATTATGGTTTAACCTTGTGTGACTACTTGATTAAACTTAAAAAGGTCCTAATTTAACAGATGAAAGCTTTTGGATTTGAAAAATTGGTTTATGCAAACTGTTGGAAGGAAAATCTTATTTTATGTCAATTTAAGGTGTGTTTGGTATTGCTGATTCAAGTGTATTAAATTAAGCTTAAGTTGTTATTATTGGTTGATATATGGTATACTGAGTTCTTTGAGGGTTGACAACCCATCAAATCTATTGCATACTTATATAAAAGTCAAAATCACTATCTTGGATCCTTAATTTGATCACTGTGATGATTTACATGTCCAAATCCATCATATGTGTTTAAATGTTGTTAATATTTGTTAGTTTCATGTTCTTGTGTCTTATTATGTCTTATTTAGTCATTAAATTCAGATCAAAGTTGATCAAAGTCAACTTTGATCATAAAACTTAAAAAGTCAAATTTTAGTTTTTCAGATTTTTGAATAAACTTAGAATTTTGTGTAGGATTTAATATTAAGTTTCATAACTTGTGCTTATGATATGTTTTAGTTTTGTTGCTTGTCTTGCTATATTATTTTTGTCAATTTTTAGTTCAGCTGTTTAATAGCTTAACTAGTAGCTTATTTATACCTGTTTTTGCCCTGTATCAGGTTCACAAGTCCATTTTCACAAGCTTGTAGCTTGTTGAATATTGGACTTGTGCCTGTGTTTGTTGTTGTTAAGTGTTGCCCTGGTGGCTATGTTGTTATGTGTAAGCTTATTTTTCTGTTAGCAGCTTAATTAGGTAGCTTATCAACCCCAACTTTTTGTTCACCTTACTCCCTTCACTGAAGCAAACAGTGAAGGTGAGTAGTTTTCATAAGCCCATAAAAAGTTCCTCCTTGAGCTTGAGCTTGTGAGTTTTGGCTTTTCACAAAGCTAAACAACCAAACTCAATGTCTCAGTACTTGTTGAGCTCTTATGAGCTTAATTAATAGATTAGATTAGAGCTTGTTGTTTGCCTATTCACAACAGTTAACTGAGAACTCAGTTAACTTACACCATTACCAACAGCTCTAAGAAGCTCATGAGTGACCTTGAGCTTGTGTGAATTGGCTTTATGTGAAGCTTATCCACCCAACTCAATGGCCTTGTGCTTAAAACACTCGCCACAATATCACAAATCGTTAATTATCTGCCGCTAGGAACCGTTGCTATGCATGGGTATTTGTCTAGTAGTTAAAATGAGCGGGGAAGCCCGCGTGTTGCTGCGGGATTTTTGGATGTTATTTTTTTTTCATCCAAGATTTTTTATTCATGCGTAGAAAACAAAAATTAGAAACAATACCGGTTATACATGAATTACAAAGATAAAAAAAAAAAAAAAAAAAAAAAAAAAAAAACACTAAACTTACAATTCAACAAAATGAAAAAACACTACTGGCACAAACAATTATTGGATCAAGTTCAATAAACTTTTGTACATTATCTCATATTCTCATCTAACTTTAACAAAGAGTGTTTTAATCCCATACAAAATGTGAATCTATAGGTTTACCTTGTTTGAGTAAAAGATTTTGAAACGAAACAATGTGGTAGTAAGCTCAGGAAACCCAACCCAACCTAATTACAAAAAATAAAAGCAACAAAGAAATGAACCTATTAGCCAAATAGTGATTTACATGATAGAAATGTAACAGTGACATATCCAACACTATTTAATCGCAATCAAATTCTCATCAAAATCTGTAGTAAATGACAATAGAGGTACAAATAATACGCCTTGATGACAACTAATGGTCCAGGCTTAAACCAATTTTCTAATTTAACCGGCGAAATAAAGATAGATGTGTCTACTCTCTATAAAGGAACGAAGGTTGTGTAATAAACAATCATGCATATCATAATGTCCACTCTCTATAACAAAGCACAATCGTTTACACCAACTGTCGGCTATTCTAAATTTGCTATATTCTACCAGAATGTATACAAAATTTTGCCGAAAACGCTCCTGAAAGTTGCAGTTTTTTAGCAGCCCTAAACACATCACCAAACATCCAAGATACCTCTAAAATTAATTATGAAGTAACTTTTGATTCCTTTTCCGTAATATTGAATAGATGAAAGATATTCTGTTTTGGTGTCTTTAAGTTCTGATTAACGTACCTTTTGACGTCTGTGATGATTTCAAACTGGGAGCCAGAAATATGGCAAAGCTTCCATGTGTGGAGGAAGGTTTTATGTCGTGTTAGTACTATCTTGCTCAACAGGCATTTTTTTCTTCTTCTTGTCTTCAATCTTTTATATTCTTAAACATTATCAAACACCTCTATTGAATGAAGACCAAAACTTGAGTTGTTGTGAAACAATTCAAAAACGCAAACCGATGGAACCGTGCTTACGTTGAGGTGGTCTATTGTTTGCGTCCATATAAATCATGCCTGCACTGATGAGTTCACATAAGTGAATCAAAGATGTTTGAAATAACTGACGATGTAAATATGGAAATTCATAGTACAAAGGATACATACCTTGGATATAAGCCATATTTGTTGTTAGTCTAATAAGTGAATCAAAGATGTTTAAAATAACTATTGGTAATATGGAAAACTGTTCGTAGTCACTTATATATGAAAAATATAAGCTAGTATCCAAGGTTCGCGTGGTATCAAGAATTTCTTTGCATCTTATTCATGCTAGATAAAGTAAAAAAAAAAAAAAAAGTAAGTGAAACTGATGTAGTTTGTCTTATAATATGCAGGTATGGGCAAAGACACAAAGGCTTAAAAATAATGAGCATTAATATTTAGAAATAGCCATATCAGTCATAAGATTTCGTATGCATAGAATATATAGAAACAACTTAAATTTCCAATGACTACAGAAAGTTTATAGGAATTCGCTAATAAAGGACACATATTGCTTTCACATTTGATATTGATAAATATGAAAATTAGCTCAACTTGATATCAACCGCATGTTGGCAAGTTACATCTTTAAATAAAAAAAAAATAGTACCTTGGTTTTTAGCCACAACATGTTTCTTATTTTGTATTCTGCTTCTTACTCTTCCCTCATTAATCAATGAAGTTTGCACACAACTATAATCCTAACTTGTTGAATGCCTACAGATTACTGATTTTGCAAAAAAAATAATGCATAATACTTCCTTTTACCTTTCACGTGGTGAACCAACCCAAACGTATATTTCCACAAACTCGGAAAAAGCGAAAAAACGCTTAGAGTTGCCTCATCTGCAACTGCCTTTGCCAACAATGTCTTTCCAACTCCAGGCGGTCCATAAAGCAGAATACCTGTAAAACATACAACATGACATCCGAACAATAAAAACGCCATCCTTTTAAAGTGCTAAATACCTAAATCATAACCTGCAAGAAGATGAGTCCAACATTTGGAATGAGATTTAAAACATAAATTAAGAGGGTGTTTAGCTGTGATTTTTAATACATATTTCCAACGTAACTGTGACTGTTTAGTACTTAAACAAAATGAAGCTGTCAGTTCTCTTAGAAGCATGTTATGAACGAAAGAATACAAAGAAAAAAAAACCAACCTTTATTGATCAAGTTCTTGACCCCTAAAGAAGTAACAACCACCAAAGCATAGCCAGCTGAAATACTACTAATGTTGACGAATCCCATGATGTGTTAATCGCGTTTTGGCCATTAAGCTGCAAGCAAAGTGAAACACTATGAGTCCAACGATCACCATGCCGAGAAACGCAATATTTTAGGAAACACACTTGTAACTCCTCGCCAAGCAATGCATCCAAATACTAATCAAAACTAACATAAAAAATAAGCGCTGACTTTAATTCTGACTCTTTACACAGAACAAACCAAAGCATTCAACCAAACATCCTCAACCTTACACGAATTATTCCCGGGGAAAAAAACAAAAAACAAATAAAAAACAAAAAATATAAAACGCCCAAAAAACTTATACACATAAAACATCATTAAACTTAAAGAAATAAACAACAGCAAAAACCTAAGGTGCCATCAAATAGTCCTAAGAGCAGTCACAACACCAGGCTCCTTTCTCTTTTCATTAATGTAAAAGTAAGAAGATTTTGAAAAAAATTATCACATAATCATCTACTTGACATCCTCCTTATTAACTCTAAAAGCAATTCCAAAAATAAATTATAAATTTTAGTTCAGATTTGGGTGATTTTTGTGATCATATCTTGAGCTAACCATAACTCACCCAAATCGATAGGCTCAAGGGCCTGTAGCTTATCCTCCACATCAAACCTATTCACCCTTGTAGCTCCAAACCTCAAACAAATTCACATATGCAAAATAAAAACCCTACAAATCAAAAAGTTCCAATCTTTTATATAAAAGCTCTAAAGGGTATAAATTTAAAATCAAATAATTAAAAATTTATTAAAACTAAAAAAAACATATGATGAGACTTACTATTGGTGGCCGGAGTGAAGACGGCGGCGCAAGGTTCGCCGGAAAACCCAAAGACATGCCAACGACTTCATTTTTAACCCCACTGTTGATGATGGAACTGTTGTTGTTGTTGAAGTGGTGGTAGTTGAGGGGGTGGTCACGAATGAAATGGATTTTGTGTGACAAATCAAACCCTAATTTCTCGCTCAGTTGATGAACCACGTCGGGTAATGAGTTGAATGATTTTTGAGATAATAAAATCTCCACTCCTTTTGTTATTTCTTGGTCCGACACCATGACTGTTTTCGTTTCACATTTATTTTTTGTAGGTAATTTTTTACCGGATTGATTTGGGTTTGATTATGCCCCTTTCAGAGTGTGTTAGTGTGTATTTTTTGATGATAAAATTAGTGTGCGGGAAATGTGTGAATGGGGAAGAATGAATGGGGAAGAAGGTTCCAGGGTCATGTAGATTGGGAAAATATCAAAGGAAAAAACGGAACGGGAACAGTGAATATTAATGAACAGTGTGTAATAGTGGTTCAAACAGTGGTCTTAAGGGGTTTTAGCCAATAGGATAGCGCATTTTGTGAAATGGGAAATTTGGGTTTTAGTATATATTATAATGTGTTTGGTCTATTATACCCTTGATAATATAACGTAAAACGGGCGTTGACGTGAGCATTACGGGTCAAGGGACGCAATCGGCCTCAAAAACCAAAGGTTTGAACTCACGACAACGATTTTCTAAAGTTTCCGGCCCATGCCATGCTTTTTGGCAAGTTTAGAGACCAACGGTGAATTTTGTCAATCTTAAATGACAAGTTTTACTATTTTACTTTTCATTTCAAAACACGTTTAAGTCACACAGTTGCTCTATCAATACCAATCTTTACTACTTTTAAAATGTCAACTTTTTAAATGACAAGTTTTTAATATTAGTTAATTTCTACGTGTTTATTAATTTAAAAGGAAAAAAAAAATGGTTGCTCCATCTATACTAGACATAAAAAAAAGGCGAATAATTTTCTTTAAAAGTTAAAAAATCTATGAATGAGCAATCTGGTATATCTAAAATACCTTTTTATTATTACTTTCACACAAGAAATAGTTTGCATTGTTTTTGAATATGTTGCCATTATAACTATTATTAAAAAGTTTATCGATCACATTATACTATATCACATTCATTGAAGTGGAAATATGACCCGACATTATTGCGAAGCAGCCGAGTAGGAGGTCGACTCAAGAGAAGAAGATGCCTTGGTTGCATTGTGGAACCACGACTCGTATAATAAATACTACATATTTATCATTTCAACTATATATGTATAACATCATTTTTAGAAATAGCTAGAAATCCTTTTTTTTAAAAGACAATAAATATTTTAATTAATTGTTGTCATAGTATTTTATTTTCAGTTAAATTATTATTTAATTATTTTATTTTATATGCATAAAAAACACTACTAAAATATCCAAAATATAATTATTTGCCTTTTGATAAACATTCTACATAGATAACAAGCCCTAGAATCCCTCCTTTTTCAAAACTCATCCCTTTTGGGTTATAATTTTCACACACAGACACACGCACACAAATCCCTTCCACCCTTATATAAAAACAAATCTCTCTCTGTCTCTCCCTCCGATCCATCATCCATCGAATTCATTCATCACCATGACTCTCGTCACTCCACCGCCACTTCTCGATGTAACCAACAATTCTCTTTCTCTCTCTCACACACACACATGCATATTTATTCATCTCTTTGTTTTAATTTTATTTACCGATGGTTAATTGTTTTTTTTTTTTTTTTTTTTTTTTTTTTTTTTTTTTTTTAACTGCTGATTAGTTAATTAGTTATTGAATTGAGATTAATTGAATTGATTTTGTTGCGGCGGTGAATATAGTTAATTAATTTCTAGGGTTTTGAAATTGTGCAGAATGAAGATGACGAGATGCTTGTACCCCATTCTGATTTGGCTGTCACTGAAGGACCTGAGCCCATGGAAGGTAGTTACACCATTTTCATATTCGTTAATTTATTATTGCGGAGGTTTCGAAAGTTGTGAATTTAGGTCTAAAGCTATTTGATTGGGTATGATATGCGTGTTTTTGTTAGTTGTAAATTTATTTTATTTTTGTGACAATCATTCGTTTACAAGTTTGTTTATTTGTGTGATATGTGTGTTTGTGTTAGCTGTTCTGGCCGATTGTTAATTCCTTTGGAAGGTTTTGAGTTTATGTTAGTTTATGCCTTTGGATATGTGAATTAAATTGAATTAATTGTGTATGCTATCTGTGTTTTTGTTAGTTGCACGAACCTGGTGAACGTTAACATTTTGAAAAGTTCAGTTCGTGGATGTGAGTTAAATCTTATTTATGATACGTGTCTCTGTGTTAGTGGTCCTTGCTTATCGTCAGTTTGAAATTTGAATCTCAGGAGTGATATGTGTGTTTTTGTTGGTTGTATATGTCTGGTGGTCGATAATTCGTATTCAAAGTGTTGAATTTATGTTTGTTTATGACTTGCTACTTATCCGTGTTTGTGATTTGGCTTTTTGTAGTTCAGTATGATATGCGTGGTTTTGTTTGTTGTACCTTCTGATCGTTGATAGGTTTTGAAATTATATTGTTTATGACTTCCTTTTGCATGTGGTTGATTATGTATGATGTTTGGGCTTTTGTTGTTTGCTGGTGCTGATTATTAATAGGTTTCAGTTATGTTTTTAAAAGTTCGTTAATTTGCATAATAATATGTGTGCTTGTGTTAGTTGTAAATGCTGATTGTTAATAGGTTTCAAGTAAGTGAATAAGTTATGTTAATATGTATCATATGTGTGTTTGTTTATCATATATGTGTTTGTTTTAGCTGTAGCTGCTGATCGTTAATATGTGTAGGAAGTTTTGAGTTTGTGTATGTTTATGATTAGTTTGCGTATGTGGTTTAGGTTTTATTAATCGTGTGTGATATGTGTGATTCTGTTGGTTGTAAATACTGATTGTTGATAAATTTTCCGGAAGTTTCACATTTTATTTTGTTTCAATGTTGAACAAGTACTTTTAAGCTGCCTAAGAATAAGTGTTGTATGAAATAGTCTTTGGATTTGCTCATTCTGTTAAAAATGCCGTGAGACCAAAAAAAAAAAATTATTTTTTAAATAATCCGCAGTCTAATCCATATATAGTGGGATTAGGTTAAACATTGAACTTTGTTTCATTCTAAATAAGAGCATGTACTAACCTGCTTATTGAAAACTACTTACTGTGCCCCAAAATAAGCTGAAGCAGGTTGGATTATTACTACACTTCAAACTGCTTATCTGCTTAAAAATGATTGGATAAGCAGAAAAATTAAATATGATTTGACCTTTCTTAATTTGGTATACTATTTGTGTTTTGGTTAGTTGTGCCTGCTGAAGGTGCGAACACAGTTGATGCACCAGTAGTTGATGATCCACCAGCTGCGCGGTTTACATGGACCATAGAGAATTTTTCGAGGTTGACTGGCAAGAAGTTGTACTCTGATGTCTTTGCTGTTGGAGGATATAAATGGTATTTTTGACCTTTTGTCTATTATTCTTACTTGTTTGTTTGTAATTGTGTTCTGCTGTGACGTCTGTTATGGTGGTAATTTGTGTATTGCTAGTATGTTTACATTGTAGTCTATTTGTGTAGGCGAGTACTTATATTTCCGAAAGGAAACAATGTGGACCACTTGTCTATGTATCTTGATGTTGCTGATGCCCCAACATTGCCATATGGTTGGAGCAGATATGCTCAGTTCAGTTTGGCTGTGGTTAATCAAGTTCATAACAAGTTCACCATGCGCAAAGGTAAGTCTTATATTTTCAGTGATAGTTATGCTGCTTCTCAGTGTCCTCCTGCTTTTATATACTCAGTCTTATTGGATCAGTGATAGTTATGCTGCTTTTCACACTGCAGATACACAACATCAGTTTAATACCCGAGAAAGTGATTGGGGTTTCACCTCGTTTATGCCACTTAGTGAGCTGTATGATCCTAGCCGAGGCTATCTTTTGAATGACACATGTATAGTTGAAGCTGATGTTACAGTTCGGAAAGTTGTTGATTACTGGTCACATGACTCAAAAAAGGAGACCGGTTATGTTGGGCTTAAGAATCAAGGCGCTACGTGCTATATGAACTCTCTCCTCCAGACTTTGTACCACATACCTTATTTTAGAAAGGTTGGTGATTTTACTCCTTTGATTAGGGGTGTTCGTTGTTACGTTTTTCGGGGTTGTTGGGGTTTTACTGTTTGAAAAATCGTAGTGGCAAAACCAAAACCAGACCAAACCAATTTTAGATAGATAAAACCAATTCAAACACCAAATTTAAATTCGGTTCGGTTTCAGTTAAGACCCAAAAAACCAAATTCCAGTAGACTTTGGCAGAACTATATATATATATAATTTAATGTATTTTATTTCTAGTAGTTAAAGTACTGTTTGGGTTTTTTGGTTTGGTTTGGTTTAAGATTTTGCCATCCATAACCAAGCCAAACATTGATTAAATATTTTGGTTCGGTCCCAACCCAAACCATAAACCACTTGGAGATTTCGGTTTGGTTTATTCGGTTTTGGTTATTTTCTGTTTATTCGGTGTCAAACCAAACACTGAACACCCTTGTCTTTGATGGATGATCGCTAAATTTATATGATACGAGCACTCACATTGAACTTTTGTATCAGGCTGTGTATCATATGCCAACAACAGAGAATGACATGCCATCAGGGAGCATTCCTCTGGCTTTGCAGAGTTTATTCTACAAGCTTCAGTATAATGAGACTAGTGTGGCCACAAAAGAGCTGACCAAGTCTTTTGGGTGGGACTCATACGAGTCTTTTATGCAGCACGATGTCCAAGAACTCAATAGGGTTCTCTGTGAGAAGCTTGAAGACAAAATGAAGGTATAGGGATTTCCAATACCAACCATGAATGTTGTTACTTCTTGATCGTAACTGATCATGACATGATATTTCCTTTTGGTGGCACAGGGAACTGTTGTAGAGGGTACAATTCAACATTTGTTTGAAGGACATGATATGAACTATATTGAATGCATTAATGTGGACTACAAATCAACGAGAAAGGAATCTTTCTATGGTAAGTATATGTGTAAGAGAGACAATGTTTTGTGTTGATTATAGTTTCTTATTAACTTGTGTATCTTGTGTCAGACCTTCAGCTTGATGTCAAAGGCTGTCGCGATGTGTATGCTTCTTTTGACAAGTATGTAGAAGTGGAACGACTTGAAGGTGATAATAGATATCATGCTGAACAACATGGGTTACAGGTCTGACTCATTTCTGATGATATCTATACATTTGTATATCCCATTTCATTACATGTGGGAGACGCAGCTGGGTTTGTCACAGGCTGAATGTTCTCAGTACTGCTAGACAGAGTTATGAACCACTTGATCAGGAATGTAAATGAACCTGAAATGTTTGTAAGAGAACCACCTGTTTTTAAGTGGACTTTATAAACTTCAAGTTACAACTCAGACTGCACTCTAAAAAGCTTTCATATCAATTTAGTTGTGTTATAAAAAAATTTACCCACAGGAAGGGGTATAAACTTTTTTTTTTTTTTTTTTTTTTATAATATATTTTGGCTAGATTTTGACTTTGCTCCTTTGATTGGACTGAAATTGGTTTGCTTATATTGAGGGTTACGTGTCTTTTTTTTTTCCTCACTATTCATGGACATGGCTATTATAGGATGCAAAGAAGGGTGTTCTGTTCATTGATTTCCCCCCTGTTCTTCAACTCCAGTTAAAACGTTTTGAATATGACTTCATGCGAGATACGATGGTGAAGGTTAGTAACTTTGATCTTTATGGCATTGTTAAATTGTTGACATTACACATGCCCAAATAATGTGAATTGTTTCTTCATAAATTGCATTGATTGATAATCTGTGGAATGGTACTTAAGTTATTTCGGCCAGTTAATACAGATCATCTTTTCTTGTTATGATTTGTTCTCTTACAAAAATAACTCTATACCTTAACAATTGGAACTGATTAGAGTATCTTACAGCTAGTGTATATATTTGGAAAGTTGGTTTATACTCTGTTTTTCTGGAAACATATATCTTCAAAGTTATTTATGTGAAGCTTGTTAAGTGAACAGATAAATGACCGCTATGAGTTCCCCTTACAACTTGATCTTGATAGAGAGGATGGAAAGTATTTATCACCTCAGGCAGACAGAAGTGTTCGAAATCTTTACACCCTTCACAGGTATTATAATCTGACTGAGTTCTATCCTCTGAGCTAACAATTTAAAATTTTCCAGTAGGGCTGCTTATTGGATCTTTTTTTTAATTAAAGTCTGAATGTTTCCAATGCTATGTTATATTTTTTTGTAGTGTTCTGGTCCACAGTGGTGGAGTACATGGCGGACATTATTATGCCTATATCAGGCCTACACTTTCTGATAAGTGGTATGGGAATATTTTGTTTGATAGTTACTAATGATCTTTTTGTTTTTTAAACTTCTACTATTTTTACGTGATTTGTCTTTCTCACTTTAGATGACAAAGGGCACCAAATATATATATATATATATATATATATATATATATATATATATATATATATATATATAGACAGACATACATATACATACACATACATATACATATATACACACACACACATGTATATACATATATACATATATATACATGTATACATATATGTATGTATGTATACATACATATATGTATACATATATGTATACATATATGTATGTATGTATACATACATATATGTGTGTGTATATATATATATATATATGGGAAGGGATCCAATAAGAAGTATAATTAAAATGAGAAGGGTAAGAAGTAATTATAGCTACACATTTTAATTTGGGAGGGAAAATTTGAATGAGGATGCATCCATTTTTGTAGGTGCATCTAGAATGTGTGGTTGTGATTACTTCCTATCCTTCTTATTTTTATTATTCTTCTTATCTGATCCTAACTCTCTCTCTCTCTCTATATATATATATATATATATATATATATATATATATATATATATATATATATAGGGTGGGGTTATTCTAAAAAGGGCCTTATAATAAAAAGTGTAGGAAGGATTGTGGGAGTGACATGTGTCACCCCCATGCCACATCATATGACACGTGTCACCCCCCGTCGAAAAATTTTTTTTTCCCGCCAAAAAAAAAATTTTTTTGGGAAAATTTTTTTTTCCCGCCAAAAAAATTTACTGCATCACTGTTATAAATTTACTGCATCACGGTTATAAAGTTACTGCATCACGTTTACTGCTTCACAATTATGATTTTACTGCATCACGGTTACTGCATTCATGGTTTTAATGTTACTGCATCATGGTTATAAAGTTACTGCATCATGGTTATAAAGAAACTGAATTATCATTAGTTTTCTGCATCATATATGTATGTAACTGCATCACAATTAAAATACGATTCTTTTTTAAGTTTTGGTGCATCTTTATTATAAGTTACTGCATCATAGTTAATAGTTTAGTGCATCAACTATGTTGCAGTAACTTATAACCTTAATGCACTAAAATTTAAAACTGTGATGCAGTAACTTTTATAATTGTGATGCAGTAACTTTATAACTGTGATGCACTAAAAAATTTTGGCGGGAAAAAAAAATTATTTTTGTCCCAAAAATTTTTTTTTTTTTGCGGGGGGGGGGGGGGGGTTGACATGTGTCATATGATGTGGCATAGGGGTGACACATGTCGCCCTCACAATCCTTCCTACACTTTTTATTATAAGGCCCTTTTTATTTTAACCCATATTATATATATATACATATATGTGTATACATATATATATATATATATGTGTGTATATATATGTATATGTGTGTATACATATATATGTATATACGTGTATACATATATATATATGCGTGTGTATATATATATATATATATATATATATATATATATATATATATATATGTATGTGTGTGTGCGTGTGCGTGCTCAATACAATCACTAAATTAAGTTCTTTGTAGGTTTAAATTTGATGATGAACGTGTGACCAAAGAAGATATTAAGAGAGCATTGGATGAACAATATGGGGGCGAGGAGGAGGTGAGTTGACTGATAATTGAAGTGATTCATAAATTAGCTAGCAAGTTACTTAGAGTTATCTCTGATTTATGTATTCGGTGTTATTGTGGAACAGTTGCCGCAAGCAAACCCTGGCTTCAACAATTCTCCATTTAAATTTACAAAGTATTCAAATGCATACATGCTTGTGTATATACGCGAAAGTGAGAAGGAGAAAATAATTTGTAATGTAGATGAGAAGGATATAGCAGAGCACCTTAGAGTAAGTTTTTAATTTGTTATAGAATATTCCTTTAACCACAATCAACTAACATCATTGAGTCGTGTTCCCTTTCAGATAAGACTGAAGAAAGAACAAGAAGAGAAGGAGCAGAAAAGAAAGGAAAAGGCAGAGGCACATTTGTATACGGTTATAAAGGTTTGAACTTCTGACGCTCACATTGGAATTACTATACTGAGATTTGTGAATCATTTTTTGTTTACCTTGTAATTTCATGTGATTAGGTTGCTCGTGATGGGGATCTTCAAGAACAGATAGGGAAACATATATATTTTGATCTAGTGGATCATGACAAAGTTCGTAGTTTCCGTATCCAAAAACAAACCCCTTTTGCTCTTTTCAAGGTACAATCTCCTGTTGATGTCCTGGCTCCTTTAGCTTTTACTTTCAATTTATTGCAGTGTGTTATATTATACCGGAGTTCGGTTTAGCTTGCTATTAGACTGTATTTGCTGCTTGTTGGCTTAAGTTGAAGTTGGCGTGGTACTGTTGGACATGGTACCTGAAATGTCTTTCGCTCCCTTTTATGTTAATAATTACAGAATATTCTATAGACAATGCTGATCTTAAAATCAGAACAATAACAACAATACCCTGAGCAAGGTATGGGGGAGGTGAGATGTAGACGGTCACGCCCCTACCCAAGGGTAAAGGGACTGCTCCCATAAAGACCTCCGACAAGTGTGTGTGCAAGTAAATAGACTTTATGTGAGGTGTGTGTGAGACGATGACATAAAAGAAAGCATATGAAAACAAAAAACATACAAGCGAGCATAGACATAAACGCATACCAACATAGGAACATGTGAGCATGCAAGCATATATAGGGAAAATATGGCACTACGGGCACACAAAGATCATATTTCAAAAGGCAATATATAAGAAGATAAAGCAGTAAAATAAAAAATAAGCATTAAAAGCAAAAGAGCATACAAGAGAAAATAATACAAGCATAAACGTCATCTATGTGATAAAAACATTCAAACATATATAGAGAAAAAGAAAAAGAAAAAAGAAGCTACATGAATGAACATAAGCCGAAAAAACATAAAAGCATGAAATCCTACATGCATGAACTCATAAAAGGCTAGAGGGGCCTACACGCAAAAGATAAGTCTATGTACTGGGGGCAATGTGACTATACGTATGCGCCCTACTCATCTACTCTAATCCTAGACTCCTAGTTCTGCACGAGTTCCTATCAGAGGTCATGTCCTCCGACAATAGAAGCTCCTTCAGGTTGAGCTTTAGTCTGTCCTCCCAATTGAGCTTTGGTCTACCGCTTCTCCTTGAGCCATCAACAGTAATAGACTCCACTCCCCATCTTGACATGCCAGGTCGAGCTTTAGTCTGTCCTCCCACCTGAGCTTTGGTCTACCGCTTCTCCTCGAGCCATCGATAGTAATAGACTCCACTCCCCATCTTGACTTGCCCAAACCATCTCAATCATTCTTCTCTCATCTTGTTGATTATAGTCGCAACTTGGAGTTCTCTTCAAAAAACTCCATTCGGCATCATGTCTAACATAGTTTTACCACAAGTCCACCTTAGCATCCTCATTTCCGCCACTTCCATCCTATTTGCTTGAGTCTTCCTTTCAGCTTTAGAGGAACGTAGGTCATATGGAAAAACGAATACATGAGGATCAAATAAAACCCTGCTGTTATATGGCGATCTCCATGTTTAAGCACTTAGCCATATCCAGATTGTGATTAATACTTATACTTCATATATTAAGTGTTTGATGGTAACGATAATAACGAGGAAGTCCTCGCCAGGAGAACAGCTATTTTACATTCATGACAACAAGTCCATGTTATGCATTAGTTTTTTGCATGTAAGATATTTTTCATGGTGCAACATTTTTTATTGTGGCTGATTATTCATGGTGATTGCTGAAAGTACTTTATTATTTTGTATTGCAAATGTATACGAATCAACATGGATTGCTTTTTGATACCCTCATGCATGACTAAATAATTTTTTATTAAGGATATGTTTTGGTGATACTTAAATCTGAAAATTTTCAGGAGGAAGTTGCCAAAGAATTGGGTATACCGGTGCAATACCAGCGTTTCTGGTTCTGGGCAAAGCGCCAAAATCATACTTATCGCCCTAATCGTCCATTGACTCCTCAGGAAGAAGCTCAGTCTGTATGTACTTTTTGAGCTCTGTCTTCTACTGTGTTCCAACTACTTAAATCTGGTGTAAATAGGAGTTGATCAGTTAAATAAATACGCTTAGGGGGTGTTTACTTTTTCCCTTATTCTCTCTTAATGAGATAAATGTAGGCCCAAAATCTTTACAATCTCTTAATTGGGGGACTCGTTAAAACTACACACTCCCCAATAAGTGGCTAATTAAGACCTTTATATGTAACCACTTAATTTAGTAGACACCCCCCAAGTATGTTAGATAAGACAATTAGAGTATTAGACAAAAATGTCTCTTTTAAGTTGTTCAAACCTTTGTTGTTATATCATGATTCATATTATCAGAATCTGCTTATTTTATAGACCATATCAAGTTGTATTTTTTAAACAAAACTCAAAAAAATAAAAAATAATAAAAATAAAAAATCGTAAAGTTTTTGTATCAATGACTTATGGGGAAAAAAAGTAATGCTGGAATTAAACATTCACAGAAGAGGAAATGCGCGTATATACTTCGGGGCTATTGATGTGTAACGGTGGCACATATTTTGTGACAATTCACAATGCTGGAATTTACAATTTGGTGATCGTTGACGTGTAAAACTTAATGTGATTCAGGTTGGACACTTGAGAGAGTTATCAAATAAGAGTAACAATGCTGAGCTTAAGCTGTTTTTGGAAGTAGAAGTTGGACATGTAAGATCTCAGTGCTAACATATTATTTATGGATGTTAATATCGACTCAATTTTTTCTTCGTGGTGTACTTTGGTTTAAACTTGACTTCGTGTCTTACCGATGTAGGACTTGCAGCCAATTCCTCCACCTGAGAAACCTAAGGAGGAGATTTTGCTTTTGTTTAAACTTTATGACCCTGTAAAAGAGGAGCTTCGGTATCTTCCCTCTCTTTTTTATCTATATATGTACATATATGTATGCATCTAAGATCATGTTGCCATTTTTGTTATATACTTGTGCTTTATTTATATTACATGGATTAGCATTGCTTATTATTTTTCACATGCAGGTATGTTGGGCGGCTCTTTGTGAAGGGTACTGGAAAGCCAACTGAAATACTTTCAAAGCTGAATGAATTGGCTGGCTTTGAACAAGATGAAGAAATTCAACTATTTGAGGCAAGTGTGTAGACTTCATTTATTTTCCACTTTTGTTATGGTTTTATGCTCACTGTGAAGGATTTTTATACAGGAAATTAAGTTTGAACCCAATGTTATGTGTGAATACATTGACAAGAAGCTTACATTTCGTGGAAGCCAGGTACATATACATTTTTTTGTCAGCTTCTTTGAATAGTGCCTTAGTTATCTAATAGCAAAAATTTATGGTTTTCATGACTTTATAGCTTGAAGATGGCGACATTATTTGCTATCAGAAACTTCTTCATGCTGAAAGTACTGAAACCTTGCGTTATCCTGATGTTCCGTCTTTTCTGGAATATGTTCATAATCGACAGGTATTAATAGTATAATTTGAACTTTTTGTTCATTAACTATTTGTTGTTTCAGTTAATATTTTATGAATTATCTTTTGGTGCATGGTGATAGGTTGTACGTTTCCGTGCATTAGAGAAATCAAAAGAGGATGAATTTTCTCTGGAATTGTAAGTTATTCTGATTCTGCAGATTACCGATTGAGATAAAATATGTTGTTACATTATTAATTTCATGATCTTGTGTTACAGGTCGAAACTCAATACTTATGACGATGTTGTTGAAAGAGTTGCCCGCCATCTAAACTTAGATGACCCATCTAAAATTAGGCTTACCTCTCATAATTGCTACTCTCAGCAACCTAAGCCTCAACCAATCAAGTACCGAGGTGTGGAACATCTATCAGATATGCTGGCCCACTACAATCAGGTTATTTATCATTTTATGTTGATACGATCAGTGTTATGCTTTCTAGTTTTTGCCATTATATAATATATCTAACTGCTATTGAGTATGTGTTTGACAAAATAGTAATTAAACCGCGACATCATCAGAATAACCATTGTTTCGGTTTTTTTTTTTTTTTTTTTTTTTTTTTTTTTGCAGAACAATCTTTTTGGAATAATTTTTAGAATCTCAACTTTTTGGACTTATTTTCTGGGTGCTGTTAAGGAAAAAACAAGTCCTCAAAAAACTATGCGAATCGATGGCTATTTGATGAATTACACATAAAAATTGGATCTATTTATTTATTTTTTTGGTCAGACACTCAAATAAATGCAGTTTCTCTATAAGGGTACTTTTGGGACAAAGTAAAAGCTGTCACTTTGATATCATATCATACTAGAGTAAAAGAACACAGCCATTTAACCGTTCACATATTTTTTCTTTCATATGCACAGAATTCAGATATTTTGTATTATGAAGTATTGGATATCCCTCTGCCAGAACTTCAAGGTCTGAAAACTCTTAAAGTTGCTTTTCATCATGCTACCAAAGATGAAGTAAGTGCTGCTGATTTAAAGCCATCCTTTCGACTTCTGTTTGGCCTGTTCTTTTACTAATATGTTGATTTCAATTGTTAGGTGGTTGTACATACTATTAGATTGCCAAAGCAAAGCACGGTTGGTGATGTAATTACTGATCTCAAGACAAAGGTAACCCTAACAAAAATTTTCTTCGCTAAACATTAAAAATTCTCGTCTGATAGTTAACTGGTAGTGATTCTTGGAACAGGTTGAGTTATCTCATAAAGATGCAGAGCTTCGACTGCTGGAGGTTTTCTATCACAAGATTTACAAGGTGTTCAATGTTTTCAAACACCTTTATCTCATCTCTCTTAGCTTGAGTTTTAATCTTAATTTTAATTTTTCCCAATGTTAACTCGTCTCTGTCTATGCAGATATTCCCCCTCAATGAAAAAATTGAGAATATTAATGATCAATACTGGACGTTACGTGCTGAAGAGGTATGTACTTAATGCTTACCTTATTATGTGTGTCATATGCAGTCTATGTATCATTTCATGTCTCTGGTCTAATGTTACACCTATTATTGTCATTCATTTATATATTACAGATTCCAGAAGAGGAAAAGGACCTTGATCCACAAGATAGTCTCATTCATGTTTATCATTTTATGAAAGACACAGCTCAGAACCAGGTTGCACACACTTCTGGCTTTTGTCATTTGTATAATGTTATATTCTTTTCATAGCTAATTTGTGCATGTATTTTACTTTCTATTAACAGCAAGTACAGAACTTTGGGGAACCATTTTTACTTGTGATTCGGGAAGGCGAGACATTAGCTGATGTTAAAGCACGCATACAGAAGAAACTTCAAGTTTCAGATGAGGAGTTTGTCAAGGTACTTTCTTCCTTCTACCATTAATAATTTCCTATGAAATAATCTACATAAAAAAATAATAATAATAAAGCAACAATAATAACAATAACAATAACGATAACGATAATAAATAACCAATAACAATAACAATAACAATAACAATAATAAAGAAAAGGTTTTATTTCTCACATATCGCATATTTTTTTATCTGTTTAGTGGAAGTTTGCATTTCTGTCTATGGGCCGTCCCACTTACCTTCAGGACTCGGATATTGTGTCTACCCGCTTTCAGGTCTAATAAGTTCCTCTTGTTCTTTTTCTATCACAACACCCAGCCGTATATGTGTCATGCATATATCTTTTTTTGATACGAATTATGTATTTATCGTAACAGGATTTATTTTGTTTTTTCTTTTTGGTTTTAGAGAAGGGATGTTTATGGTGCCTGGGAACAATATCTGGGATTGGAGCACACTGATACTGCACCCAAAAGGTCTTATGCTGCAAATCAGGTACATGAGCTTAATCTAATAATAAAAATGACAAAATTGCATGGCACCCTGCTTAGGTTTCTTCATATTTTACTATTCTAGTACTGTTTACTTTGTGACCCATATTTTTTGCTACAAAAGAAAAATGTCTACAGTTTATTGGCTATTCGTTTGCCACAAATAATATCTTGAAGAAAAAAGGGTTAATAGACGCCCACTTTTATTATCATAGCATAAAATCTCTTAAATCATTTGTTTAAAGGTATATTATTATTCAAATAATATGATTTTGTAATTAATTGTAACATGCTAAAGATTTAAAGAAAGTTTTGTTTCTGGTCTCAGGTAAATAGTCTGATATAAACAAGTACACTTGCATAATTATTGGATGTTGAATCTAACTATTGTTACTTGCAGAATCGTCACACATATGAGAAACCGGTAAGAATCTACAACTAAGCAAGTGAATAAGATGAGATGATGCCGCACCAAGTTTATTGGCTGAGTGGTAAGTGTGGTGTTTCGAAAAACATCAACGAAAAGAAAACTAGCAAAACATATAATCATATAGTTGTGGTAGAAGTATATTTATCTGTTAAGAAAGGTAGCACAGATGATATAGAAATATGCATGTCCCCTCGTTGTGCAGCTTTTCTTCCATGGGGTGATCTTAGTTTAGATGCTATTTATCGTCTTACATTTGGTTGTGTCATGAACACGCTGTGAGATTTTGGTCGTGGATGTATAGAGGTAATTTAGATTTGTTAAATTTTATACCCTTTTCTGATCCGTATTTGTGATTCAGTTTTATAAACTGAGTACGAGGCAGATGAAATAAGAACATCCCATGCTCACTCGTTGACGTCTAGTCCACCTCTGATAACTTCCAAAGCATTATTCTTTTTTGTGTTCAAAACTTTGCTCATATTTTTATTCATCAGTTGATAAAACAAAAGTTATATTTGAATGTTTCATTGTAGCAACACTGAACCTGTGCCGCCGTGCCACTATTTTCACTGGGCTAATGACCCAATCACCCAATGGTTCTAGTTGGGCATTAGCGACACGGTTCATAGAAAACACTTAAATATGATGATGGTTAGATCTTGGTTAAATTTTGAATATGATGGTGTACAATTAAATAATGCAACTGATGACTACAAAGTACACAGACTCCCATATGATGATGGTTAGATCCGCGGTTTTGCTTTTTATCTATCTATCTATCTATCTATTTTTTTTTTTTTTTTTTTTTTTTTACTTCAAGTTAAATAAATAAAAGTTGTAGAAAAGTACTTTGTTAAAAAATAAAAGTTATAAAAGTTAAATAAATAAAAGTTGTAAAAAAGTATAAAAGTTATTTTGTTATATCTTTTTAGATCTAAAAAAAAATTAGATCCATGGTTTCTTGGTTGTTTTTTGGTTAGATCTGTTGGTGAAAAAAGATATGAAATGTATTGTTTTTGGTGTAACCAATAACACCCGTGACCAAGCTTTATAAATATGTACCTCTTTAAAAAAGGTAAACACTATAAAATAACAACCTACTTTCTCTAATTTGCTGTGGTGTAACACATACTTTTTTAATTACCTTACTTACTAACGTACTTTCAAATTTTGTTCTGATATCACCAATATACCCGTTTTTATGTTAAAGTAATAACTGAAAGGGGCAATTCCATATTTACCCAACTTAAACATGATAATGTCATATTTACCCAAAACATGCTTTAATTGCATTGTAAATCATGCATTCAAAACTTGTATTTTGGATATATATGACATTTTCATGTTTAGATTGGGTAAATATGGAATTATCCCTAACTGAAAAGACTATAATACCCTTGTAATATAAAACGGTTATATTGGTGAAGTCAGAACAAAATTTGAAAGTACATTGGTAAGTAAGGTAATTAAAAAAGTATGTTGGTGATGTCAGAACAAAATTTGAAAGTACGTTGGTAAGTAAGGTAATTAAAAAAGTATGTGTTTCACCTCGGCAAATTAGAGAAAGTAGGTTGTTATTTTATGGTGTTTACCCCTTAAAAAAAATGAACTTATAAAAACCAAAAAGGACAAACATGTAGTACTTGACACAAATCTTAAAAAAGAAAACCCAATTACGAGAATGAATTTTATAGTGAGTGGTTTTACGGGAATGAACATTTCTTACATGGTTTACAAAAGTGACCAATATATGTCACAATTAACTTTTTCACTTTTCATTCGCTTAATATCATCACCCGAATTCAATAAGATTCACTTTTCATTCGCTTAATGTCTAAGAAAACACCACAACAACAAGCAAAAGGCCGGAAATCCCGTTTAGCACAACAAAACATCCCGCAATTATCACCGGATTCAACTTTCCGGTTAACCGGTGTGTCACCAACCATCAATTTCCGACCTCGTTCTCTTGATTACGAATCTCAACGACCTCCACAACAACAAACATTCAATCTATTTGCTATGAATCGTAATATTAATCGTCCATTTGTTCCCCCGTATCAAAACAACCAACAACCACAACAAAGCAACTTTCGTCGAAGCCAACAATCTATGTATGGCTCCCCCGAATCGTGCTATCGTCCAACAATGGACTCATCAATGTCTTCCTACTCTAATTACCAAAATTATTCTCCGGTAAACAACATTAATCTTGATGCTTGTGATTTTATGGAACAGTTAGAAAACAATCCGGATTTTTATGTTGGAATCGGTTCGGGTTATCCAAGTCAACAAGTGCCACCGGGTTATCCAGGTTCGGGTCACGGATCGTATCATGATTCGGTTCCAAATGATGATCTTGTGGGTGATGACGACGACAACACTATTTCTGAAGAGATGTCACCGGTCAAACCAAAGAAGCGTGTTACAAAGGGTAAGAAGAAGGCGGTTGAGAAAGAGGTTGAGGAAAAGGTTGAGAAAGACATCTTGAATTGGTCAAAAGAGGAAGAAATCGCGTTGTGCATGGCTTGGTGTGATTCGTCGGAGGATAGCATAGTTGGAACAAACCAAAATTCTAAGGGATTTTGGAAGAAAGTGATTACATACTTTGAAAAGGTCGGTGAAGGGAGATCGTACAACTCAATTACTAGCAAGTGGAAAAATAGGATTCGTCCTAGAGTTGGTGCATTTTGTGCCATTTATGACAATTGTTATACGAATTTTGGAAGTGGTGCGAATGATCTCAATATTTACCAAAGAGCGTGTCAAGAATATGCAATAATGATGAGGCACACGTTTCATTTGGATCATTGTTGGGAGATTTTGAGGGAGCATCAGATTTGAAAGAAAAATGAGATGCCGCATTTTTTAATCCAAAATGAGGGTCGAAAAAAACCAAGGACTTCTGACACGGGCTCGGATGTGCCTAGTAATGAAGAACCTCGTGATAAGCGACCGATTGGGCGTGATGCAGCTAAGAAAAATAAGGGTAAGAGAAATCGTCGGGGTTTAGTTTGGATGGGGCAGCCGAAAAATGGCAAGCAATTACGTCAAAGGCTTGGGGTAAGAAGCAGGAGCTTGCAGACGGATATTACAAATTGAAGGAAAAAGAGCTGGAGCAAAGGGATAAAGAGTTGGCGCTGGAGCAAAAGAAAGCGGAGCAAGAAGACAGAAGATTGGCAATGGAAGAACAAAAGCTTGAATTTGAGCGTCAAAAGAAATATCAAAAAGACCTCATCTTCTATTTCAAACCAATCGACCCATCTTTGCCCGCATTTCAATGACAAAAAATGCAAGAACTCAAAGACGCGATTAAGGAACAATACAACCTAGAAGATTAGTTTTTATGTTGTTATGTTTTAATAAGTGTTGTAATGTTTTTATTTTAGTTGAATTAGTATGTAATGTTTTAATTATGAATGAAATTTTATTTTGTGTTAAAAATGTTAAAAAAAAAAAAAAAAAAAAAAAATTTTGAACTTGGTCGCCTTTACTGTGGCACTGAATCGCCTGCAGGTCGCTGAAGAGAGAAAGCTGACATGACAGAAAAAGTAGGAGGATTGACCCTAATAAGTTTTCCTTATTGCAAGTAGCATAAATATGTCAAAGTGTCGGCATCAAATTTCATCTAATAATTTAATATATAGTTAAATAAAAAGATGATACTTTAGATACGTTTTGATTTAATTAACTAGCTCAGTGCAATAATTGTACAGATTTGAATATTTTCGCCTAGGCCTCGCCTAGACTCACTTCCACATCGCTCAAGACATGTTCACCTTGCCTAGACCTCAACTCCACCTCGCCTAGACCTCGCCTAGGCCTCGCCTAGGAACTAGCGGCGAAGCTTGAAAATTTTCAGATCGGGATCTAAATTTTTTTTCCTAACGCTACTTTTCAGGTAATATGTTCGGGTCGGTGATTCGATTCGGGTTGGGTCAAAAATTAAATAATATTATTATATAAAAAAAGTTTCAATCACTAAAAAACTAAACATTTGTCCAAGACAACTAAACATTAAAAAGGAGACAAACGGTTGGTACCTGGTTTGATTCATTGAAGAAATTAGAGTTCAGCCTTTCGACTTTTAAGACTCTTGAATTCTTCAATTATGGACTCCGAATCAAACTTGTCAGCAATTTCTTTTTCTATGTAAATTACCATACTGTTTGCTAGATTCTCATCTGACATCTTATTACGTAGGCGATTCTTGAATATCTTCATTGCCGAAAATCCCCTCTCTGTTGTTGCAGTCGAAACCGGAAGTGTCAAGAGTAGCCAACACACTCTTTCAACCAAATCGTACATGCTATTTTTCCCAGTTTCTACAAGAGTTTGGCAGAGATCAGAAAGAGTTGCTACCTCACTTAACTTGGCATTATTTAACCTTTCAACTTTAAAAGTCTCCAATTGACAAACTAATTGATTTCTCTCCTGCTCAGTAAAGTCCGTAGGATAATATTTCTCAACAAGAAGAACAATGTGATCAATATTAATCTTTTTTGAACATAAAGTCGAACCAAGAGATAACAACTCTATTGATTGCTCACTGAATCTACAATCCAACTCATGTATTTGCTTATCCAATGTCTCCATAAACAAATCTACTCGGTAAAAATGTTCAACAAAGGACAATTACTCCCATCATTAACTTTTTTCCAATTGTCAAATCCTTCACAACTAAATGCACTATGACCACTTTTCTCATTTGGTTTTTCCTTATACAAATAACATAGAAAACAATAAGCCTTGTGTGTTGTTGGAGAATACTCTAACCAATTAGGGAACATACCAAACAAAGCAAATTTAAATCGACGAAGATTATTCTTTGGACCTCTAGGCTTATACTCTTCAAGCTTAGGTTGATACACTCCTAATGATATATATGCTAGCCTTACTTGCTCACGTACCATAACCGGATATTTTCACATTTCAAGTTGTTTAGCAGGATCTCTTTCTAGGCTACTAACATCCACTTCATTGATGTTAGCTTGTGGAATTTCAGAAGGTTGTTCATTGCAAGCAGCCGGACCAATAATTGGTTCGCTTGTTGAACCTTTTTGACGTTTACTCTCTTGAATTTCATCATCAATTCCTTCTACTTGTTGTTCTTCATTCGTTCTTTTAAAAAATGAAGTTATGGTTTTATTTTTCACCATAGTCACAACCTATATAAATTGCAAATAACTTAAATTAGTTTAAGCTAATTAAAATCCAAGGACCACAATAGCTAATTCATAGTCACAACCCTATATGAAGTTGACTTTGTTTTCAAAAATGAAGTTTAAGGCTTTAAGCTAATTAAAATCCAAGAACCAACACCAATTTCTAATTTCTGCCATATTGAACTTTCAACCCCAATTTCTAATTTCTACTTAAATCCCTAATTTCTACTAAATCCTTAAATAAAAGACAAGTAGATAGATCTAATCATTTAAAGACAAGTAGACAACAAACCTAATATGTGCGGACTGCAGAGGCTGGTCGCCGGTCGGCGATGGTCGGAGGTGGGCGCCGGCAGGACTGCAGGACAACGGAGGAGCCAGAAGGACAGAAGGTTGGGAGGGTTTGGGATGATTATTTGGTTTGTTACTTTGTTAATTGTTATTGTTTGTGTTGGTTCAATGTTCCAGTTCTATTTTTTTTTTTCTTTTAGTGGGCCGGTTTTATTTATTTTTTCTTTTAGTGGGTTATATAAAAATTATGTAATGTATTTTAGTTTGGGTTATTGGGTAGATGGGCTTATGTAAAATATAATGGATCAATTTTATTGCTTAATATATAAAAAAAATTTCACAATTAAAATGAGGGGTCGAAACTGAATATACCGAAATTTTTCTACACGAAAACTATATACCCCTACATCGCAAAAAAAATTTTGGGGGGTCGGGCGCCCCCTGCCCCTTAATAGCTGCGCCACTGCTAGGAACCCTCACCTCGCCCACCATTCGCCTACTCCTCGCCCATCTTTCTGAATCACATAGGCCTCGCCCATCTTTCGCCCAGTATTCCTTTTATACACGTCTATTAGATCTAACGGTTAGAAACTAATTTACTAATAGATCTAATGGATAATATCTAAAAAGTTTATTTTTGATAATTTTATGTGCGAAGTTTTGTATAAAGGGTTCATTTAAGCAATTTACTCAAAAAAGAACACTAGGGAGAGTATTGGGTAGGGAGGGTTTGTATAGCATGACCCATGCTTTTTTGTTATTGGAATGATCTGAACTACATATAAAAGAAAAACAGTCAAAACTTGAAAAGTGAAATATTGAAAGCCAAATGTGAGAGAAATGCATAGTGTAATTAATACTCTTATTAAAACACCTCATTACTTAAAAATAAATAATTTATTGACATTGTACAATATTTAAAAGCATATCTACCGATAAAATTTTCACAATGTACAATTTAAACAAGTTACAACATAATCCAAATTAAACACACTAATTAATGTTATTTTTAAAACACCCTAAAATGAAAAGTACATGTTATGATACACATTATATAAATTAATAAAACACACAAAGCTTCATACAAGCTAACAAGTTGATAGTACATATAGTTTTGAAAATCGGACCGGACCAAAGGGTTCAACCGGGAATCGGTGTCGCCGCCGGTTCGGCTAACCAATAAAAGTCATCCGAAACCGAACCAAAGAGGACTCGTTGAGACCGATACAAACTGGTGAATCAGGTCTCATCGAGATCTATTTCTTCGGTTAATCGTCACAGGATACCCGCCGCCGAAACGCGCTGGTACCCTGCTATATACTCCCCCCGTCCCAAATTATAAGTCCAAATTGATATTTTTGGTTGTCCCAAAATCCTTGTCCACTTTTTTATTCCAACCAATCAAAAGAGTTTTTAGTGGAGAAATATGATATTTGATTGGTTAATAGAGTAGTTAGTGGAAATTTCTTAAATTTTGTGCAAAGTGAAAGTGGATTTATAATTTGGGATGGAGGGAGTATATAAATGAAAAATCAAAAAGTAAAAAGTGAAAAGTTGAAACTAAAAAAGGAAATATTGAAAACATATATTTCAAAAGGAAACTATTAATACACATCGGAAACCGGGTTGACCCGAGACACTTCAAACTCGGCGTGTTGACCCGGTTTAATTTGACCTGTTTTCAACCCAACCCGTCGGGTTGACTCGGTTTAAATCGACCTGTTTTTCGACCGGAACGGTTCAACCGGTTGAACCACCCGGGTCGAACCGGGTTTCAAAACATTATGTTTAAGCACAAAATCTTCAAACTTTTATTATTTTTCGTTTATAACCCATAAACTTTTTTGTATCACTAAACGATCTGTCGCTATAAAATCCCGTTGCTATGCATGGGGTACTCATCTAGACATATATAATGCAAACAAAAATATTTAAGGTAAAAGTTGAGAAAAAAAGACTTAAAAAAGTCACACTTGGCAGTTATTATGGGACGGAGGGAGTAATAGTTACAATGTATACTAGTTAGAGATGGAAAATAAATGATTAAAGATCATTTACATACCAAACTTTTGTTACATATTGTTGAACCTAAGATCTTGATAGATCTTTGAGCACTCGTAGATCGTTAGTTATGTTAATGTAATCACTAACACACTAAAAGAAAATCTCTGTAACTTGTATTCTTAAGCGGAAACAAACACAAGTATAAACAATTGAATAATAAGAATACTTGATCCTCCATGGATCTTTTAATAATACTGAAAGTGTTTTCTAAAAAACGTGTCCTCAATACAAAATCATATGTTCCTTTTATACACAAGGAACCCTAAACCGTTTAACAAGAAACGTATCTTCTAAAAACTTCAAAAGATATGCATTATCACTTCCTAAATAAACTCATGCATATCCTAACTATATTACATAATATATGGAATATCTATTTCCGCAGAAACTAATAATGCTGAAACTAGTCTTCAGCAGATACACTGCTTCAGCAGGAACCATCTCTTCAGCAGTATCCTTCAGCAGTAACCTTCAGCAGAATTTTTTTTAGCAGAATTCCCAACAATCCTCCCCTAATCTTGAATTTGACATGGTTAAGTTCAAGATTCTTGATAGATCTTTAAAGTTACAAACCAAGAGGATTGAAGTCGAACATCATCAGCAAAGAATCATCATCAACCGGATCTCTATGATTAGCACAAACTCAAAAACTCCATTCTTTGCAGCAACAAATGACCAAATGTACATCAAAACAGATTAGTTTCATACTATTCTCATCACATCCAGGTGTGTGAACTTCTATGAGAGGTGAATCATTGAAAATAATGGATTTGATGTCTCTTTACCAATAGCCATCACTTCTGGAGTAGCCAAATGTTTAAGTTCGAAAACTATGGTACACTGATGACCATATGATTTTTAGCAAATCATCAGCTATAAACGGATTTGAGTTGTCTTTACCTGTAGCCGTTTGCTCAGGACTAGTCAATTATTTGGTTGATTGAATCAACTTGGTAAATTGAATACCAAATATGGTTTTCCACTGACTTTACCACAAGCCATACACTGGTGGGCTAGCCAATTATTGGGAATCCATAAAGGAAAAATCCATGGTCAATTGACAACCATCCAACTCTTAGTTGTTAAGCATGGGTGAGTTGAGTACCCTATAGTTTATAGCAAACTATTACAGATATCAACAGATTTGACATGTCTTTACCAAAGCTGTACCCTTTGGACTAGCCAACTTTTTGATGGAATAGTCAACATCAGGTAAGTTGATAACCAGAGAAGGGATGGAAAGAACCAATACCATAACCTGCATACAACATACACAAGACTATACAAATCTGTTAGTTTTTTTTTTTTTTTTTTTTTTTTTTTTTTTTTTTTTTTTTTTTAATTACTAATAATAAGAAATAAAGAAATATATAACAAAATACCATCAATCAGATGCAGCTTTGGGAATCCTGATCATGATCTTGAACAATCTAACCAAAGATTCAGCAAACAACCTAGCATTCCCAACTGGATCAGGAGGAATCTCCAACTTCTGTTGAAGCATTTTCTCCATGATAGGCACTGTCAAAGGATAATTCTTCCCAAGAAACGTGATTATCCTGAGTCCAAATGTAGTCTCCAAGACATGAACATAAGGCATAGGATAAAATTTCCAACTTTGTACTGTCCACCTCCGATTGTTCTTCTACACCTAATAACCAGTACCATTGGGAGTAGAAGAATCCATAAGCACTTTAAGATCTCCAAATAGATACAATCTTGCACCTGTAGGAGTATGAGTAGCATAATACTTTTGGACCAACTCATTGAGAGTAACTAAGTCCTGATGATCCACAAGATGTAGAATTTCTTGTAGAAATGTGAATGACAGAGAAGTTTATCAAGTCTATAAATGGTGTTAATCTGACCATTATTAGACAATTCCAAATGAACCAAAACATCTCTAACACCCTCTGTCCAATCATTAGGGGATCCTTCTTTAATGAAAGAAGCATCAGGAGCATTAACATATACTACTCTGTGTGCTGAATGTGAAGTCCTTACTCTTGCCATTTTCTGGGCCCTTCTTCCAGGAATGTAAATAGCATCATGTGGTGAAGAAGGTTCCTCAGGAGCTACATCCTCAGCAGATATATCTTCTGCAGCAATAGTTTCCACTGATGGAATAACTAAGTGAACATCAGTAGAATCCTGAGTAGAAGCAAGTGCAGTAGATTCATATTGTTCATCCATTGCCTTCCTGATCTGTTTAGCTCTAGCAGCTGCAAGCTCTACTTCTCTCTCTCTCTTTAATCTCATGAAATCTTGCCATTTCAGCTTGTTGATCATCATCTAACCTCTTTGCAGCCTCTTCACCCAATCTCTCCTCCTCCATTTTACTTCTTGTCCTCTTTCTAGAAGGAAGATCTTCTGCTACAACTTTGGATTTTCCTTTATCAAACCAGATGAAGCAGCAACAGTTGTACCAGCAGAAGTATCAGGTAAAGATACTTGATCAACATCAGGAACACCCATAGCCATAGTAGAACCAGCATCAGCAGAAAAGGATAGAGACATATCAGGCACATTAGTAGTAACAGCTTCATCAATTTGGACTTTCTTAGAAGATGGTTCTGCATCAGCAACAAGGATAGTAGGAACAAGCTTAGGAGTACTCATTCCATCCTTTTCACATCTAGACTTGATTCTATTATACTGAATAACCAATTGTTCATCTGAAAGAGCCCAAACTTGTTTCCTAGTCCAAGCATTATTATATAGTGCACTGCTTTGACTTTTCACATAAGTTCTCATAAAATCCCTTTGCTGTACTTGAGTCATTGGTTTATCCCTTTTTGCTTTGGCAATTTGCTCATCTGCTTCTTTCTTCCTCTGTTTCATAAGCTTAACTATTTCAGAAGGCCAATCATCTTTACTCACATCCTTTCCAAGAATATCTGTAGCCAAACCGGGAGTAGCAATAACTTGTTCACCAATATGCTGCCAGTCTGATTCATCAAAATTTGAAATAGCAGCATCCAATTCTCTCTGTCTTTCAAGAGGCAAAGTAGATATATATCTGTTTTGAGCAGATTGGAACTCTTTGTCATATTTAGCTTGCTCTTGCTTTGCCAAGTCTGTGCTTTTCTTGTGATCTTCCCATTCTTTCAAACGTCTTTCTTGCTCAAGTCTTTCTTCTTCTGAGATAAGATCAGTAGCACTCACTTCATTAAAATCAGCAGAATCATCATGAGGAATGACTAACTCTTCCAAAGGATCAGCAGGAATATCTTGAACATCTAATTCAGTGAGATTATCAGCAGATCCTGTAGCATGAAGAGTTGCAGTGGTGTCTTCATGAGAAACTTGCTCAGGAACAGATGGATCAGTGGTAGGTGAATCCATATACTCTTTACCAGCTACAAAAATGTATCTACTGATGCATGAACCCCATTAGTAGTCTTTTCAGCAGTAATATCACTAGTTGGTTCATTCTCCTGAAGAGTATCACTAGCATCTGTCATAAGAATCTCATCACCACTAGACAGCTTAGAAGATTCAGCAGCTTTCTTTGCCAAATACTGTCTTCTACTTCTTCTGCTGAACTGAATTGGCTTCTTAAGTTTTGAAGATTCAACAACTTTGGGAGAAGAAGCATGAGTCTGTCTAGTAACTTCAGCCAAGATTTCCAGTGAATCCAAGTTACTCTCCTGGGGCACTACATTAGCATCAATCACAACTTTTCTTTTCTTCTGCTGATCAAGTTGTGCTTCCAACTCCTGAACCTTTCTTTTCAACAGCTCAATCTCACCACCAAGTGAAGATTTGGTATCTGCAAGCTCCTGTTGAAGATCATCAGTCTTTTAAACATACTTGCAAAGCAAATCATATACAGAGGTGAGAGTAACAGGGTTCTCAGCTCTACCAACAGTTTGATCATTGGTCATGGGAGCTTCATTGAACCTATCAGGAGAAACAGACATATGTACAACATTGGGAGAGCCTACATCATATGGCTCTTTTATAGGACTAGGTGTGGGTAGTCTAGTAATCTCAGACTCAAGAGGTGTAGGTACTTGGGTACCAAGAGACTGAATTGTCTCTTCAACATCAGCAACAAGCTCATCAGGAGCAACCTGAGAAGGTGATGGAATAGGACTAGGTGACAGAGGTAAAGGGGAAGGTGGAGGCTGGTCAGAAGAAACATGTAATGCTTCAGCAGTTGTAGATGGCTCTCCCTCATTTACCACTGAAGGATTACAATCAGCAGCAACACCAGAAGATGATGGATTACCATCATCAGCAACATGTTGAGAGGGCATATCACTAGTAGCATCACCCTCACCTGCATCATCATTGCCATGTGGCAACATAGCAGCTAACAGAGGGCGATGTACCCCATCATAGTTAGTTTGCATAGAGGCAAATAACTTAGAACTAAGACTCTTAACTGGAACATGGATTCTGTCTTCTGTGGTTATGTCTAAAATTATTTGTAGAAACCTAGGGTACATTAAAAACTTATGTTTTTATTTTCTAGCATATTTTCAAAAATAAACTTTAAGAAATTATAAGTTAACCCTTTGGAAAGACAGACAATACCACAACCCAATTGGGTAGAGAATTGATCCCAACCACCAGACTTATTGCTGATACATTGGAGCAGTGTATGCACCAAAAACCTCCACTTGGGACAGAACTGATTCTTAAGCCACTTAGTTGTGTCAGTGCTTTGATAACCAGCATCCCTCAACCCAGCAAGAATCTCTTCAGTGTTGGAGTGAAAAACTCCATTCTCATCATCCAACCGAAGCTTTGTCCTTATCAAACTTTCAGTCACCACATACTCATTTCCCTCAATAGTTGCCACGATCTCTGTGTCAGACCTTTTCCTAGCAGATGCCCAAAATTGCTTCACCATCGATTCATATATCACATTTGGAGAATGTGTCAAAGCGTAATGAATCTTGGAATGCTGTAGAAACTCCACCATAGGATCATACAGTTCATGATCTTTAGTCTTTTTAAGAAAAGCAACCTTGTTATGATCTTTCTTGAATTGAAGTGTTGCCATTTGAAGGATTTGTGAGAAACGGTTATGAATTAGGCTAAAGAATGATGGGTTTATATCGTTTGATGAGGGAATAAGTTAATTTTGGCGAAGATATGCAAAGTAGGTTATAAACGGAAGTTCCCCAATCGTGGTCAAGAATATCGGAACAAATCGTTGACCATATCTAACGTGTAAAGCGGTTCCATCCAATTTCAAAATTACCCTTCAGCAGAAATGAAAGTCAATCTGCTGATGAATGGTCAATCAGCAGCAACAACTCAAAGGTCAAAATATCTTGAGTTTTACTGTGTCACCCAACTCGCATTAATGATCATAAAGCCTTGACTTCGCCTATTTAATAACCCTCAAATCACACTTTTACAGACATCAATTGCCCCCAATTCTTATCAAACCCTAATTTCTCAATTAACCCCAATTATCTAAATAATCTACCAAAATCATGTCATCCAAACCCAAAATAATCGACCTAACCTCCTCCACTTCCTCCTCCTCATCATCAAGTGATGAGTGGAGTGGTTACTTTCCACCCGGTGAACATTCAAAGAAGAAACATGATGTGAAAACCCCAAGTCCCTCACCATCAGAGGATCCAGCCAACATTCCCTCTGATTTGGATGATTTAGATGCAGAGAGAGAGAGCTCGAGAGAAGGTGGAATGCGTTGGAGAGAGGTGAACCAAGAAGTGCCCCCATTCCTGCTGAGAGACAGTATGTCTCTCCCTTCATATTTACTTCTGATGAAGACTCTTCAGAGGATGAAGACGAAGATCCATCATTCCTTCGTCCTTCCACACCAGAGAGATCCCAACCAAGGCCAAGGAAGAGTAATCCATCTCTTCCAACATCACGGGATATGGTGTTGGGTCTTCCTACTCCAGGATCTGGTGCTTCATACCATGGACACAGGGGAAAGGGCAAGGAGGCAGAGGTGGTGGGTAAGGGGAAAATGAAAGTGGAGTAGTTGATGATGGGATGTTGCAAGAGACCAAAGATGTAAAACTAGGTTCTTGAGTATCTTCTTGCCTTGAACCAAAGATATAAAACTAGGTTCTTGAGCATCTTCGTCGTCATCATCATCATTCTTCCCTTTCCATTTTCACCTTCAGCTTCTTCATCATATTGGTCATGCATATCCACCAGCCCTTTTGCTATAGATGATAGGAACTAGAATAACTTTGGTAGACATAGTATAGGAATGATCTTATATTACGTTTTGAAGTGGATTGTAAGCTGTAATTTGTTTCTTGAATGAATGAACCACTTTTCTCCGTAATTTTACTTCAGTAGAAACAATGATTCAAACAATGATTCTTTTGTTATATTATACCTCAGCAGAAACAAAATCTTCAGCATATATGATCACATTCCCATTGAAATATACTTGGTGAAGTTCATCTTAAAAATAGCAACTCCAAATAAGGACATTCTGCAAATCAGACACAAAATAGCAAACAAAACACACAAAACTTACAGAAACATTAGTTGGTTAGTGTTAGCAAAACAATAATATACAAAAATATACAAAGTTACAATGATAATCCTCCCCTGAGGCATATGCCTCCCCTGAGGCTTATGCCTCCCCTCAAACTTTGTAGTCAAGGGTTAAGCATACCAATATGGACCACTAAGTGTTGAAACCTAGGACCATCAAAAGCTTTAGTTAACAGATCTGCCACATTATCATCTGTGTGAATTTTAACCACTTTAATCAAATGTTTTTCATATGCATCCCTGATAAAGTGGTGCCTGATTTCAATATGTTTGGTTCTATTATGAAAAACTGGATTTTTAACAATGCAAATGGTACTTTGATTGTCAATAAAGATGGTGGTATTCATGAAATTAAACCCATAATCCAGCAATTGATTCTGAATCCATAGAACCTGTCCACAACAATTGGCAGCAGCAACATACTCTGCTTCAGTAGTAGAGGTAGCAACAATGGTCTGTTTCTTGCATTGCCAAGAAATCAATATTCTTCCAAGAAATTGGCAACCTCCAGTTGTGGATCTCCTATCCATATTTGCACCAGCATAGTCACTATCACTAAATGCTTCTAGCCTAAAAGGAGACTCTTTTGGGTACCAAAGGCCTAAATTGGGTTGGCCTTTGAGGTACTTGAAGATCTTTTTGACAGCATTCAAGTGAGAAGTAAGTGGAGTGACCTGGTGCCTAGAACAAGCACTCACAGCAAATGTAATGTCAGGTCTAGAAGCAGTCAAATACATCAAAGAACCAATCATGGACCTGTACAAATGGACATTCACAGGAAGATCAGGTTCAAGATTGTTCTTTGGTTTGGGAGCGTCATAGGGTGAAGTGGCAGTTCTGACATTTTCCATATCAAATTTCTTCAACATATCTCTTACATACTTATCCTGACTGATAAAGATACCATCAGGTTTCTGCTAAACTTGTAAACCCAAAAAGAAAGTGAGCTCCCCCATGGCACTCATCTGAAACTCTCCCTTCATCAAGTCCTCAAACTCCCTACACCATTCTTCTTTAGTGGAACCAAATATGATGTTATCTACATAAACTTGCACTAGAATGATATCCCTGGAGTCTTTCTTAAGAAAGAGGGTCTTGTCAATGGCACCTCTTCTGTAACCATGCTTTAGCAGAAATGCAGAAAGCCTAGCATACCAAGCTCTTGGTGCTTGATGTAGTCCATAGAGAGCTTTAACAACCTTATAAACATGATTAGGATGATCTGGGTCTTCAAAACCCTTGGGTTGAGTCACATAAACCTCCTCTTCAATCTCACCATACAGAAAAGCACCTTTTACATCCATCTGATATATCATAAAACCCATATAAGATGCATAGACCAAGAAGATCCTGATTGCTTCAACTCTAGCCACTGGTGCAAAGACTTCATCATAGTCTATGCCTTCCTCTTGCCTGAACCCCTGAGCCACTAATCTTGCTTTTTTTCACCACAATACCCCTAGCATCTCTTTTATTCTTCAAAATCCATTTTGTCCCAATTGCAAATTTACCTTCAGGGAGAGGTACCAGCATCCAAACCTGCTGATTCTTAAATTGCAGCATCTCTTCTTGCATTGCTTCAAGCCAACTTGAATCAGCAAGTGCTTGAGGAACACTGGTTGGCTCCATTTGAGAAAGGAAGCAAGCAAACAGACAATGTTTAAAGTCTGTATGATTGTCCCTTTGTTGATTGTAGACATAGGAAATGAAAGCACCTTCACCATATTTAGTGTTCTTCACAGTACTTGTAGTTCGAACAGGTGCTTGAGGATCACCAATAACCTTTGATAGGGGATGAGCAATATTGATCCTTTTAGTTGCTGTGGGGTTGACATTAATGGTGGTGCCAAGATTGTTCACTGTGGGTCCAAATTCACTGTCATAGGAAGAGGAAGTGAAGATGCTAGCTTTGGGTTGGTGATTACCAAGATCAGAAGGACTTGGAAATCTGGTATATGGTTTCCCAAAGTCTGTGGACACACTTGTAGAGATTGGTGATTGTGCAGCAGGACTTTCAGCAGATTTAATCACATCAGCAGGAACAAGAGAGCCTTCGGTAGAACTGTCAGCAGCATCCTGGTTTCCACTGACTGCTTGTGCTGATTGTTTGAGTAAAGCTTCAGTCTCTTTTGCAAACTTCTCACTAAGTCTCTTAGCTTCCTGAGTAGCTGCATGTTCTTGCTTCTGGAGTCTAGCAAGATCCTCTGCATAGTGTGACTCATCTTCATGCTCATCAGCAGAATGATCACCTGCAAAATGGTTAGGAGGAAAAGAAGGTACAACAATGGTTTGTTCATCTTTCTCAGAGTCACTCTCTGAGTCATCATCCAAGGTACCTGCAGTGTTAGTAGGAGACTCTTTTGTACCTGCAGATTGGTTAGAAACATGTCTAGTATAACCCAAGTGATCAGTTAAGTAATCCAGGTCAAAATACCAAGTATGACCTTGTCCTTGAACATTAGGCTGATCTTCTAGGAATCTTAGGTTAAGGGTCTCCTCTATCTTTTTAGCATGTAAGTTGTACACCCTATAGGCCTTGCTATTAGCTGAATAACCCACAATATATCCCTCATCAGCTTTTCCATCAAATTTTCCCAGTGTATCACTAGTTTTCAAAATGGTTACTTTACAACCAAAAGGTTTAAGGTAATGAATGTCAGGAACTTTCCCAGTGAGAAGTTCATAAGGTATCTTGACATGAGGTCTAGTGATGGATACCCTGTTCAAAACATAACAAGCAGTACTTACTGCTTTAGTCCAGAACATAGTGGGTAACTTAGAGTCTGCAAGCATGGATCTTTCTGCCTCTATTAAGGTCCTATTATTCCTTTCAGCAACCCCATTTTGTTGTGGGGTCCTTGGAGTGCTGTAGTCTCTTTTTATCCATTTAGACTTACAAAGTTCTATTAATATTATATTTTTGAACTCTATCCCATTGTCACACCTAATGCCTTTAACTGTTTTATTTAGCTGGTTTTCAATCAGGGCAATGAATTCTTTTAAAATAGGAGTTGTTTCATCTTTAGTTTTCAAAAAGAATACCCAGCAAAACCTGCTATAATCATCAGTGATAACCAGGCAAAAGTACTTATGATCAATACTTCTGATAGGAGTTGGACCAAATAGATCCATGTGCAGCAACTGAAGAGGTTCTGAGATGGTGCTCACAGCTGTTATGGCTTTGTATGAGGCTCTGTGTTGCTTTCCTTTGTTGTAGGCAACACAATTATGTTCATTGGTGAAGACTTTTGAAGGAAGTCCCTGAACCAGACCAAGTTTATAAAGCTTGTTAATGGTCTTGAAATTCACATGAGCCATCCTCCTATGCCATCTTGTAGATTCATCCAGGGAAGCTTTAGCCACCAAACATGTTAGATCACCTTCAGATTGGACATCATTTAGATTGAATGTGTACAAATTGAAGGTTCTAGGAACTCTTAGCAAAATGGTTGTATCTTCTGGAAGTTTGAAGTCCTTTGAGAGCACAAGACATTCATCCTCTGAGAAGAAAACTTTATTCTTGGTGTCACAGATTTGTGATACTGAGAACAGATTGAAGTGCTGAAGTTCCTTCACATAATATACATTCTCAAAAACCAACAAAGGTGTTTTAATTGTGCCTTTCCCGGTGATTTTGCCATCTCCTCCACCAAAAGTCACATTGCCTCCTCCTTCTATAGGTACAAAGTCATGCATCTTATCCTTGTTCCCTGACATGCTTCTGGAACAACCAATATCTACTATGCCTACTTCTGTACTCTTCAGGGGATGATCCTACAACAACAACATAAAATACAAAAATTAGTACACTTTGGAGACTCAAGTCATTGCTGACTTGAGACTGCCTTGTGGATCATAAGAATTAGGCCATGTAGATGTATTAGATCCACCTTTGTTCTTGGCCCTGTATTGATAATTAGGTCCCTTCTTAGTCCAAGAACAATCTGCTGAGGGCTTCACAACAGTATCCCAGTACCCTCCACCAACATACATAGAGTCAAAATGTCTAGGCCAATAACCATTATGAAAATAAGAACTAGTGGGTCGCACATATGGTGTATTACCAGTTCTTCTCCATGAAGAATGTTTTTCAGCAAAATTGTGTTTCTACTGATGTAGAACAAAAGATGGTATATCATTAACATGTTTCCACATTTGCCTAGGTTTCCTTTGACTAGCAAAGACACCCATTCTTTGCTCATGAAAAGTACAATCCTTAATCAAATGAAATTTACTTCCACATACAAAGCATTTCTTCTTATTAGAAGATTTATTCAAAGTGAAAGATGTTCCATAACATGAAAAAGAATTCAAACCACAAACATTAACAGAATTGTTTTTGACAAAATTAAAAACATTGTTTTGCAAAGAATTAAATAACAAGTCTTCAGAAGAAACTGTCTTGAAATCAGCAGTAGCTCTAACAGGCTTGTGGGGAATCTTGGGTGAGGTCTTGGGAAGGTCTGACTTTTCACTTGAATCACAACCGGTATATGCAGTAGACCCTTGGTCAGAGGACTTGTCACTGTCAGAACAAGAGACAAAGTCAGTAGATTTAGAATCAGGGTCTGGCAAGTCACTTGACTTTTTGCCCTAAAGATGGTGTGATCCATCAAAGTCAACAGTTATGGACAGGTCTGTGGGCATGTGTTCTCATCTAATAGGTCCAGGTACAACATGTAATTTACCTTCTTTTACATAGTTAGCTAATTCTGCTGGTGTTGATTTACCTAGGGCATTCCTAGCTTCTAAACCAACATATTTTTTAAATCCTAAACCTATTCCAGAGTTAACAGCCTGACTACCATGAAGTACACTAGCTAAGTTATCACCTGATATTAACCATGATTTATGTCTTGCTACTTCCTCATCTAGTTTTTCTTTAAGCACTAGATTTTCTGAAACTACATCAGCTTTCTCTTTCTTAGTACGTCTTAAATCAATCTTAGCACATTCTAAATCACTTTCTAACACTCTTATCTTTTCATCATATTTAAGCTGATTCTTTTTAAACCATACTTTTTGTCTTTCTAAAGTTTTTAAAGCCTTTTTATAAGCCTCAACTTCTACATAGCATTCATTATATTTAGGTTTCAATTCATCATAAGCTTCTGTAAGTTCTCTATATCTTTCACTACAACCAAACACATAGTTATGTACCTGAGAGATGCCCATCAAGGCAACTTGATCATGTTTATCCTCTATAGTGCAGAATGCCAACATATTCACTTGCTCAGAACTAGAAACTTCTTCTACAGCAGGCTCATGAGCAGTCCAGTTGATATGTTCATCCACAGTGACCAAAGCTTTGGAAGTTCCAGCTTTAGAGGTTCCAGCTTCCTTTTGATTCTGCTGATAGGTAGTATATCTAACCTCATAAGTAGTATATCTGACCACAAGTAAAGCACTTGACCTTCCTTCTGTCAAATCTAGCAGGATCTCTTCCCTTGAAGCCAAACTTTCTCCCAGACTTATTCTCAAATGTAGTATATTCATAATTGTAACATGTATGGTTTAGTGGTTGGATTGATTCAAGAAAGATGAATAAGAAGAGAGTTTAGAGAGAGAAAGTGAGTTGGGTGTTTCTAGAGAGAGAAACAGATGAGAGAAAATGTAATATTAGATTAAGAGAAGTGAAAGAACCAACCCTCTCCACATGTGGAGAGGGGTATATATAGTTTCCTACAAAAAAGATAAAAACGCCCACACCCGGGCTGTGGATCAGGCATACAGTGGGTAAAGACCCATCCTTCTTCCACGATGTTACTTAAACTAATTCTAACTAATAACTAAACTAACTAACTACGAGCTAACTTAAATGCTATTCCATCAATTAGGTGACCGAGTCTTCTATAGGAATAATTGTATTCCTAACAATCTCCCCCTAAGCGAGGTCACCTTGGAAATTAAGCTCTTTGATCTTTAAGCATTCATAAGTCATTGTAGCTCGTAGGTTCTGATTCTTCACTTTTCTGCACACTTTGTACTTCAAGCAATGCGAACTTGTGATTTGGATTCCATTGTGATATGTGATCTTTGAGCTTCTTTGAGATCATCAGCCATAGTAAATCTCCAAGCTCATCCATAGTAGTATCGCCTTCATGTGATGTAGTAACTTAAGAACCATCATGCTCACACCCTTCTGGATCAGGAGACTTTACGTTAGAGTTGTGGATCAGGAGACTTTTTCATCAAAGTTGCGGAAACGTTGTTGGTAGTCTCTCAACATTTGTTGTAGCAAGTCTCTCATCTTCATTGATAGTGAGGAGGATGTGTGAGCATGAGGTATGGATTGACCCGATTCAGCTGGAAATAGGAGCCATCAATGCCATCTTTATATGTGTCCCTGAAATAAAACAGTTAGCAATAAAGATAGAGAACGAATATGGCGTTGTCATTCATTCTGCGAGGACAGACTACCCTCCGGTTTTGTGAAAACCGACCTGTGATCAGGTAGAGTCTCTTTTAAATAAGACTTTCCTTGACAGGAATTTCCAGCTTGTAGTAATGAATTTTCCAAAGAATCCACTTTGGAATCTTCATACTTAGCATGTTCTCATACTGGAACGTCTCAAAGCAGACAACACGATAGAGTGAATCGATGAATTGATATTCACGGATTGATGAGAAATTGATTTATAGAAATCACTCGCGTGTCATGTGATAAACATTTTGAGACACGAAGAGAGTTTTATGTTCAGAATCACATTTCCATAAAAAATACTTTTGTTTGAAAGATAATACACAATCAATGTGCTCGAAAATAAGTTTGTGAGCATACTGAAAGGTTTTTTGCAAAAGTATCCGTCAATCCATATCCTGGAACAAGTTTGAATCAGTGTTGAATCGCACCATTGTTGCTTTCCAGTTGTCACTTGATCATTGATCCAAGATGGATCTCACATGTCACCTACCAAGAGCTTGAAAGATGTTTGCTCTAGAAGGATTTCCATCTTCATCGTGAATATTTTCATATCACTCGGATGTTCTGGCAATACCACAAGGATAATGCGTAGGACTCTAAATATTTTATCTTATTTTCCACATTGTGTGAAAAAATAAGCATATTTGGAATGTGTCCTATCGAGATTTATGGATGATCTCATGGCTCTAGACTCAATAGTGCGTTTTGATCCGCTCCTAGAGACTGTGGAGGCGTCTCCTGTTTTAGGTATCAACATAGCTCGCAATGAGCGGTCGATACATTGCACAGGATTCCCCGTGAGAATGAAACAAGCTCTTTTAAGAGAACTTGAGTGGTTGGGAAGTTTAGTGCAGTGCGTCACTGGGTCCATGACGTCTTGTCTTCAATATCGGTGTTACCTTAGTAACCGCCAGTAGCTTATGCATTGAACCTGGTTTCTGCCCTAAGGTTGAATATATGGAGGGATATTTCTTTTCACCCTTTTTAATTACATTTCTTTTTCATTCTTCAACCCCTTCAGTGCTTACCGAGACTTCATCACTAGAACCTTGTTGGGTTTGTTCTAGTCCTAGCTCTATCACAGTCCACACTCTTCCCTTTCTCACTTTACTCCTTTTTTCAATCATTCCTAAGGACTTCTAATCTATCTATAGGATTGTCCCTGGGAAGATCCTTCCAGTTCTGGTGGATCATGGGAACTCATACCTAACCTTAACCATCCTTATAACTCCATGCATAAAGATGAATGGTCGGTCTTTGGTATTACTTCCACAAACGCCTTTGCTCCCCCTCAATATGTGCATCGATATTCTAAAGTGTTTAGCACATATGTGGGAGCCTATTTATTGAGTCCAAAAGATCACTTTTGATTATCAGATTTCATATTTAAATCACATTCTCTCCCCCGATCAAAAATTTCAAATCTTTCAAGATTTTTGATCTCAATTGATTTAAATAAGTTAGGAAACGTTTTGGGAGAGAAATGCGGTCAGTTTTAATATTTTCTGATAAACGGAACCTTTTACTTGCTCCCCTCAAGCTGTGAGGAAGGTTGTTATGTGTCAGATTCAATGAGTTTCCAAAAGATTTGAAGTTTTGACAAAAACTATTTGAAAATGTACTCATTCTGACACATAACCATCACAAATCGTTTTGTTGCTTTTGTTTTGTACAAAGTGTGGGGAGTTTTGATGATACATAAAATTTTGAGAAATCACTCTCCCCCTCAATCAATGACGGATGTTAAAACTGAAATATTTTCATAAAATATTAAAGTCATTGATTGAGTGAAAAAGAAAAAAAAAAATTTGTCAAAATTTTGAGTTCAAATTTTCAAACAAAATCTCATGGTACCACCAAGTTTTGCACAAATACTATCCGGAAGAATCATAGAAGGGAAAGTATTTGGCGATAAAAAGAAGATTTCTCTTCTTTATCAAGAAATAATGCACTGAAGCGTACATTAGATCGAGGGTGCATGAATATAAAGTAATTCACGCTCGGATGAACTTCACCCGGTAAAAGGAACAACCGTCTTGTTGGCGACGTGTTTTCCCCATTTTGAAAAAAACGGGTTGCTATCTGAAGTAATAGCAAGCCATATATTTTTGAAGTCCGGGTTTTCAGCCTGAAATGACTACAAGCCATAATTTTAAGAATGTTTTGAGAAACGACATGTTTTAGAAAAACATTATTTGAAACCGAAAAACTCTTGCTCAAGCATATGTATGATTCCGTGTCATTGTTGAATGACATTTCTAGAAACGTACATAATATTGATTACACAAGAGACATGTCGTAAGAAGAGTATTTTTGGATTTTTTATGATTTTTCAGATTTTTATGGTTTTTATAGGTTTTATATTTTTCTATTTACAATTTAGTATAATATATGTACAGAGGATACTAATCAGTTTAAGAAGATGTTGACTTGAGTACGAAAATGATAGTATCGTTCAGCTCGTTGTAGAAATCAGTAGTCAACATCTCTTAAAATTTCACCACCAAAGCTTTCGAGGCTCCTGAATAATCGTCTGAAGCGGTAGTTGTCATGATATAATCTTAAACGGGATTTTACAACTCTTGTGACTTAAACCGAGAGATCGATTCTCTCCCGGGATTTTACTAAAGTCAACAAAAGAAACCGAAAGATATAATATGCGAGTTAAACTTAGAGAGAGATCTTGGATAAGTGACAATTAACATTAAGTGTCAAGTCACGAAAAGTCAAGTTACAATAGATCCGATCATAATAAGTCAAGTCGTAAAGATTAACTCACAATGTCAAATTACAATCAGGCTAATCGAAACGACTTAAGTCACAACAATTCACCAAATGCAAGTAGTTAACAAATCACTAGAATCTCACAACTGAGTTACTCGGTAGACACCACCAAATCGCTGAGTTTTAGCCTCCTCAATGTGAAGCTTTGGTAGCTTCCCCCCAAACCGACTATCATCTTCATGAGACCACTTCCCCAAGTAGTTGAAGTGTTTCAAAAAGTCTCATAGTATGGCGTTCAAAGTCCCAAAGAAAATGATAGAATCGAAGTAACAAGGTGAACCATGGATCATCTCTGCGATTATCAATCCTGGAATGTATGATGAAGCCCGATCACATGACTCTGTTGTGCGTCCCCAATGTACACATTACTTTAAGGTTTGGAGCAGTTGTCTATTAGGGGGAATAAGATATCAACATCTTCATTTCAGTAAATGCTTTCCAGTTATCTTACACATACCAACTCAATCTATATTGTACGCATGTATCCAACATAAGAAGAAACGATGACACCAAAGTAACAGGTTGAAGCACTGATCATCTCTGTGGATATCTCCTCTGGAATATATGATTAAGCCCGATCACGTGAACCTGTTGCACATACTTGATGTACACATATCTCTCCCCATGATGGTTGCGATCTTATCGGAATTAGCATAACAATGTGTACATGAAACATTAACCAAAAGCACTTTACCATAACTCTTATCAGCTCATATGAAGATGTCAATAAGCAATATCATCTCATGTTCCACATATCCTTCTCATATTTCTTCCCACTGAAATCTGAAGTAATTCACACCACAAGTATCAAAAGACCACTTCCCCCACGTAGTTGGAATAACACACCAAATGCTGCGAGTTAAGACACTGAGTTTCTCTACGGTTATGACATATGTCTTCCCAGGATAACTTCAATTAAGAAGAAGTATTTAGTTCATCACGCGTACTCGTTATGCATTCGGATGTATGTCTCCTTCCCCCTTGCTGGTTTTGATACATCAGACCAGCAACAACTTTTACGCACATCTACTTGAAATATTGAGAAGAACCAAATAAGCTAAAATGTATCTAGTGAGAATCAACTGCTATAGAAACGCTCACTAATTGGGTTAATCCTCCCTCCCAATTAGTAAGCCCATAAGTGTACTTGCTCCCTCCCAAACTGACGACCCGTTTGAAATAACATTGATGCATGTTGAAGAAGTATCTCTCAATTCTGCCCAAAAATGTCTTCAGTCTCTTAACATGTCATCCACAATGTAAAGTGGATCATAGACTGATAATCTGTAGCTTCTTCACAGTTTTGTTTGGGGAACGTCATGTCGACATTTTCAACTCACTTAGAATGCTTCCAGTTCTTCGATAAAAGCCCCAATGTACACAATTCTCCCTCCATGATGATGACGATCACTCGGAATCATCATAACTGTGTTTACATAAATATATCAACTGGAAGTAACATACAAATCACTACCCTATGAGTAGATGTTGATAACAATTCTCTTCAACAATTCACTGTAGATCAACCCCTAATTAAAACCTCTTTTCACTTCCACTGGCTAATAGTAAATGACCACGTATGAAGAAAACCCGATATACCAAACTTGAAACCGAAGTAGAGTTCCCCGCTCTTGTGTCTTAAGCTTGCACTTATGTTGGAAGAACGGTGTAGAGAATTTATGCTCCAAGAAAATCTCTAAGTACTCACTACCCAAACAAAGCATGAGACATTACCACCTCTTACGATTATCCACAACGACATCGGCGTGTGACACTGAGTACTACAACGTAACTCCTTAAAGTGATAGTAAACCAGGTCTTCAACCATCCACCTCGACAGCTGGTAACTAGATAAACCAAGTCTTCAACTTAGATCTCAAGCACGAGCAAGTTATCATTGAAAGTCATTCATCCAACCACCCCCGACTTCAAGATAAACTAAGATCACGCCTTTGTGAAAGTCAACTCCAATCTTAAATATGTGATACCCAATCAACTCTGCAGTCACAATTAGTCTTCCTTAGTTAGTGGAACATTAGGTGTTGGAGGACAGGAGAGTCATTATACGCATCAATCAACATGTATTTTATTCACACTTCTCCCCCTCAAATATTGCATATGAGGATGCGATTTTTGATTGAACAAGTGAATAGAAATACATGTAGTTTATTCACACTTCTCTCCCTCAAAAATTTCATATGAGGTTGATCCACTGTTCACACTTCTCCCCCTCAAAAATTGCATTTGACGATGCCATTTTTGATCGAGTGGATATTAACAAATACAATCCGATGAAGGTAATCCACTTAAAGACTGAACAAGCGTGGAACAAATATGAAGTTTGTTGATGAGAATGGTCTGAAGCAAGAACATTTCACAACTTCAAAAGATAAAGCGCACTCAAGCGTACACTTTTCTTTTCTTTAATGAACGGGCCCTGAAGTGTTGTCAGCAGACGCCATAATGATGACAATAAGGACCGAGGCTTGAACTACAGTGTTCAAACATCATAGTCATTGAAGAACGAGGCCTGAACTGATGTGAACAGACATCATAGCAGACATACATCAGCATTGACCTTCTATACCTCCTGAAGTAGGAGATATGTTTGATTTGGGCCTCCAGACTTTGAGTCTTCTCATGTAGTGAGTGATTGATGTACCTGCAATAGAGTGAGGACTACCTGTACTAAAAAAACAAACTAGATTGCATATAAATGGGTTAGTGACATTGGTATCCAAACCCTTGGGGGTTTCACGGTCAACCATGGCATTGCCATCAGTAAGCACATTTCCGGTAGGTATCCACTTAAGTCCAACATACTTAAAAATTCTACCAGTTGGAATCCACTTATGGCAAGGTCTAGAATTTCTAAGCTTCTTATGCATAGTGGAAGGCTTATCGATATTCCTAGACTCCAAAGATTTCGCAGTTTGTATCCACCTAGGAGAAGTTTTAGGTATGTTTCGCTTCTTATGCATTGAAGATGACTTACTATAAATCCTAGACTTTGCAGGTTGAAATTTAGCAGTGTTCCTCAATAAACTAGGAGGCATCCTACAAGGTTGTGAGCCTAAGATACCATCCTTTTGAAGTAGTGCCCTTTTCCTAGCCTTTTCTAGATCATAGTTATTGTGCAAGTCACTAATATCATAAGAGTTTTGAATCTTAATGCTTGGTTTTGAAACTAATCCTAGAGGAGCTGGCTGTAGGGGTAACTACTTGTTGAGGCTTAGCAGAGCTAGAAGCAATAATCTTAGGCAAATAATGCGGAGTGACTAGTTTTTGACAAAACTTGTACCGCATCAACTTGGGAGGCAAACCGTGTTTTTGAAAATTTTGGACGTTCAGATCTAAATGCAGTCGGTTGTCTAACAACTGATTGGTTTCTATTCGATTGTAAAACTGGTTTCCCCAAGATTGATGGTTTTGAAAACTTAGTATTCACACTATCTCCTGTTGCTTTTCTAAGCTCATTTTTTAATGCTGTAATAGTGAAACCCTTTTCCAGAAGTTGAGCTTTGAATTCATCATTTTTGGGAATCAAAGAGGTTATTAGTTCTATCAACTTAGTTTTCGTTTCTTTGATTGAATCACTCAGTTCATTACAATGAATTTTCAAAGACTCATTTTCATCAAGTAATTTAGCCACATTATGTTCCAATTCAATAACATCGCAGTCATGTTTAGCCTTAACTTCATTGCATATATCACACATCTTAGAAATACGGTTTTTCAGGTTGTTGATTGTCAGGTTTTTGGTTTCTAGTTAAGCTTTCAAATCATTTATCATAAAGAATTCACGGAAATCAGGAAGTTCCGGATTTTTACATGGTTGGTTAGCTTGAAAACTTTCTTCCTTTTGTTGCATTTCGATTTCAAGTGAAATACAATACTTTTCAAGTTGTAAGAATCTGTTTTAAAGTTCATTATACACCTCTTTATCAACCATATCATGTGATTTGAAAGACTCAGCCGTAAACAAAGAACTTGACTCATCATCACGTTCAACATCCTGATCACTTTCTCCCCCTTTATGACTCATATTTGGTGAATTAGAAATGATGTTGCTATCAGTCTTTTCCAACAAATTTGTGTCATAAATGGGCTTAGTTTGATCAGTATGCTGGCGTTCATTAGATGACACACTATGTTGATCAGTTAACGGTACCTCAGCACATGACACATGTTCTTTTACCGGTCTGAAATCTGCATCAATATCATGTGTAACAAGAGTCACTGAACTGCTGGTAGTGTCACGCTTATCCGTCTCTAATCCTTTGCATTTAGTGACAACTGACCCAACATTCGATGCTTTACCCGAATCAACAATACCATCACATGATAGCACCTGACATGCCTTCACCTTATCGTCATACATAAGTATGCGTTGTGCTCTTTCCTCAATGAACCTCTTCACATTACCTATGAGTTGGAGTAGTATGTCTCTGAACGTGTCAACCTCAATTTCCATGTGATCAGCAAAACACTTCATTGTCATCTGACTTTCATAGTCATAAATCATAGCGGATTTTGAATTTATGAACCTCTGCAGTTGTTTGCTGAGCACACAGAGGGCAGCTAAAGATCCAGTATTGGAAGATTCTTCTTGGCCCAGTTGTTGTCGTAATTGATCCAAATTAAGAATCATTATGTCTGTGAAAGTTTGAACATCTTGACCAAAGAGAGTTGTAAATGCACGTTCAAACCCCATTTTGAATCCATTACCCTCTAACAGTACAGAGAGATGTGAGTGAAGCAGTCGAAAGCATTCAGTGTGGCATTCCCTTGCATAGTCAAGTAATTTACTTGGCTAATGAATCACATTCTCTTGAGAATCTGAGCACGAATGTATCATTGAAGCATTATCAGGTACAAGTCCGTTCATTTGTAGAGAGAGATTAGAAGTCAATGGTACATCAACCATGTTGTATAATTTGAGAATTTCGGGTATCACTGAATCTAAAGAATTTGACATGATGTGGACGTGCACGGGATTTTACACTTCTATGATTTAACCGAGAAATAGATTCTTTCATTGGATTTTACAAAATCATGAAGAGGTAATCGGAATCTGAAGGTAAACTCAAACTGGAGGTAATCTCAATCTGAAGGTAAACTCAAACTGGAGGTAATCTCAATCTGAAGGTAAACTCAAACTGGAGGTAATCTCAATCTGAAGGTAAACTCAAACTGGAGGTAACCTCAATCTGAAGTTAAACTCAAACTGGAGGTAATCTCAATCTGAAGGTAAACTCAATCTGGAGGTAATCTCAATCTTGAGCTAACCGCAAACTTGAACTAACCACAAACTTGAGCTAACCACAAACTTGAGCTAACCGCAAACTTGAACTAACCACAAACTTGAGCTAACTACAAACTTGAGCTAACCACAAACTTTGAGCTAACCGCAAACTTGAGCTAACCACAAACTTGAGCTAACCACAAACTTGAGCTAACCACAAACTTTGAGCTAACCTCTAAACACAAAAATACAAGAAAGTCACTATCTTGCCAGTTTGTCTTTTTCCCGCTTTTGAGTTAATCTCAACCAAGAAACAAGCTAATCTCAACCAAGAAACAAGCTAATCTCAACCAAGAAACTTGCACTAAATCACATCAAACATCAACCTAACAACTAATTCAACCTACCCAAGTGAAAAATTAAGTATTACTAACACCTCAAAACACAACAATACCACCAAATCATCAACAACACCACAAAAAAAAAGTCAATTCGAGGTGATTTCATGAAAAACATATCGAACCGAAAAAAATGAACCACTAAACCAAGCCACAAATTTGAGCACCAACAATTCTAGGATGAAACCATGGCTGTTGATACCAATTGTAGTATATTCATAATTGTAACATGTATGGTTTAGTGGTTGGATTGATTCAAGAAAGATGAATAAGAAGAGAGTTTAGAGAGAGAAAGTGAGTTGGGTGTTTTTAGAGAGAGAAACAGATGAGAGAAAATGTAATATTAGATTAAGAGAAGTGAAAGCACCAACCCTCTCCACATGTGGAGAGGGGTATATATAGTTTCCTACAAAAAAGATAAAAACGCCCACACCCGGGCTGTGGATCAGGCATACAGTGGGTAAAGACCCGTCCTTCTTCCACGATGTTACTTAAACTAATTCTAACTAATAACTAAACTAACTAACTACGAGCTAACTTAAATGCTATTCCATCAATTAGGTGACCGAGTCTTCTATAGGAATAATTGTATTCCTAACATCAAACCTCTTGATGTTCACAAAGATCATTGCCAATTGCCACTTCAAATTCATCTCTTCCATATCCAAGGGATCCAACTGTTCAAAATCCTCATAAGATAGACACTGCTGATGTTCATATTCAGCAACAAAAGAGTGAAGAACCTCTTCCATTATATTAATATATTTTGGTTGAGGAGTTGATTTAGTGTTGATGTGGGGAGTTGATGCTGAGGAATATGGGCTTGAGGCATGATGCACCTGATTGGATGTGGTGCTGACAAAGGCTGAGTGAGTGGATGTACGAATGGGACTTCTAACATCAGGCTCAAGAGATTTAAGTCTGTTGTAGAGGTCATCAAAAGAGAGCATATCCAATCCACCTTTAGCTTTGAGAGCAATGCTTACTTGCAACCAAGATGGTGGCAAAGATCTTAGGAACTTAGCATTGCAGTCCTCATTATCTGGTCTAGCCTTCATCTGATTGAGTTGACTCAAGATCCTGTGGAACCTGTCATAGCCCTTGTGGATTCCTTCTTCCTCAGATATCTGAAACTCTTGAAACTGTTGTTTCAGCATTGATTTCTTCATCCTCCTTGACTCCTCATTCCCACGAAATCTAGCCTTGATTGCCATCCAAATGTCCTTAGCATCTTCCATGAAGTGAAAGTCACCCATGTGGTCATCTGGTATAGCCTAAAGGAGAATTGTTCTGAATTTATTCTCCCTCTGAACGGCTAGAACTTCTTCAGCAGTTTTAGGACCCACGATTGTAACCACCCCATTAGCATCTTTAACGTGTTTCTTCAAGCTGTTACCCTTACGGACAACTTCCCAAAGATTCCAGTCAATATTTGTGATCCAGTTTTGCATCTTCATATACCACAATTCATACTCTTCTGCATTCTTAAGGTATGGGAATTTGGCATTACTGTTTGTGAGAGTGAGTTGTTAGAAAGAAGTGGTGTTTTGGTTCTGAGTTGCATCATATTCATCATCTGTTCCAGGCATTGTTTTTGGTTGTTTTTGATTGAGAGGGTGTAAGATTGATGTTTCTTAGTATCACAGAGACTCTCCCGAGGCTCTGATACCACTTGTTGAACCTAAGACCTTGATAGATCTTTGAGCACTCGTAGATCGTTAGTTATGTTAATGTAATAACTAACACACTAAAAGAAAATCTCTGTAACTTGTATTCTAAAGCGGAAACAAACACAAGTATAAAAAATTGAATACTAAGAATACTTGGTCCTCTATGGATCTTTTAATAATACTGAAAGTGTTTTCTAAAAAATGTGTCCTCAATACATAATCATATGTTCCTTTTATACACAAGGAACCCTAAACCGTTTCACAAGAAACGTATCTTCTAAAAACTTCAAAAGATATGCATTATCACTTCCTAAATAAACTCATGCATATCCTAACTATATTACATAATATACGGAATATCTATTTCCATAGAAACTAATAATGCTGAAACTAGTCTTCAGCAGATACACTGCTTCAGCAGGAACCATCTCTTCAGCAGTAACCTTCAGCAGAATTCTTATTTAGCAGAATTTCCAACACATATCAAGAGATTAATCTTTACCCTCTTTCTTTATTTGATCTAAATGGATGAGATTAATACCAACAATTTAAAAAGCCAACTTTTATCATTTATTTCATATATTAATATGCTTCAGACCGTTAATCGTTAAGCGAAAAAAATATACCATTACGACGAGCATTTAATTATCTTTTTATACATAGGCACTTTGATATACTTTCGACAAAATTTTTTTTCGTGTTTTTCACCTTTTTTTCATTTTTGGTTCGTTACTGAAATTTGCATGAAAAAATCACATGTGATTAAACGCTAATTTGATTATTCTAATAATATCGCATATGATATTAGCGTTAAATCACATATGATATGTATTATCATATGTGATTTGACAGCAATATCAATAATATGTAAATATCATATGTGATTTAACGCTAATATCATATTTGATATTATTAGAATATACAAATTAGTATTTAACTACATGTGATTTCTTATGCAAGTTTTAACAATGAAGATGTAGATTTCGGGGTTTACCAATAGTTAGTCCATATTCCAAATCTAAATATATCAATTTCAATATAACAACCCACTAACTTCCCCACTAACTCCCTTTAGGTTAGCAATGCCTCACTAACTTAATTTAGGCCCTCACTAAGCACAATCTAGGATTAGAAATGCCTGTAGCTATTTCCCGAGTAAAATTTTTGCTTTACTATACTATTATTGCCTAACTAACATCTATACAATCTCACGTATCCAACTATGCCAACCACTACTATGTTTACTTGATGTAAACATCCAGGTATGTCAAGTCAAGGTCACAAACACATTTTTACTAAGTAAACTATCACTATAATACACAATACTCACTAGAAAACCCTAAATGCACCTATGTGTTCCTAGTTAGCTTTAAAACCCTAATTGCTTATCTGAACTAACTTGAAAGTGTTCAAGACTTAGGTGATGCGTGGTTTTGCAACCTTGCAAAAGGTTTTACCTCTCAAGGGATCTTGAGAAGCTTGCAATCCCCACCAGGCAGTGTACCTGACCGATGTAGTATAGTGTAGTGGCAAGTACCGGGGGATTGATCGTTCAACTCAAAGAATAGTGTTCGCTAGGGTTAAAACTTAATTAAACTAGGTCTAGAGATGAGGGATTATTCTTTTTTTATTTTTATATTTTATGGAAAGCAAGTAAAAATCTCGGGTTTTGGAAGAATGGGCAGAATTAGTTGCTAGTCAACTAACCCAAATAACTACAAATGCAATAGAAATAAAATAAAATGACACTAAAGTAAATGTGGAGAAATAAAATAATAAGAGAAATGTGTTTACTTAGATTTCACTACTCCCTAACTATCTTTTACTAGTTGATTAGTTTGTTACAATTGCATGGATGATGGGTTATATTCCTTAATACCATTCGCGGGGCCGTGTACGATCTTCCCTAACTCTATAAGCTTCTACCTCTTCCTATGTCGATCCGACTACTAGCTCCTAACATGGCCTCCTTAGTAGTTACTTATGCATTAAATATACCCAATTAATTGTAGTACACATCCGATCATGTTTCTTAAGACGTTCAAGCATGTTACCAATTGGAAGTCTGCCAGTTTTCTTAAGCCGAACATTGATATCATTCATCCACAACAATTATCAACAAACAACCAACCAATAATCAATAACTATGTTTCATTACATCTAAGCAAACATAAAGAAAACCTAGCCTAGCATCTTAAAGTAAAGACAAGCATAAGATAGAATCAAACAACACATAGACATATTGAATGATTATTGAAAAACTTATCTTCAATTAAACATGGATGAAACAAGGGTTTGGAACACTTAAAAGTAAGGTAAAAATCGTGCTTGGGTTTCTCCAAAACTATCCCAAAGTTCTCCTCTTTTTAACAAATGAAAAATAAGAAACTATATATAGATTTTTGGGTCTAACGGCATCACGTGTAAATCCTGACTCCGTCAACTCGCCGCCATAAAAACTCTTGTATTGCCTAGATCCAGGTCTGACACCGTCATGTATTATTCCTCTCTTGGCTGTCTCTTGTAATTTGATCGTGACGGCCTTGGTGACGCTGTCACATGTTAAATCTCCAAAACATTCTGGCACGTCACGTGTATTTAATTTATCTACCTCTTTGTCCATGAGTGGCGGCGTCACATGCAAATCCTGACGCCATCAGGTACCAATTTCAGCATGATTTGGAGACTTGGTCGTTTTTTTCATTTTTTCGCTCAAAAAACGTCCAAAATGCCTCCTTTTCCAAATTTCTTCTCCAAAGTACCTAAAATAACAAAAGGAACGATTTAGGGCAATATTTAATCAAATAATCTCAAATTTGGGCTTAAATGACCCCCTAAAAGCGGTACACTTTTTGTCTCATCAAATACCCTTACACTTGAGATTTGCTTGTCCTCAAGCAAATGCGCTTTTATTCTAATCAAAATATAAGCTAGGGGTCATTTAACAATAGTATAAAAGTAAATACAACAAATAATCGATCCACTTCAACCAAAACGAGCACGGAAATTATATACTAGCACCTCACAAATAGTGTTTAGATACTCACATCTCTCAGGTGTAATAAAGTATATATCACAATGTGAACACGGAAAATATCTCTCACTACCTGTCATAGCAAATAGATTACCATAGGCTTGGGAAAGGATCAAACCTCCACCACTTGGCCTAAGCACCTAGGATAGACTATCAAAGAGGTCTTTTAAAAAGGGTTATAACGCGGGGTGTCGGGATATGATAAACACGGTTTTTTTGGATAAAGGAAATCTTTACTGGTGGCGAGTTAATCATCTTGGTCAATTACATGTACAATGTGGTGTTGCTAATCCAAGACTCTACTCGACTTAAGCTAATAAAAAACAAACAAAACATAAAATAAACATAAATGGAAACGAGATGGTAGTCCGTATGTGTTTTCTTTTTTTCTTTTTCTATTTTTTTTTCTTTTTCCCGATTTTTCGAATTATTTTTTTTCATACACTCTTGCCCTACCATCCAAAATAATACATCATAGGGAATTTTGCATTCCCCTTACACGTGAACTTTTACATACTTTACAATTTACTATTCTAATGACTCGAATTAAGATAATCAAAACACTTAGAGTACTTTTTAAGATTAATGCACATATGGGGGTAATAAATGATGTTCTTCCCCAACACTCCATTACAATAGTACTTTACCCATGAGTCCCAATCGTCCCAAAACAATATGTACAAGATATGACTCGACTTAGCAACCATGTAATCAATTAGATAATTAACTAAGGGTTTAAATATGTAACAATAATGCACTAAAGATGAGTGCATACAAGGAAGGCTAAGGCGATTTGGTTGCACATTTGGGGTGGATTGTTAACAAATTCTTCCTTTAAGTAAAATGCTTAAAGTTAGAAACGAAAAAGATAGGCTCGGAGGGGTGTACTAGGGGTATCGTGTACTAAAAATGAGTACATCGCAAATGTCACACCCCCAATTTTCCTGTATGGCAGCGGAATGGAATACCTGGGGGTGACTGTCATAGCACCACAGTTACAGTCATATTGAACGACCTAAAGTGTCGTTTGGAAAAATACATCGTTTGATCATTAAAACATTCAGAGTTTACAAAACTTAGGTCCCAAAAGATGTTGCCAATTTAGATAAAATAAGTTCAATAAGATCAAACGTTTCATAAGTGCAGAAAATATAAGGTGAGATGCGTCGACTTCACGACTCCATGAAGGTCCAAATGTATGCAACATGAGCTACCTTAATAACCTGAGAAATACATTGCGAAAAACGGTCAACACGAATGTTGGTGAATAATCATAGGTTTATAGGTAAATCGTATGTACATAAACCACAAGTATAAAGTAAACCGACAAAAATGTCAAAAATGCTACATTGTCTCTTAAGCTCATGGCCCCGAAGCTAGACGTACTAAAATTGGCCCCAAAGGAGTGGTTACCAGTCACTCAAATATTAGACATGAAATGCATTCGTTTTCCTTATGGAGCAACCCAAACACGAATGAAGGAGTCACCCTCAATAGATCTATTCATTCACTCTCGCTTGGCAATATAATTAACGGTCCATGATAATAAAAGGGACTTGAAGTGGTAGTACTAACAACTTAAGCAATGTATGGAATTTAATACTTGGGCATGTACAAAAATAATTGTGCAATGTATTCTCCCCCGTGGGATTTGAAATCAAATAAGTAATTAAAACGGGGCTATGAAGACTCACCTTAGCAAAAGCAATATCCGATAGACAAAGTAGTAGTTAGAAATAAGGTCCGGGTACTCTAATCGCGACCTAAATAATGCATATGTCTTAGGTTCGAAAACAAGGTCAAGCATGCAAGTCATATACTATATTATCACTTGTACATGTTGTTGAAATTTTTATTGTCAAAAACGTAGGTAATCAAAGTAATCTCGTATTTAAGTCATCCACCATTTTAGAAAACGTAGCTTGTAAATCTCACGACCAAATATTAGTCGTCTTGAAAATATATATTTTGAAAAACTCTAACGCACCTAATAAGTATACACAATGTTCTACTATTTTTATTTACGTCATTTTAGCCAACTTATACTCTAAAATGTCCAAAAGTCAATTTTAAATATTCCATCAGCTTTTGTTGGTTGAACCAAAGCTGTCAAAAAAATTATATGTTTCGTCGCAACTTTCCTAGGCCATAACTTATGCGTCGTAGTTCCGTTTTTCAAGTTCTATATATTCCCGCGAAGGTATTCAAGTATACTTTAGGTTTTTCAAGGTCTCGGCTAGTCTAGATATCATTTAACCTCAATTTTCCTAGCTTGAAAAATCGGGACAGAATCATAATTTCAGAAAATATAGTTTTAGTCGTCAATCTTGAAAATAGCATATCTTTTTCGTTATAAGTCCGTTTTAACTCGTTCAAGCGGGTATGTTTTCGTTATTAAGTCTATTTTCTATATTTCTAGCCTAATATGGTCACCAAGGTATTGATCTCTCTACAGAAAGTCGAATGGGACAGATTTGTTACTAAATGTGTCAAACTATGTTCCCTAGTGTTGTGTTTATTATTACCACTTGTCAATAACTCCAAGTCTAGTCCTAGTTCATCCATCAACTTCACAACTAGTATGGTGATCTAAACATAAACTTAACAATATTCAAGATCCATGTACAAGATCATCCAAATATATTTAAAATTACAAATAACATATAGTTATATATAAAGATTTCATCATTTACTTGTAAAGATTTTTACCAACAATTTTTCTTGTAATCAAAACTTGTTCAAACATCTTTTCTTGTTAAGAGATCAAAGTGGATGTAGAGATTTTTCAACATGTACCAAGTGATAACCAAGTATATATACTAGACAAGCATAAAAATCATGAAAATCATGAAGTATAATTAGTGTAAAAATCACTTACAAAGAGGTTAGTGAGATGAGATTTGTAACAACACTTGTGCAACCCCCAAGATTAGTATCCAACCCTTGTTAATCTACCCTAAGTACCCTTGTAATTGCCCAACAAGCTCACTTTTTCCTTCCTTCCCTTGCTCCTTAGGTGTGGCGAAATTTATATATAGATGAGAAGTGATTGTATTTTCTTTTCTTGTAATGATAAAGGAGTACTAAGTTTGTGCATGTATATATAGTTAAATGAGGTCAAGTGGTCAAAAGTGCCTAATGTCTTGGTCTTGTGGTCTTGCCGTATTTCATGGAAAAAAAGAGGACAAAAATGGGGCTATAGCCTCCTAAATTAAATTCCATGTTTCATGGATTATGTTACATGTAGAAAAAAATATAATAGTGAGTAATTATGAATTAGGGGGGGGGGGGGGGCATAGGGAAAAATTGGAAGAAAAATGGATGTAATTTTTATAAAATGTATATATTAAATGTATTGGGTAGTAAACATATGTATTGGGTATTAGTTTGGTAGTTAACGGAAGTTATACGTAATTAAACGTAAGATATAAAGAATTTATCTTGGACATCGGAAAATATTTTTAGGACTTTTGTAATAATTTTGGAAGTATAAAAATACCCTAAAAATAATTGTTGAGAAAGTCGGGTATGTCGAGTGTTACATTTTTGAATAAAAATTAACGATTGTTGAATTTAAAAACCTTAAGTATTTAGAGAATAGGAATTTGTGTCGTTGTATAAAATTGTGAATTGGAGAAGGAGCAAGGTACCGGAGCGTTGTGGACTAAAATTAGCCTAAGTCCTAGTGTACTTAGAATTTATTTAGAAATTCGCGTCGATTCAATTAAAAAGCTCATGTAAAAATGTTTCAAATCAACGTCAAGAATTTAAATTCGAGTTTAGAAATTAGTATTGACCTGGGAAATAGTGGGTTGTGACATTCTACCCCCTTAAAAGGGAATCTCGTCCGCGATATTCAGTCAGCGTTGGTCATTGGAGTGGTATTGGTGAAGAGGTGGGGGTATTTCTGACGAATCTGGTCTTCTCGTTCCCAAGTGAACTCGGGACCTCATTGAGAATTCCAGCAAGCCTTGACGATAGGAATTCGACTTCGCTTCAACCGTTCGACCTCACAGTCCATGATTTCTATTGGTTCTTACCAAGTTTACGTTTGTCTTTGGGTTGGATTCCTTTCCAAATGGGATTATGAGTGACTAATCTGAAGGTCATTTCCTGGGATTTGAATAGGTGAAACATAGTTGTGTAATCCGGTTGTTCTCTAACAAGGCTCAAATCTGACGGCCACTAGGCCTACTCCGTCTGAAATATTACGTGGTCCAGTGTATATCGGGTTTAACTTTCAATTTTTTCTGAATAATATCATGCCTTTCCTGGGCAGAACTTTCAACATAATCTGGCTACCAACTTGAGGTTTTAATGGTTTACAACTTATAGAACTTGTAATTGATTCTTGACTTGTAGGAAATTTCTGGTTATTTCATGAATGCCTACTAGACTAGTGAGTTAGGATTTTTCCGAGTTTGGTTCGTCAATAGATGATCAGTGCTTCTTCAGGTTTATAAGGTAATATGGGTAATATATGTTGCTGAACTCTGCCAGAACTCACATCTTATATGTCAGCTGGTCGATTCTAAAATGAATCTTAAATGGTCCAATATACTAGAGGTTCAATCTCTCGTGTTACCAAAATTGGATCATGTCTCTTCAAGGCAAAGCTTTCAACTTAGTTCGTTCTCCCACTTGAATCTAGTTGGTTTGTTGTTCAGGAATACCCAATCCGTAGGATGTGTGTCATGTACCAACCTACCTCTACCAACTTCTCGTTGCTTGTAACTGGTTCTTGACTTGTGAAATTTCCTTTGTTGTTCCATAGTTTAGTTCCAGACCAGTGAATTTAACTTTCCGATTTCGGTCTGTAAATGGGTAATTGGTACTTCGACCATAAAGTGCCTCAATTGATGTAGTCTCCATGCTCGCGCGATAACTATGGTTGTAAAAGAATCCGATTTATGGTAAATGGTTAGTCCAACCATTTCTAGAGTCAATCACTCATACTCTGAGTATAACTTTCCTATGTTTGAATCGTTCTCTCGTTCTGACCATCGATCTGAGGATGATAGGCGGTGTTTACATCTATATGGAGTCCCGAAGGAAATCTTAAAATGATAGCTAGATGTCTGAGGTGATTCGATCCCTTTATCAGGAATAATTGAAATAGGTACAATAAATCTTGTAGCTAATTCCTCAACGTTACGTCTTTCGAACTCAGCATCATTTAAAGGGGATAGAATATGGGTAACAATCTTTGATTCCTTGTGTTTTGGTTTAATGGATTGCTAAGACATGTGTCATTCTTTGCCTATTGGGCTTGGTCTCTCTCTGTAGTGTTGCATAGCGCACCTTCACAGTGTGTTCGATCCTGCAACTAAATCTAGCTAGTACCTTTGAATAGTACAATTTGACAACTAGGTCAGAGAAGGTGATTCGGATGGTATCGTGGTACCTTAGGATTGTTGTTGGGTTATGAATTTTCTTAGTCTAGGTTTAATAGTTCCGTAATCCTTTTAATGTTTTTCTTGTATCGAGGAGTCCTCCTAGTACTTGATATGGAAAGTCTCTCCTAAAGAAGTCAATGGAACAATCCAACTTAATGGCTAAGTGGGTGACAGGTGGGGTAAGTATCCAGGGAGAGTTTGTCAAAAAGAGATGTTTATGAAAAAGTTTATTTGTTTACAATGCTTTGGAATGAAGATTGTTATTAACAATCCCTAAAAGTAATTATTTTCTTCATAGCATAATCGTTCCTGAATTATACATAGGTGATCAGGCTATGTATAATTGAGGACTAATGATGCAATGGTTGAGTTAGTCAAAATAGCATTATTCTTCTCAAAAGTTTTAGATGGTGTTCAACGTTTTGTTTTGAAAAATGGTATTCTAGTCATTTCCTTTCAAGTAATATGAAAATTGTTTCGTATACTAATAGTAAATACTTGACGCAATGACGGAAAAATCAATTTATAGGGTGGTAATAAAATAGTTTCTTTTAATAATTCCGTAAAACAATTTTCCCATTTGGTAGTAAAATAGATTGAGATAAAATTCGTTAAATGGTTTATTGGATACATGGGTGAATCTTATGGAATGGTAATGGTCTACTAATTCGTTAAAAAACGAAATCGGCCTAATCTCTAGTAAGACAGTGACATAATGTTGCGAAACGATTGAAAATTGCACAATTGCAATAGAAAATGGAATAAACGAAGGTTACGATTATCACATAGATAACAAAAGATAGTTATTACATTAGATAGGAAAGTGCTTAATATAACTAGGTTACACCGACGTACTTATGGAAAGTACCAAAAGAAAGTACAACCCTAGGGCTCAACTATGGTTTACATAATTAAAACATAAACTTCTTCTTCCAATTCTGGCTTCCCAACTCTGGGCATTCACTCTTGAAGTGTCCCACTACACCACAGCCAAAACATGTAATTGATGGTTTCTGATTATCACCCACAATTGGAAACCTGCAATCCCTGGTTTTGTGGGTAACCTTCTTACAGTTGCCACATGGTTCCGGGCAACGGCCTGGGTTATGATGATGTTGACACTCTTCACACTTAGGTAAAATACCAAGGTAATCATTCTTTTCATTTAGACCTGCAGCATAGGGTTTAGCAACTCCCTGTCTCTTGCGTGGTCCTTGTGTGGCATTCTCACCTCGGTTGTTGTTCCACTTCCTTTTATTGTCACCATTGTTTCCTGATGTCTTGGTGCGGACTATATGTTCCTTTGCTTCAATCGCCATTCTGATAGCTGTAGGCATGGTATCGGGTTCCAATGAGTTGACCAACATACGAATTTCAGGAGAAAGTCCTCCGATGTACCTTTCAAGTTTCTTGCTTTTTGGTTCATCCATTGCAGAGCCTAGTCGAGCAAAATCATAAAAATAAGCAGTATACTTGACAACATCATCTCCTACCATGGTAAGGTTTAGTGTTTCCTGTTCAATTGCTTGTAATTCGCTTTTCACACAGAACTTCAAACTCATCATCCTTTTTAGTTTCTCCCATGAGTGTGAGTAAGCAGCATCAACTCCTACTACCTGGACATACTTAGTCCACCATTTCTGGGCATGCTCCTGAAAAGTGCAAGTGGCGAACTTAACTTTGTCTTCCTTACGGCAGTCGCCACATTGAAAGATTGTTTCTAATTCTTCGAACCATTTGAGAAATTCCTTTGTGTCTATATTTCCGCTAAAGGAGGAGGGATTACAACCCATAAATTCCACGTGAGTAAGTTCCTTGGTGAGGGCGGTAGTTACGTTCCTGGCAATGGATTGTCCAACAGCAGCTTGCGTCATGCTTGGAGTTGTTTGCTTAAGTCTATTTCCATCAAATCATAAGGGTCCATGAGAATCTATAGGTAATAAAAATCATCATATTCATAACACATGAATATAATACATGAAAGTTTCGGTCTATATGGACCAATATCATAGATAGCACAACCATTCCCCTATAGTAGAGTCAATACTTGGTGATTCCGTTTGTACGACAATCAGAATACTACAAGTTTCTTTAACTATGCCACACTTCTCGTGGTTAGGATAATAGTAAAAGCTAGTAAAGATATAAGTCTAGTCTAAAGACTTCCTGGTGTTGCGGAGGTTCCTGTTGAGTCCGTGGTCTTGGTATTATCCACAAGGTTTTTTTTCTTTTCTTTTTTTTTTTTTTTTTTTGGGTAAAGGGGAGTAATCTTGCACCCTGGAAAATATATTAAGACCAAAACGTTTGAGTACAAATGGAATGTGGCTGAATACCACATTAACCTCAAGCAACAGCTTGATAGACAACTAACCTAGAGCTTCTGACATGCCAAAAGCTCAAGACAACTCTAGAAACAAAATGAACCTAGACCAAAAACAAAAACAAATCAAGCTAACCAGCAGCATCATCCGTGAAAGAAGAACTTCCACCATAAGCAACATTAGGGAATAAATTAGCTGATTCATCAAACATGTTATCAACACAATCATCTTCACCATCTTCATCAGTAGCTAGAACATCATAAGGGTTGGATGTAGACACTTCACCCCCCTTAGAGGAGAGACCTTTAGACTTCAACTTAGATGACGATGTAGGCACACTACTAGTAGCTGCCTTTTTAGGTTCACTAGTAGTCTTCTTTGGCTCATACCTGATAGTCTGTTTGACAGAAGTACCAACAATACCAGACTGGCTTTAACCTTTTTTCTTCTTATGACTCACCTTTTGGAAACCATCATAAGCAGGAGGAACCCCATTTGAAGTAGTAACAACAGGGGGAATAGTCTCTTTTTTAGTACAATGCTCATAGATGTGCCCAAAAATCTTACATAAAGTGCACCTAGGAGGCCTCCATTCATATTCAACCCGGATAGATTCTTTAGTAAAACCATCCCCTGTAAGAGAGGGGACACCAATAGTGATAACTTCTACGAGCTCATCCACTGAACCCACTTCAATTAAACACCGAGCAAAACTGCTTCTACCCCAAGAATCCTTGCACATAGAACTTGTGTACGAATCCAACATAATAGGTTTGCCAATAAATGAAGCAATCAAGTTAATACTATCATCTTCAAAGACTTGGAGAGGCACATCATGCAGTTTAACCCATATCAGAATGCGAGTCAACTCTTCCACAAGGTGTTATCTAATTCATGGCAAGTGGAAATGTAAAAGGGAAATGACAATGGTGGTATTCTAAAGGATAAGAATAACATTGATGACAATGAGATCCTAGTGATGAGTTAGGAGACGATGGTGATAATAGTGAATGGAATACTACCCTCTTTCGCGCTATCTCGCGGCATCTAAGAGGTAAAGCTGAAGTACGCACTATGGGACGACCAATAGTGTAATAAGCAACTGACGGTGGTGGTGGTACCTGAGTAATAAGCGTCCTACTAGTGGAGGAAAGAAAACATACTATCTCCCTTGCAATAAGCATCCTAATAAGTCCATTAAAATTAAGTCTGAATACTCTACCAAACGGCATTCTATGTATAGGTTGAATGATAGGAAAACCTTATTCCTATAACAAATCAATAGTGCTAATGGTGGTATACGTGCGACTGGTGGTATAATGGTAGTGGAAGATGACAAGGCATCTTCAATGTCGAACTATGACAAAAGGATAACAGCGAGAGTATCTGAAGACATGTCACTTGTGAACCAGATCAATATAATCATATATATATATATATATATATATATATATATGAGTATGGGTATAAATAACTCGCACAGTGTGTGCATGAAACAACATGTATAATGAATATGCACCTATGATGAAATGATGAGATGCTATGATGATGTGGTTATAGTCTAGGGTCCAAGATACATCCTAGTTCGCTATAACCTTAGCTCTGATGCCAATCTGTCACACCCCCAATTTTCCTGTATGGCAGCGGAATGGAATACCTGGGGGTGACTGTCATAGCACCACAGTTACAGTCATATTGAACGACCTAAAGTGTCGTTTGGAAAAATACATCGTTTGATCATTAAAACATTCAGAGTTTACAAAACTTAGGTCCTAAAAGATGTTGCCAATTTAGATAAAATAAGTTCAACAAGATCAAACGTTTCATAAGTGCAAAAAATATAAGGTGAGACGCGTCGACTCCGCGACTCCATGAAGGTCCAAATGTATGGAACATGAGCTACCTTAATAACCTGAGAAATACATTGTGAAAAACGGTCAACACGAATGTTGGTGAATAATCATAGGTTTATAGGTAAATCGTATGTACATAAACCACAAGTATAAAGTAAACCGACAAAAATGTCAAAAATGCTACATTGTCTCTTAAGCTCATGGCCCCGAAGCTAGACGTACTAAAATTGGCCCCAAAGGAGTGGTTACCAGTCACTCAAATATTAGACACGAAATGCATTCATTTTTGTCACACCCCCAATTTACCTGACTTGCAGCGGAATGGAATACCTGGGGGTGTCTGTCATAGCACCACAGTTACAGTTACATTGAACGACCTAAAGTGTCGTTTGGAAAATACTGCATTTGATCATTGAAATAATCCAGAGTTTACAAAATGAGGTCCCCAAAATGTGTTGCACGTTTATGAAAAACAAGTCATACTAGATCAAATGTTTACATAAGTGCATGAAATAATGATGAGACGCGTCGATCCCGCGACTCCATGAAGGTCCAAATGCATGTCACATGAGCTACCTTAATAACCTGAAATACATTGCTAAAACGTCAACACGAATGTTGGTGAATTCCATAGGTTTGTAAAATGTAATGATGTACGGCCACCATAAGTAAAAGTGCAAGATAAAAATCTCATGAAAATTGTACAATAGACCTTAAGCTCATGACCCCAAAGCTAGACTGATGAAATTATATGCCCCTCCTGAGTGTTTTACCAGAACAGTCAACTGTGACAGAAATGAAATGCATCCGCTTCCTGTCGGTAATAAATACCACGGATGGAGGCGTCACCCTCGATAGATCTATCCACTCACTCTCGCTTACCGGCAAATTAATGGTCCATGATAATAACAGGGGACTTTAACTGAATGGTAAGGTAACTTAAGCAATGTACATATGTTTGGTACTTGGGCTCGTACTAAAATGATTGATGCAATGTATTCCCCCCGTGGGATTTGAAATCAAAATATTGAATTGAAAACGGGGCTATGAAAACTCACCTTAACTGATGAAACTGTGATGAAGTGAAATGAACAACAATGAACAATTAGCTGCCGCAACCCAATATGATGGTACCATGAATATGTAATGAGCTGAAAAAACAAGGCGCGCACACTAGCCGCAACCTAATATGAATGATGAACGATCTACTTTAGATCACCAAATGATGTTATGAATGTCCATGCACATGTTCCTATACCACTCTACTCTTTGGAAAATACTTGTTGTTATCAAAAATATATATTCCAAGACTTAGGAAAAATATGGCTATTAGAAAAATAAAACTAGTTGCAATATATATACTTATATATATATATCGTATGTACCAATGTTTGTTTTGAAATTCTCGGTTTGAAATCCTTGAAATAACGCCTTGTAGTAATAAAAATATACTTGTAATCACTAATACATCATTAGTTATGAAATTGGGTACTTGGTTAATATTTCTAGAAAATCTAGAATTTAGTACGTAGTGTTATTATTATTTTTAAAAGCTGCCAATTATAGAGGATTTTTGCCGATATTGAAACGTGAATATCTTTATCGCTATAAGCCCGTTTTACTTGTTCTTTATATCCATGGTTACGTCTTAACATGTAGTAATATATTTTGGAAAGCTTGACCCCTCCGGGTTACGTCTAAAGTCTCTTTTTGTCCGACGAAAAACGTCCATCAGCATGTATTTTTCCGGAAAATAGTTTTCGTCAATAAACTTGCAAAAATCATAACTTCTTCGTTATAAACTCTTTTTAATCCGTTCTTTCGCCTACGGATTCGTTTTTGAAAGTATTTTCTAAAAATTTTGCCAAAGTTTACTTTGTATTTACTGATTTTCCAGAATTTTACAAAATGGGACAGCATGTTTATAAACTTGTTAGAAATCTATTTCCAAGGTTCAAAACTAGTTTCTACTTCAACCAAATCTCTTGCAAACTTCACAAAACTATACTAATCTTACCATACACCTTCTTAGGGTGCCATGGGTTCCTAATGACTAGTAATCAAGTTAATTTAACAAGGGAACACCTAAATCCCAATCTAGGGTTTGTATGTTCAAAAAGTATACAAAAATAAAGTGGTATAACTAGTTTGTGCATGAAATTAAGCATGAATACCATAAGATACATATGTTAATTAGATGAAAACATGAAAATAATTTTGAATACTCACTTTGAAATAATAGGTGATGAGATGATGAGAAACCTTGGATTACTTGTGTTTTTGGGTTATGATTCTTGATTAGGAAGACAAAATGAACAACTTTGATGCTTTAACTTTTGGAAAATCACTTCTTGATCTTGGATCTTGGTTAAAGTCATGGGTTTCATGGTGAGGAAGATGAGAAATGAGTTTTTGATTCCAAGAAAATATATGTGTTATGTTTTGGAGGTTCTTAGATATTTAGTATAGGTTTTTAATGTATTAAAATGATACATAACTACATAAGGTTAAATGTAAAAGTCATGTGGTCTAGGGGTGTGCTAATGGCCGGTTTTCAATGTATAAAATAGTAGCAAAGTCAGTTTTGATCACTTAGGAAATGTAGTGTAATAATAGTTGTAGTTTAGTGTAAGTATTAGTTATAATCGGGTACCGGGTTTGATAGAAATAAATGTTAAAAAAAGTTAACCGGGACTTAATAAAGTCATAAAAATGTTAAAAATATGTTGGGTACAATTTCTGAGTGTTCGGGTGATTATTGTTTAGTTTTCACGAAAACCGTCGTAATATTCATAAGCTCACGTTATAAATAAAATAAATTTCCAAAATACTGGGTAAATGAATGTTATAACTTTTATGATGATAAAATGGATATAAAAATATGTCGGGACCATTGTGGGAATATTTAGATATATTCGTCGTGTATAAACCGTGTGCTAACGTTTATTATAAATACTTATAAGTAAAACGTTAAATGTATCAAATATATAAATTTGAAAATCCTAAGAGTGGTATAACATGTAAATGACCTACTGATGATATGCAGACTGTCTCTAGTCCGTATGCAGTGTCCTTACTGATAATGAAATGAATTCGCACCTAAACCCATACGGTTACGCGAATTTTAATACCCGTAAACTAAATTTACGATGAAATGAATAATGCACGTGAATGATGAAATCTTTTCCGGCAATGAATAGTGTTCTGTGAATAGTAAAATTTCTGAATGCTTCTCGGAATGTCAAACTGACACCAAAAATGATGAATAGTAAATTGATGAATAGTGTTTTGATGAATAGTATTTTTCCAAAGTTCGGGAAATGACCTGAAATGGTGAGTTGTGACAGTCTTCCCCTCTAAAAGGAACTTCGTCCCGAAGTTCAGTTTATGTTGGTATCTGAGAATGTATTGGTGAAAAGGTGATGATATTCGAAAATTCCAGCGAACTCTAACGATAGGAATTCGACTCTGATTCAACTGTTTGACCACACGGTCCATGGTTTTTGTTGGTTCTCTTACAGGGTCTGAGATTGTCATTTGGGTTGGATCCCTTCCAATGGAATCATGAGTGACTCATCTGAAAGTCATTTTTGGGGATCTGAAAATGTGAAATATGTTCGTGTAATCCTGTTGTTCTCTGACAATGTTCAAGTCTGACGGCCACTATGCCTTCTCTGTCAAAATATAAATGGTCCAGTGTATATTGGTGTAAGTTTCCAAGTTTTCTGAACGATAACATGCCTTTTCTAGGCAGAACTTTCTGCATAACTCTGCAGAACTTGAAGTTTTAATGGTTTATGACTTATTGAACTTGTAACTGATTCTTGACTTGTAGAAAATTTCTGGTTATCTCATGAATGCCTACTGAACTAGTGAGTTGAGCTTTTTCTGAGTTTGTCCCATCAATCGATGGTCTGCGCTTCTTAATGTTTTAAATGTGATACTGGTAATATATACTGCTGAATTCTGCCAGAACTCAAGTTTGTATGCTAGTTGGTCGATTCTAAAATGAATCTTAAATAGTCCAATATGCTAAAGGTTCAACCTTTCTTGTTATCCAATTTATATCATGCCAATCCAAGGCATTGCTTTTAACTTAATTTGTTCTCCCACTTGAATCTGGTTGGTTTGTTGTTCAGGATATCCAATCCAAATGATGTGTGTTATTTACCAACCTAACTTCTGCCAGTTTCTCGTTGTTGGTGTGATAACTATTGTTGTAGATGAATTTGATTTATGTTGAGTGATTAGTCCAACCATTTCTAGGGTTAATCACTCATGCTCTGAGTATACTTTCCTATGTTTGAATTGTTCTCTCGCTTTGACCATCGGTCTGAGGATGATAGGTGATGTTCACATCTAAATGGGTTTCTAAAGGAAATCCTGAAATGATTACCTGAAGTCCAAGTTGAATCGGTTTCCTTAACAGGAAAAACTGAAATGGGTACAATAAACCTTTGTGACTAATTCCATAACGTTCGGTCCTTCGAACTTGGCGTTATCTGAAAGGGATAGAATATAGGTAACAACTTGATTCCTTGTGTTTTGTTCCAACGGATGATAAGACATATGTTTTTCTTTGTCTATTGGGTTTGGTCTCCACTACTGAAGTTCGTGATTAATTTGTGATGTCCTTCCTAATTCCTTCATCACATATACCAATATTCTTTACTGTCAAGTCACAAAATCCTAAATGCATAAGCGATGTTGTAGGGAAAGTGGTTCTGGAAATTTGTCTCGCGATTGTGAGTTTTGGTTGAAATCTTTTTCTGAATAAACGAATTTAGAAAATGGAGCAAATGATTTACTGGGTAATATTTTTCTTGATGATTCAAAATCCAGTAGTTATGAAATAGGAACTGTTTTCAAACATGTTGTGATTAAGACTACTTACCAAAGTTTGATGTCTATGTATATTTCTCATTGTACAATAGTGTTGCTAAAGATTGACCAAAAAGGATCGTACTTTTTCAAAATAGGAATTTCAGAAATCATTTTTCCACAAGGTATGTGATTTATGTAAACGCATCAACTTTATTTAAAAGTGAAAACACTGAAAAGGATAAAATGGTAGAATAGGAAATGTTCGCTTAAATGCATAGATGTCTAACACTTAGTTCCTGAGGTTGGATAATGTCTATTGGTGGTTATCTGGCATAAATACAAGCATAGGTATTTAGACTAACTTAAGTCCTGAAATATTTTATCGTTGTAATTGTCAAGACGAAGGTATCACTTGATGTTGTGTCGATGAATGTCTATTCTGTTTTCTCATGTAGATGAGGAGATATGTTCTGGTTTGATCCCTTGCTTGGTATGAAGGTGAAGTTATCTGAAATTTCTAGAGACATAATGCCTTAGAGGAATCTACATCGATATTCTTGATTCAAACAATTGTCCTTTGTGAAAACTTACTGCAGGAAAGTTCATGTATGGATGAGGCTATGTTTAAATGAAATGCTCTACAGTCTCAATTTGAAGCTTGGTTTATTTCTATTGTGTTGTCCTGCGGACATTTATTTAGTTCAATCCTGTAGCTCAGTATAGCTAGTACCCTTGAATAATGACATTGGACAACTAAGTCAGAGATGGTGATTAGGATGGTCTCGCAGTATCTGAGGATTGTTGTTGAGTTATGAATTCTCTCTCTATATACCTCTAGTTCTGTTTAGTAGTTCTGTAATCCTTTCGTTGCTTCTATTTTATATACGAATCCTGCATGTAATTGATATGGAAGGTCTCTCTTAGGGAAGTCAATGGGAAAATCCAACTTAATGGCTAAGTGAGTGACAGATAGGGTAAGTATCCAGGGATAGTTCGGCAAAAGGGATGTTTATGGAAAAGTTCCTTTGTTTACAAAACTTTTAGATAAAGATTGTTATCAACAATCCTTTGAAAAGGTAATTACTTCCTTCATGGCATAATCCTTCCTGAATTTTACATAGGTGATCAGGCTATGTACAATTGAGGACTAATGATGCGATGTTAGATTTTGTCAAAATATCATAACTTTTCTCAAAAGTTTTAGATGGTGTTCAACGCATTGTTATTAAAATGGTATCCTGATGTTTTCTTTCAAATAACATGAAAATCGCCTCGCGTAATAATAGTAAATACTTGGTGTAATGACAGAAAAATCAATTTATAGGATGGTAATAAAATAGCTTACTACATAAATTTTTTTCTGTAAAACAATTTCCCCATATGATAGTAAAATAGCTTGAATGGTGTACTGGATAAGTGGGTGAATCTTGTCGAATGGTAATAGTCTACTAATTCGTCAAATACGAAATCAACCTAATCCCTGATACGACAATGCTAAAATGTTGCAAAACGATTGAAGTTTGAGCACTTGGGATAGAAAATGGAGTAAACGATGGTTATGATTATCACCTAGGTAACAAAGGATAGATATTACATTGGATAGGAAAGTGCTTAATACCACTAGGTCATGTCATCGTACCAACGGTAAGTACAAAAGGAAAGATACAACCCTAAAGGGTTCAAACTACGGTTTTTATATTGAAACAAAGCTCCTCCTGCTGAAGCATTGTTGTTATCCTTGATGTTGCTAATATCCTGACGGTTCTCTTTCAACAGCTCACGCTATTCCTTGAGCGATTAAGTCTTGATTCCAAGTTCCTGATTTTTCCTTGTTCCTTAACTCCGGGCAGTCATTCTTGAAATGCCCTAAGTTTCCACATTTGAAGCAACTCCCTGGGATCTTCTGATTTGTGAGTTTCCTACAGTCTTCAGTCCAATGACCCCGCTTCTTGCACACTCCACACGTTTTACTGCAATGACCTCGGTGATGTTGATTACACAGGTTGCAGTAAGATAACTTTCCAATATACCTTCTCTTTGTGTGCGGTTTTGCAGCAAAGGCTCTATTCACTTTTTGTCCTTTGGGTGATTGTTGAGCAGCATTACAACCTAGATTGTTGTTCCACTTCCTTTTATTGTCACTATTGTTTCCTGATGTCTCGGCATGAACTATGAGTTCCTTTGCTTCGATCGCCATTTTGATAATGTACTTTTCAAGTTTCTTGCTTTCCGGTTCATCCATTGCAGGACCTAGTCGTGTTGATTCATAAAAATGAGTAGTGTACTTGTCAACATCATTTCCTACCATGGTAAAGTTTACTGTTTCCTACACAAAATGTTATACCCATCATCCTTCTTAGTTTCTCCCAAGAGTGTGAGTAAGCAGCATCATCTCCCACCATCTTAATATGTTTGGTCCACCATTCCTGGGCATGATCCTGAAAAGTGCATGTGGCGAACTTAACCTTGTCTTCCTTACGACAGTCGCCACATTGAAATATTGTTTCTATTTCTTCGAACCATTTGAGAAATTCCTTTGTGTTTCTAGTTCCGCTAAAGGAGGGAGGATTGCACCCCATAAATTCCACGTGAGTAAGTTCCTTAGTGAAGGCGGTGGCTATGTTCTTGGCAATGACTTGTCCAACAGCAGCTTGCGTCATGCTTGGAGTGGTTTGTTTAGATCTCTCTTCATCAAATCATAAGTGACCATGAGGATATAGTCAATCAAAGTCATCATATTCACAACACCTGAATATAATACATGAAAATTTCGGTCTACGTGAACCGGTATCACAAATAGCACAACCATTTCTTACATAGTAGAGTCACACTTGATATATTTGTTTGTACAACAATCAAAAGACAACAAGTTCTTTAGACTATGTCCCACACCTTCTGTGGCTAGGATAATAGTAAAAGCTAGTGAGGATATAAATCTGGTCTAGGGACTTCCTGGTGTCCCTCTGTGTGAAATCAGGTTTGTGGCATCATAAGATCGAGATAGTCCTGAAGTGGTGTCTGAAGTTGTGCATCGATCAAATCTTAGATAATGTAGGTTCTGAACCATTCCTGAAGAATCTGCGGATGTTTCCGTTGAGTCCGTGATATTTGTGTTATCTACTAGATGTTATCTAGTTCATGGCAAGTGGGAATGGAAAATGAAAATGACAATGATGGCACTAGTGAATGGAATACTATCCTCTTTCGCGCTACCTCGCGACATCCAAAAGGTAAAACTGAAGTACACACTGTGGGAAGGCCAATAGTCTAATAAGTAACTGACGGTGGTGGTAGTACCTGAATAGTGAGTGCTCTACTAGTGATGGAAAGAAACATACCATCTTCCTTGCAATAAGCATCCTAATAAGTCCATTAAGATTAATTCTGAATACACTACCAAAAGGCATTCTATGTATGGGCTGAATGATAGGAAAACCCTGTTCCTATGGCAAATCAATAGTGCTAATGGTGGTGTAAGTGCAACTGGTGGTATAATGGTAGTAGAAGATGACAAGGCATCTTCAATGTCGGAATCCGATAAAAGGATGTCAGGGTGAGTATCTGAAGGCATGTCACTTGTGAACCAGGTCAATAAAATGATATATATATATACAAATATGAGTATAAATAACTCGCACATGGTATGCATAAAACAACATGTATCATGATTATGCACTTATGATGAAATGATGAGATGCTATGATGGTGTGGTTATAGTCTAGGGTCTAAGATACATCCTAGTTCGCTATAACCTTAGCTCTGATGCCAATCTGTCACACCCCCAATTTACCTGACTTGCAGCGGAATGGAATACCTGGGGGTGTCTGTCATAGCACCACAGTTACAGTTACATTGAACGACCTAAAGTGTCGTTTGGAAAATACTGCATTTGATCATTGAAATAATCCAGAGTTTACAAAATGAGGTCCCCAAAATGTGTTGCACGTTTATGAAAAACAAGTCATACTAGATCAAATGTTTACATAAGTGCATGAAATAATGATGAGACGCGTCGATCCCGCGACTCCATGAAGGTCCAAATGCATGTCACATGAGCTACCTTAATAACCTGAAATACATTGCTAAAACGTCAACACGAATGTTGGTGAATTCCATAGGTTTGTAAAATGTAATGATGTACGGCCACTACAAGTAAAAGTGCAAGATAAAAATCTCATGAAAATTGTACAATAGACCTTAAGCTCATGACCCCGAAGCTAGACTGATGAAATTATATGCCCCTCCTGAGTGTTTTACCAGAACAGTCAACTGTGACAGAAATGAAATGCATCCGCTTCCTGTCGGTAATAAATACCACGGATGGAGGCGTCACCCTCGATAGATCTATCCACTCACTCTCGCTTACCGGCAAATTAACGGTCCATGATAATAACAGGGGACTTTAACTGAATGGTAAGGTAACTTAAGCAATGTGCATATGTTTGGTACTTGGGCTCGTACTAAAATGATTGATGCAATGTATTCCCCCCGTGGGATTTGAAATCAAAATATTGAATTGAAAACGGGGCTATGAAAACTCACCTTAACTGATGAAACTGTGATGAAGTGAAATGAACAACAATGAACAATTAGCTGCCGCAACCCAATATGATGGTACCATGAATATGTAATGAGCTGAAAAAACAAGGCGCGCACACTAGCCGCAACCTAATATGAATGATGAACGATCTACTTTAGATCACCAAATGATGTTATGAATGTCCATGCACATGTTCCTATACCACTCTACTCTTTGGAAAATACTTGTTGTTATCAAAAATATATATTCCAAGACTTAGGAAAAATATGGCTATTAGAAAAATAAAACTAGTTGCAATATATATACTTATATATATATATATATCGTATGTACCAATGTTTGTTTTGAAATTCTCGGTTTGAAATCCTTGAAATAACGCCTTGTAGTAATAAAAATATACTTGTAATCACTAATACATCATTAGTTATGAAATTGGGTACTTGGTTAATATTTCTAGAAAATCTAGAATTTAGTACGTAGTGTTATTATTATTTCTAAAAGCTGCCAATTATAGAGGATTTTTGCCGATATTGAAACGTGAATATCTTTATCGTTATAAGCCCGTTTTACTTGTTCTTTATATCCATGGTTACGTCTTAACATGTAGTAATATATTTTGGAAAGCTTGACCCCTCCGGGTTACGTCTAAAGTCTCTTTTTGTCCGACGAAAAACGTCCATCAGCATGTATTTTTCCGGAAAATAGTTTTCGTCAATAAACTTGCAAAAATCATAACTTCTTCGTTATAAACTCTTTTTAATCCGTTCTTTCGCCTACGGATTCGTTTTTGAAAGTATTTTCTAAAAATTTTGCCAAAGTTTACTTTGTATTTACTGATTTTCCAGAATTTTACAAAATGGGACAGCATGTTTATAAACTTGTTAGAAATCTATTTCCAAGGTTCAAAACTAGTTTCTACTTCAACCAAATCTCTTGCAAACTTCACAAAACTATACTAATCTTACCATACACCTTCTTAGGGTGCCATGGGTTCCTAATGACTAGTAATCAAGTTAATTTAACAAGGGAACACCTAAATCCCAATCTAGGGTTTGTATGTTCAAAAAGTATACAAAAATAAAGTGGTATAACTAGTTTGTGCATGAAATTAAGCATGAATACCATAAGATACATATGTTAATTAGATGAAAACATGAAAATAATTTTGAATACTCACTTTGAAATAATAGGTGATGAGATGATGAGAAACCTTCGATTACTTGTGTTTTTGGGTTAGATTCTTGATTAGGAAGACAAAATGAACAACTTTGATGCTTTAACTTTTGGAAAATCACTTCTTGATCTTGGATCTTGGTTAAAGTCGTGGGTTTCATGGTGAGGAAGATGAGAAATGAGTTTTTGATTCCAAGAAAATATATGTGTTATGTTTTGGAGGTTCTTAGATATTTAGTATAGGTTTTTAATGTATTAAAATGATACATAACTACATAAGGTTAAATGTAAAAGTCATGTGGTCTAGGGGTGTGCTAATGGCCGGTTTTCAATGTATAAAATAGTAGCAAAGTCAGTTTTGATCACTTAGGAAATGTAGTGTAATAATAGTTGTAGTTTAGTGTAAGTATTAGTTATAATCGGGTACCGGGTTTGATAGAAATAAATGTTAAAAAAAGTTAACCGGGACTTAATAAAGTCATAAAAATGTTAAAAATATGTTGGGTACAATTTCTGAGTGTTCGGGTGATTATTGTTTAGTTTTCACGAAAACCGTCGTAATATTCATAAGCTCACGTTATAAATAAAATAAATTTCCAAAATACTGGGTAAATGAATGTTATAACTTTTATGATGATAAAATGGATATAAAAATATGTCGGGACCATTGTGGGAATATTTAGATATATTCGTCGTGTATAAACCGTGTGCTAACGTTTATTATAAATACTTATAAGGAAAACGTTAAATGTATCAAATATATAAATTTGAAAATCCTAAGAGTGGTATAACATGTAAATGACCTACTGATGATATGCAGACTGTCTCTAGTCCGTATGCAGTGTCCTTACTGATAATGAAATGAATTCGCACCTAAACCCATACGGTTACGCGAATTTTAATACCCGTAAACTAAATTTACGATGAAATGAATAATGCACGTGAATGATGAAATCTTTTCCGGCAATGAATAGTGTTATGTGAATAGTAAAATTTCTGAATGCTTCTCGGAATGTCAAACTGACACCAAAAATGATGAATAGTAAACTGATGAATAGTGTTTTGATGAATAGTGTTTTTCCAAAGTTCGGGAAATGACCTGAAATGGTGAGTTGTGACTGTTTTCCTTATGGAGCAACCCAAACACGAATGGAGGATTCACCCTCAATAGATCTATTCATTCACTCTCGCTTGGCAATATAATTAACGGTCCATGATAATAAAAGGGACTTGAAGTGGTAGTACTAACAACTTAAGCAATGTATGGAATTTAATACTTGGGCATGTACAAAAATAATTGTGCAATGTATTCTCCCCCGTGGGATTTGAAATCAAATAAGTAATTAAAACGGGGTTATGAAGACTCACCTTAGCAAAAGCAATATCCGATAGACAAAGTAGTAGTTAGAAATAAGGTCCGGGTACTCTAATCGCGACCTAAATAATGCATATGTCTTAGGTTCGAAAACAAGGTCAAGCATGCAAGTCATATACTACATTATCACTTGTACATGTTGTTGAAATTTTTATTGTCAAAAACGTAGGTAATCAAAGTAATCTCGTATTTAAGTCATCCACCATTTTAGAAAACGTAGCTTGTAAATCTCATGACCAAATATTAGTCGTCTTGAAAATATATATTTTGAAAAACTCTAACGCACCTAATAAGTATACACAATGTTCTACTATTTTTATTTACGTCATTTTAGCCAACTTATACTCTAAAATGTCCAAAAGTCAATTTTAAATATTCCATCAGCTTTTGTTGGTTGAACCAAAGCTGTCAAAAAAATTATATGTTTCGTCGCAACTTTCCTAGGCCATAACTTATGCGTCGTAGTTCCGTTTTTCAAGTTCTATATATTCTCGCGAAGGTATTCAAGTATACTTTAGGTTTTTCAAGGTCTCGGCTAGTCTAGATATCATTTAACCTCAATTTTCCTAGCTTGAAAAATCGGGACAGAATCATAATTTCAGAAAATATTGTTTTAGTCCTCAATCTTGAAAATAGCATATCTTTTTCGTTATAAGTCCGTTTTAACTCGTTCAAGCGGCTATGTTTTCGTTATTAAGTCTATTTTCTATATTTCTAGCCTAATATGGTCACCAAGGTATTGATCTCTCTACAGAAAGTCGAATGGGACAGATTTGTTACTAAATGTGTCAAACTATGTTCCCTAGTGTTGTGTTTATTATTACCACTTGTCAACAACTCCAAGTCTAGTCCTAGTTCATCCATCAACTTCACAACTAGTATGGTGATCTAAACATAAACTTAACAATATTCAAAATCCATGTACAAGATCATCCAAATATATTTAAAATTACAAATAACATATAGTTATATATAAAGATTTCATCATTTACTTGTAAAGATTTTTACCAACAATTTTTCTTGTAATCAAAACTTGTTCAAACATCTTTTCTTGTTAAGAGATCAAAGTGGGTGTAGAGATTTTTCAACATGTACCAAGTGATAACCAAGTATATATACTAGACAAGCATAAAAATCATGAAAATCATGATGTATAAGTAGTGTAAAAATCACTTACAAAGAGGTTAGTGAGATGAAATTTGTAACAACACTTGTGTAACCCCCAAGATTAGCATCCAACCCTTGTTAATCTACCCTAAGTACCCTTGTAATTGCCCAACAAGCTCACTTTTTCCTTCCTTCCCTTGCTCCTTAGGTGTGGCGAAATTTATATATAGATGAGAAGTGATTGTATTTTCTTTTCTTGTAATGATAAAGGAGTACTAAGTTTGTGCATGTATATATAGTTAAATGAGGTCAAGTGGTCAAAAGTGCCTAATGTCTTGGTCTTGTGGTCTTGCCGTATTTCATGGAAAAAAAGAGGACAAAAATGGGGCTATAGCCTCCTAAATTAAATTCCATGTTTCATGGATTATGTTACATGTAGAAAAAAATATAATAGTGAGTAATTATGAATTAGGGGGGGGGGGGGGGGGGCGGCCATAGGGAAAAATTGGAAGAAAAATGGATGTAATTTTTATAAAATGTATATATTAAATGTATTGGGTAGTAAAAATATGTATTGGGTATTAGTTTGGTAGTTAACGGAAGATATACGTAATTAAACGTAAGATATAAAGAATTTATCTTGGACATCGGAAAATATTTTTAGGACTTTTGTAATAATTTTGGAAGTATAAAAATACCCTAAAAATAATTGTTGAGAAAGTCGGGTATGTCGAGTGTTACATTTTTGAATAAAAATTAACGATTGTTGAATTTAAAAACCTTAAGTATTTAGAGAATAGGAATTTGTGTCGTTGTATAAAATTGTGAATTGGAGAAGGAGCAAGGTACCGGAGCGTTGTGGACTAAAATTAGCCTAAGTCCTAGTGTACTTAGAATTTATTTAGAAATTCGCGTCGATTCAATTAAAAAGCTCATGTAAAAATGTTTCAAATCAACGTCAAGAATTTAAATTCGAGTTTAGAAATTAGTATTGACCTGGGAAATAGCGGGTTGTGACAGCAAAGGTGTGGGAAAATTAATTGACTTTACTAGTCAAGTAATTATGACTTCATTGGTCAAGTAATTATGATACGGGTTTAAACACAAGGGAGATCCTAATGCCTCTTATCATGTAGTAAATCCTAACTACACGAATGTAGTCTTACTAGTGGTCTCAGGATGCATCACTAACGCAAGTTCTAGAATCTAAGTACTACCGGTACACTCACAAGTATCTTTTCCTAACAAATCTAGGGGCGAACCTCACATATTTGGGGTGGAAAATTTTGTTTCCACCTAAGGTTTGGGTGATTTTTCCAAGAGGGGTTGTATGAATCACCGTAAGGGTTTGGCTCGGGTTTAAAAGTGTACCATTTGTCTCCCGCTCCATCGGTACGCGAGGATGCGTAATCCGCAAAAGCTTGTTCGGGGAGTTCCATGCAATCACAAGTGTCGTGGGGACCACTACATAATTCACATAAAGAGGTGATTTTGTTCACTTGGCTTGAAGGTTTAGGAGCCTCGTAAGATTTCATGAGAAACTTGACTTGGTCTTCAAGTTCCATGATCCTACGGTCGGGAGTGCTTGAATTGTTCGAAGGCAAAGATATTGCCTTGACCGTTTTGTTCAAATCACGGGAATCATTCCAACTTTTCTTGTCATAGAGAGCAAGATCCTCTATGAGTTCCCATGATTCTTCCGCACTTTGATCACGTAGCTTGTCACCAGCCACTTTGTCAATGGTTTTCCTCATGGAGAGATTGATGTGGTCATAGAAAATTTGGACTTGGAGCCAAAGATCTATGCCCGATGAGGGACTTTTTGGAGTAAGTCCTTGAAACGAGTCCATGCTTCATAAAGAGTTTCACCTTGACGTTGTTGGAACTTCAAGATGTCATTTCTTAGCGTGGTAGTTCTCCCCGGCGGGAAAAATTGAGCAAGGAAATGAGTGGTGAGATCATCCCAAGAGGTGATGGATCCTGCGGGAAAATGCTCAAGCCATTGACTAGCTTGGTCACGTAGAGAGAATTGGAAGGGACGCAATCAGGTCGTCTCTCGAGTTTCAACATCAAGATCTATGGAATCTACGATTTTGAGGAAATCCTTGAGATGTTGGTTAGGATCTTCGGAACGATGTCCATGGAATTCACATCCGCTTTGCACCAACCGGATGGTGTCGGATCGCAAGGGAGACACATTGGCTCCTTGAGTGAGCTCAATGGTGTTTCGATAGCCTTGGTGGCTAGGACGGGAGTACTCTCCTAAAGTTCGGGGTCTAAGAGGTTGGTTTGGTTGTGGTGGGTTTCGTGGATGGTTTTGTTATAGTTGGTTGATGGGGTCAAAGAGATTACCACCTTCCATGATGGCGGATGATAATGGTTACGAACAAAGGAACGAAGAAAAAGATAGACTAAAGAAGACCTACAAAAATAAAAATAAAAATCTTACTAGAAAGGAATCTAGCAAGTAGACCTAATAAAAAGAAATTTCAACCTAGACAATAACTATTCCCCGGGCTGCGGCGCCAAAAATTTGATGCGTGGTTTTGCAACCTTGCAAAAGGTTTTACCTCTTATGGGATCTTGAGAAACTTGCAATCCCCACCAGGCAGTGTACCTGACCGATGTAGTATAGTGTAGTAGCAAGTACCGTGGTATTGATTGTTCAACTCAAAGAATAGTGTTCGCTAGGGTTAAAACTTAATTAAACTAGGTCTAGAGATGAGGGATGATTGTTTTTGTATTTTTATATTTTATGGAAAGCAAGTAAAAATCTCAGGTTTTGGAAGAATGGGCGGAATTAGTTGCTAGTCAACTAACCCAAATAACTACGAATGCAATAGAAATAAAATAAAATGACACTAAAGTAAATGTGGAGAAAAACAATAATAAGAGAAATGTGTTTACTTAGATTTCACTACTCCCTAGCTATCTTTTACTAGTTGATTAGTTTGTTACAATTGCATGGATGATGGGTTATATTCCTTAATACCATTCGTGGAGCCGTGTACGATCTTCCCTAACTCTATAAGCTTCTACCTCTTCCTATGTCGAGCCAACTACTAGCTCCTAACATGGCCTCCTTAGTAGTTACTTAGGCATTAAATATAACCAATTAATCGTAGTACACATCTGATCATGTTTCTTAAGACGTTCAAGCATGTTACCAATTGGAAGTCTGCCAGTTTTCTTAAGGCTAACATCGATATCATTCATCCACCACAATTAAAAACAAACAACCAACCAATAATCAATAACTAAGTTTCATTACATCTAAGTAAACACAAAGAAAACTTAGCCTATCATGTTAAAGTAAAGACAAGCATAAGATAGAATCAAACAATCCAAAGACATATTGAATGATTATTGGAAGACTTATCTTTAATCAAACATGGATGAAAGAAGGGTTTGAAACCCTTACAAGAAAAACTCTCGTATTGAATGATTTGGGTCTGACGGCGTCACGTGTAAATCATGACACTGTCAACTCGCCGCCATAAAAACTCTCGTATTGCCTAGATCTAGATCTGACACCGTCATGTATTATTCTTCTCTTGGCCGTCTCTTGTAATTTGAACGTGACGGCCTTGGTGACGCCGTCACGTGTTAAATCTCCAAAACATTCTGGCGCGTTATGTGTTTTTAATTTATCCACCTCTTTGTCCATGAGTGGCAGCATCACATGCAAATCCTGACGCCGTCAGGTACCAATTTCAGCATGATTTGGAGACTTTGTCATTTTCTTCATTTTTCAGATTTCTTCTGCAAAGTACATAAATTGACAAAAGGAACGATTTAGGGCAATATTTGATCAAATAATCTCAAATTTGGGCTTAAATGAGCCCCTAAAAGCGGTACACCTTTCGTCTTATCAAATACCCTTACACTTGAGATTTAGCAAATGCGCTTTTATTATAATCAAAATACAAGCTAGGGGTCATTTAACACTAATATAAAAGTAAATATAACAAATAATCGTTCCACTTCAATCAAAACGAGCACAGAAATTGTATACTCGCACCTTACAAATAGTGTTTAGATACTCACGTCTCTCGGGTGTAATAAAGTATATATCACAATATGAAAATGGAAAATATCTCTCACTACCTGTGATAGCAAATAGATTACCATAGGCTTGGGAAAGGATCAAACCTCCACCACTTGGCCTAAGCACCTAGGATAAACTATCAAAGAGGTCTTTTAAAAAAGGTTATAACATAAGGTGTAGGGGTATGCTAAACACGGTTTTGTTGGATAAAGGCAATCTTTACTGGTGGCGAGTTAATCATCTTGGTTAATTACATGTACAATGTGGCGTTGTTAAGCCAAGACTCAACTCGACTTAAGCTTATCAAAAACTAACAAAACATAAAATAAACATAAAAGGAAACATGATGGGTGTCCGTATGTTTTTTCTTTTTTTCATGTTCTATTTTTTTTTCTTTTTCTTGATTTTTCGATTTTTTTTCATACACTCTTGCCCTACCATCCAAAATAATATGTCATAGGGAATTTTGCATTCCCCTTACACTTGAACTTTTACATACTTTACAATTAACTATTCTAATGACTCGAATTAAGTTAATCAAAACACTTGGAGTACTTTTTACGATTAACGCACATATGTGGGTAATAAATGATGTTCTTCCCCAATACTCCATTACAATAGTACTTTACCGATGAGCCCCAATCGTCCCAAAACAATATGTACAAGATATGATTATACTTAGCAACCATGTAATCAATTAGATAATTAACTAAGGGTTTAAACATGTAACAATAATGCACTAAAGATGAGTGCATACAAGGAAGGCTAAGGCGATTTGGTTGCACATTTAGGGTGGATTGTTAACAAATTCTTCCTTTAAGTAAAATGCTTAAAGTTAGAAATGAAAAAGATAGGCTCGGAGGGGTGTACTAGGGGTATCATGTATTAAAAATGAGTACACTGGAAAGGTGTGGGAAAATTAATTGACTTTACTAGTCAAGTAAATATGACTTCATTGGTCAAGTAATTATGATACGGGTTTAAACACAAGGGTGATCCTAATGCCTCTTATCATGTAGTAAATCCTAACTACACGAATGTAGTCACACTAGCGGTCTCGGGATGCAACACTAACGCAAGTTCTAGAATCTAAGTACTACTGGTACACTCATAAGCATCTTTTCCTAACAAATCTAGGGGCGAACCTCACATATTTGGGGTGGAAAAGTTTGAGTGGTATGGTTTTTCGTGCTAATCATTTAACTCCTATCCATGAGACGCTTATTAAGGCTAAAGCTTCACTCCTAAATGTTGTAAAAAATTTTAAATTTGGTGATAAAATTACCCTAACAAGTGTTTCTCTTAGTTTTATTACACACTTACTTTTGAACAAACAAACTCAAGTGCAATTGTATTCTCTAAGGTATCATCATTTACCCTCCCCTTATACTTAGTGTTCGGAATACAAATATTCCTATAAAAGACTCGGTCACCTAAATGATGGAATAGCATTAAGATAGCTCGTAGTTAGTTTAATAGTTAGTTTAATAGTATAATAGTAGGTTAATATGTAATTAGTATTCGTGGCGTGGGTCGGGTCTTTACCCACTGTCAGCTCACTCCACAGCTCGTTTCATGGGGCATTATTATGTAAACTAGAAATACCCTCTCCCACCCAAGGGAGAGGGTTGGAGCTTCCTTTCATTTCATTCTAACCTTTTCACTTTTCTCTCATCTCTTTCTCTCTCTAGGAATTATCCCAACTCTCTTCCTCTCTCTACTTTTCTTCTATTAATTCGAATCATAATCACAATAACCATACATGTTACAATTATGAATATCCTACAATTGGTATCAAGATCCATGGTTTCATCTTAGGGATCGTTTGTACTCGGATTTGTACTTGGTTTTGTGGTTTACATATGGTTCGATCAGTATTCTACTCGGATTTGTGATTAGATACATGTTATTATTGTACTTTCTTTATTAGAGGTGCTTGAGATACTTAGTTTTGCATTTGGTGAGGTTGAATAATTCGTTTACTTAGGGTTTGATGCAATTCGTGGTGTGTTTCTTGTTAGAGAGTTGCTCCTTGATAGTATTTTCTTGTTAGAGAGTTGCTCCTTGATAGTATTTTCTTGTTAGAGAGTTTCTTAATTGTTGGTAGTGATTTGGTTATTTCTAGTAGAGAGTTGCTTATTTTACAATATTTTGAAAAGAAGACAAAATTGCTGAAAGCCACCTTTTTGTCTTGAAGTGTTTAGAGAGTTGCTCAGTTAGAGAGTTGCTCAGTTAGAGATTTGCTCAGTTAGAGGTTTGCTCTGTTAGAGGTTTGCTCAGTTAGAGAGTTGCTCAGTTAGAGGTCTGCTCAGTTAGAGAGTTGGTTCTAGTGAGTTGGTTCTAGCGAGTTGTTACTAGCGAGTTGGTTCTAGCGAGTTGGTTTTAGCGAGTTGGTTCTAGTGAGGTGGTTCTAGCGAGTTGGTTCTAGAGAGTTGGTTCCAGAGAGTTGGTTCTAGAGGGTTGGTTCTAGCGAGTTGGTTCTAGAGTGCTGGTTCTAGCGAGTTGGTTTCAGAGAGTTGGTTCTAGCGAGTTGGTTCTAGCGATTTGCCATAATTGTAGTTTGACCAAAGTTGACTTTTTACGTCAAAACTTCAAGCGACCATACCTTTTGAACCATAACTCCGTTTTCAGCAAAATACCTGTCAAAACGACCGTGATTATTGAGGTTTTAAGTTTTCAGACCATAATTTTATGATAGCAACTCACTGCTAATTGATCAAGTTGTTGTGAGTTGATTATACGCTGCGAGTTGAATTGTTCTGTGATTTGAGAATTGTTGCGATTTGAGTTGTTGCAACTTGTCCAATTACAATCTGACGTTGCAAGTTAATTCCTGCAATTTGACTAATTGTGATTTGACTTGGTGTGATTTGACTCGTTGTGACTTGACTTAGATAACTTACTGTACCTTGCAAAGTTTATCATCTCACACTCAATCACTTAAGTACTAAGTATCATTTCACGGTTTCTTCTTAACTTTCTAAAATCCCGCGAAAGATTCTATTTCTTGGTTTAAGTCACAGAGTTGTAAAATCCCGTGCACGTTTTCATCATGTCTACTACTTCAGACTTTGTCAGATCTGAGAGTGAACTTCACCAGCCTCTAAAATTGCCAGATAATGCAAAGGAAAGTTGCATAGAATGTTTTTGAACACTTCATTCACATCTCAAGGTTCTCTTTGAACAACCTGGATACTTGGGAGGGTACAGACGTGCATTTGCAACACTCCTTGGTCAAGATGTTGAGACCTTCACAGTGAAGATGATTCTGCACTTAGATCAACTTCAACAACAACTTGACAAAGGAGAATTTTCTAAAGATAGATCCATGGCTGCCTTCTGTGTGATCAACAACCAACTCCAAGTGTTCATTGAATCGCAATTCATGATGGAGTATGATTATGATTGTCAGATGACGAAAAAGTGTTTTGCCAATTACATTGGAATCGAGGTTGACATGTTCAAAGTCACACTACTCCAACTCATGGGTAATGTTAAGGAGTACATTGAGGAAAGAGCACACATCAAACTTAAATATGATGACAAGGTGAAGGCATCGGATGTTGGGTCAGTTGTCACTGTATGCAAAGGATCAGAAACTGATAAGCTTGACACTACCAGTAGTTCAGTGACTCTTGTTACACATGATATGGATGCAGATTTCAGACCGGTAAAAGAACAAGTGTCATGTGCTGAGGTACCCTTAACTGATCAACATAATGTGCTTTCTAATGAACGGAAGCATACTGATCAAATTAAGCCCACTTATGACACACATTTGTTGGAAAAGACTTATAGGAATACCATCTCTAATTCAACAAATATGAGTCATAAAGGGGGAGAAAGTGACCAGGATGCTGAACATGATGATGAGTCAAGTTATTTATCTACGGTTGAGTCTTTTAAATCAAATGATATGGTTGATAAAGAAGTTTTTAATGAACTTTCAAACATATTTTTACAACTTGAAAAACACTGTATTTCACTTGAAATCGCAATGCAACAAAAGGAAGAAAGTTTTCAAACTAACCAACCATATAAAAATCCGGAACTTCCTGAATTTCATGAATTCCTTTTGATTAATGATTTGAAAGCTCAGCTAGAAACCAAAAACGTGGCAATCAACAACCTGAAAAAACATATTACCGAGATGTGTGATATGTGTAATGAAGTTAAGGCTATACATGACAGTGATGTTATTGCTACTAGAAATGTTGAACTGTCAATCTATGTGGCTAAATTACTTGATGAAAATGAGTCTTTGAAAATTCATTGCAAAGAACTGATTGGTTCAATCAAAGAAACGAAAACTAAAAATATCGAGCAAACAACCTCTTTGATTGCCAAAAATGATGAATTCAAAGCTCAACTTCAGGATAAGGGTTTCACAATTACAACATTAAAGAATGAGTTAAGAAAAGCTACAGGGAATAGTGTGAACACTAAGTTTGCAAAACCATCAATCTTGGGGAAACCAGTTTTACAATCAAATAGAAATCGATCAGTTGTTAGACAACCGACTGCGTTTAGATCTGAACGACCAAAATTTTCAAAAACACGGTTTGCCTCCCGAGTTGATGTGAAAAAAGTTTTGACAAAACTAGTCACTCCACATTATTCGCCTAAGATTATTGTTTCTATTTCTGCTAAGCCTCAACAAGTAGTTGCTCCTACACTTAGCTCCTCTATGATTAGTTCGAAGACAGTGTCGAAACCTACCATTAAGGTTCAAAACACTTATGATATAAATGACTTGTACAAGAACTATGATCTAGAAAAGGCTAGGAGAAGGGCATTGCTTCATAAGGATGGAATATTAGGTTCACAACCTTATATGATCCCTCCTAGGTTATTGAGGAACATTGCTAAGGTTCAACCTATTAAGGCTAGGATTTACAATAAGTCATCCACAATGCATAAGTCATCCACAATGTATAAGAAGCAAAACAAACCTAAAACTTCTCCTAGGTGGATACAAACTACTAAATCTTTGGAGGCTAGGAATATCGATAAGCCTTGCACTATGCATAAGAAGCCTAGTAATCCTAGACCTTGCTGTAAGTGGTTTCTGACTGGTAGAATTTTTAAGTATGTTGGACTTAAGTGGATACCTACCAGAAAGGTGCTTACTGATGGCAATGCCATGGTTGACCGTGAAACCCCCAAGGGTTTGGATACTGATGTCACTAACCCATATATATGCAAACAAGTTTGTAATGTTAGTGCAGGTAGTCCTTACTCAGTTGCAGGTACATCGATCGGTCACTACATGAGAAGACTCAACATCTGGAGGCCTAAAGCAAGCATATCTCCTACTTCAGGAAGTCTGGAAATTCAATGTTGATGTATGTCTGCTATGACGTTTAACACCTCAGTTCAAGCCTCGGTCCTAAATGTCATCATTATGGCGTCTGCTGACAACACTTCAGGCCCCGTTCATCAAAGAAAAGAAAGGTGTATGATTCAGTGCACCTTATCTTCGGAAGAAGAGAAATCTTCTTAGTTTTGAAAATTCTCAACAAACCGGTTCATGCTTCCTACATGTTCGTTCAGTCATCAAGTGGATCTACTCATCTTTGCTTGAATTTGTATTCACTTGCTCATTCAAAAATGGCAAATTTCGTATGCAATTTTTGAGGGGGAGAAGGGTGAATAAACTACATGAATGAGTATATTCTTATTCACATGCTCAATAAAAAATGGCAACCTCGTATGCAATTTTTGAGGGGGAGAAGTGTGAATAAAATACATGATTGATTGTATTCTTATTCACTTGCTCAATCAAAAATGGCAAACCTCGCTTGCAATTTTTGAGGGGGAGAAGGGTGAATATACCACATGTTGATTGATGCTTGAAGAATGGTCATACGACTCTCCTCCAACACCTAATGTTCCATTAACTAAGGATGACTGGGATTTATATTTGATGATTACTTCCAAGCTTCAACGAATGATGATTGATCAAGATGCACAGTCTAGAAGTATAACTTAAACTTCTCAAGTAACCCAATCTCTAGTATTCCTCAAGGTGTTGATGATGATTGTCATGTTTGTGAAGTTTCACACATGAATAATGATCCATCTCTTGTTCTATTTTATCACGGATTGTTGTTCCTCCAAATGTGCACTTTGTAAATCAACCACAAGAACATAATGGAAAATGTCGATTATAACATCAAAATGGCTAAGAATTTGGACATGGACTATCAAGTAATCATGGAGTTTATTTGGTATCCCTTATTTGAGATTGAAGTTGACTTTCACAAGCGTGATCTTATTTTATCTTGAAGTCGGGGTTGATTGGATGAAGATTCTTCGAGATCCTTGCTTGAGCTTTTACCTTTACAATGACGAAGACTTGGATATCTAGTTATTTTGGTAATTATTCATTTCTATTACCACAAAATAACTATCACTTCAAGGAGTGTCACAACTTACACGAAGTTGTCGGTAGTAAAGAGGTGATGTACGTCTTATACTTGATTGTTGGTTGGTTGAAGAGTATAGAGTACTTAGGGATTCGATGTTGCACGAACTCTCTACACCGCTCTTTGTCACACACTAGTGCAAGCTTAAGTCATAAGAATGGGGAATTCTACTTCAGTTTCAAGTTTGGTATATTGGGTTTACTTCATCAGTGGTCACTTCAAATAGCCTACATAAGGGGTGGTAAAGATAGCCAGAGAGAGTCTTTTTGTAGCAGTTGATTCTCACCAGATCCATTTAAGCAAAATTTTGTTCTTCTCACAAGATTTCAAGAAAATGTGCCTATAATGTGTTGCTGATTCTGAGGTATCAAAACCAGCAAGGGGGAAGGAGACATACATCTAAACGCATAATGAGTACATGCGATGAACTTAATTCTTCTTCTTAATTGAAGTTATCCCGGGAAGACAAATGTCATAACCGTAGAGAATATCAGTGTATTAACTCGTTGCATTTGGTGTATCATTCCAACTACGTGGGGGAAGTGGTCTTCTGATACTTGTGGTAGGTATTACTTCTGCTTTCAGTGGGAAGAAATATGAGAAGAATAGTTGGTGAATGAGTTGATATTGCTTATCGACATCTCCATACGAGCTAATATGGTTTATGGTAAAGTGCTTCTGGTTAATGATGCATGTACACAATGTTATGCTGATTCCGTTGAGATCGAAACCATCAGGGGAGAGATAAGTGTACACCAGGGGCGTGCAACAGGTTCACATGACCGGGCTTAATCACTTACTCCAGAGTTGATATCCGCAGAGAGGGTCAGTGCTTCAACCTGTTACTTTGGTGTCATCGTTTTCTTATTATGTTGGATACATGCGTACAATATGGATTGAGTTGGTATGTGTAAGTTAACTGGAAAGCATTTGGTGAAATGAAGATGTTGATATCTTATTCCCCCGAATAGACAACTGCTCCAAACCATAAAGTAATGTGTACATTGGGGATGTACAATAGGGTCGTGTGATCGGGCTTCATCATACACTCTAGGATTGATTACCGCAGAGATGATCCGTGGTTCACCTTGTTACTTCGGTGTTATCATTTTCTTCGGGGTCTTTGAGCGTCATACAATGAGACTTTTTGCATCACTTCAACTACTTGAGGAAGTGGTCTCAAGAAGATGATTTTCGGTTTGGGGGGAAGCCACCAAAGCTTCACATATTGAGGAGGCTAAAACTCAGCGATTTGGTGGTGTCTAGCGATTAACTCAGTTGTGAGACTCTAGTGATTTGTTAACCACTTGTGTTTGGTGAATTGTTGTGACTTAAGTCGTTTCGATTAGTCTTATTGTAATTTGATGTTGTGAGTTAATCTTTACGACTTGACTTATTACGATTGGATCTATTATAACTTGACTTGTTGCAACTTGACACTTAGTGATTATTGTTACTTATCCAAGATCTGTCTCTAAGTCTAACTCGCATATTACATCTTTCGGTTTCTTTTGTTGACTTTAGTAAAATCTCGGGAAGGAATCGATCTCTCGGTTTAAGTCACAAGAGTTGTAAAATCCCATTTAAGATTATATCATGGCAGCTACGACTTCAGACGAGTATTCAGGAGCCTCGAAAAGCTTTGGTGGTGAAAGTTTAAGAGATGTTGACTACTGACTTCTGCGACGAACTGAACGATACTTTCATTTTGGTACTCATGTCAACATCTTCTTAAACTGATTAGTATCCTTTGTACATATATTATACTAAATTTTATATAGATATATAAAATCAACAAAAAACCCATAAAAATTAGAAAATTAGAAAATACCAAAAATAGTTGTCTTTAAGGCATGTCTTCTGATATCGTTAACATTTACGGACCTAGAAATGTCATTCAATAATGACACGGGTCTTTAAATGAAGTTCGAAAAGAAGTTCAAAAAGTTTTTTCAAAACATGCCTAAATGGCTTACAGTTATTTCAGACTGTAACCCGGACTTAAAAAATATGGCTTGCTATTACTACAGATAGCAACCCGTTTTTCAAAATGAGGAAAACACGTCACCAAAAAGACAGTTTTTCCTAGCAAAGGGTGCCGTTCATCCGAGCGTGAATTACTTTACATTCATGCACCCTCGATCTGATATACGATTCAGTGCATCATTTCTTATATAAGAAGAGAAGTCTTCTTTTTATCGCCAATACTTTCCCTTCTCTGATTTTTCCGGAAAGTATTTGTGCAAAACTTGGTGGTACCATGAAATTTTGGTTGAAAATCAAATTGAATCCACATTTTGATAAAAATTTTCACTCAATCAATGCCATCAACTATTTCAGTTTTAACATCTGTCATTGATTGAGGGAGAGAGTGATTTCTCAAAATTTTATGTATCATCAAAACTCTCCACTTTGTACATAATAAGCAATAATACATTTTGTGATGGTTATGTGTCAGTATGAGAATTTTTCAAAGAGTTTTTCGTTAAAACTTCAAATCTTTTGTAAACTCATCAATTCTAACACATAACAACCTCCCTCACAGATTGAGGGGGAGCAGAAAAAGGTTCCTTTTATCAGAAAATATTTAAACTGACAGCATTTCTCTCCCAAAAATGTTTTCTAACTTATTTAAATCAATTGAGATCCAAAATCTCAAAAGGTTTGATATTTTTGATCGGTGGAGAGAACGTGATTTAAATAAGAAATCTGATAAAATGTGATCTTTTGGACTCAACAATAGGCTCCCTCATATGTGCTAAACGCTTTTGTAATACCAATGCACATATTAAGGGGGAGCAAAAGGCATTTGTGGAAAAATACCAAAGACCGGCCATTTACTTTAATGCACAGTGTTATAAGGATGGTTAAGGTTAGGTATGATTTCCCATGATCCACCAGAACCGGAAGGATCTTTCCAGGGACAATCCTCTAGATAGATTAGAAGTCCTTAGGAATGATTGAAAAAAAAGGAGAAAAGTGAGAAAGGGAAGAGTGCCGACTGAGATAGAGCTAGGACTGGAACAAACCCAACAAGGTTCTAGTGATGAAATCTCGGTAAGCACTGAAGGGGTTGAAGAATTAAAAAGAAATAAAATGAGAAAGGGTGAAAAGAAACAGCCCTCCATATATTCAACCTTAGGACAAAAACCAGGTTCAATTCATATGCTACTAGTGGTTACCAAGGTAACACTGGTATTGAAGACAAGACGTCATGGACCCAGTGATGCACTTCACTAAAATTCCTAGCCACTCAAGTTCTCTTAAAAGAGAACTTGTTTCATTCTCACGGGGAACCCTGTGCAATGTATCGACTGCTCATTGTGAGCCATGTTGGTTCCTAAACAGGAGACGCCTCCCCAGTCTCCAGGAGTGGATCAAAACCCACTATTGAGTCTAGAGCCAAGAGATCATCCACAAATCTCATTAGGACACACTTCCAATATGCTTACTATTTCATACACCGTGAAAAGTAAGATAATATATTATGAGTCCTACACATTATCCTTGTGGTATTGCCATAACATCTGAGTGATATGCAAATATTCACAATGAAGATGGAAATCCTTCTAGAGCGAACATCATTCAAGCTCTTGGTAGGTGACATGTGAGATCTGTCTTGGATCAATGATCAAGTGACAACTAGAAAGCAACGATGGGGCGATTCAACATTGAATCAATCTTGTTCCAGGAAATGGATTGAAGGATACTTTTACTAAAACCTTTCAATGTGCTCACCAACTAATTTTTGAGCATATTGATTATGTATAATCTTTCAAACAAAAGTATTTTTGATGGAAATGTGATTCAAAGTATAAAACTCTCGTCGTCTCTCAAAAAATGTTTATTAATTGACACGCGAGTGATTTCTATAAATCTATTTCTCATCAATCAGTGAATATCAATTCACCGATTCACTCTATCGTGCTGTCTGCTTTGAGATGTTCCGGTATGAGAACATGCTTAGTATGAAGATTCCGAAGTTGATTCTTTGGAAGATTCATTACTACAAGCTGGAAATTCTTGTCAAGGAGATTCTTCCAGCTGAATCGTGTCATTCCATAC
>JARVZY010011503.1:0-146000 GCA_030686995.1 Artemisia argyi
CAAGAATTATCGCAGTCAGGGAAGCGGGCGAGATAATGACAAGTATATCCCCCTCACGAAGACTCCTAGGGAAATATTTGCAACAGAAGGTGCAAACTTCCCAAAACCCCCACCGATGCGCACTCCAGAAGATCGGCGTGTAGGGAATGGATACTACGAATACCATGGACAAAAGGGCCATACCACTAACGAGTGTGTCCAACTACGACAACTAATTGACAAATTGGTAAAGGAGGGTAGAATGGACCATCTCGTTAAGAACATTAAAGAGGGAAGGATAAATAGAATAATGGAGGTAAGAAAGAGCCATCCAAAGATAAGGCTGACATTATTTACATGATACAGTCATGGCAGCGCAAGACGAAGCAAAAGGTCAGTCAAAAATTCTCTTTTAGGAATGAAATATCCTTCCCCACTCTAACTGCGGACAACGCAGTAGTAGAGCCGCTAACCATTGAGATACATACTGGGGGACACGATATCCGTCGCATGTATATTGATGGAGGAGCATCCGCAGACATTTTGTATGAACACTGTTTCAAGAGGTTGCGACCAGAGATCCAAAGTCAGTTAATTCCGGCCACGACATCGCTGACTGGCTTCACAGAAGAAAAAATATGGCCTATGGGGCAGCTATGCTTACTTGTAGTCGTTGGCGATGAACAGCACTCTACAGCAACCTGGATAAATTTCATGATAATCAAGTCTCCTTCACCGTACAATGGCATCATTGGGAGACCTGGAACATCCTCTATGCGCGCTGTACCATCCACAGCACACGGAATGCTCAAATTCCGAGTAGAAGGGGGCAGTGTCACCCTCTACAATACTGCTGTGCCACCTAAAGAATGCAACACAGTAACCAGTGAAGTGGAGAGTGTTCCAGAACAGCGCGCAGCTAAAATACCAAATCTAAAGGTTGCCATTCACCCTGATTACCCAGATCAACAAATATCAATTGGAGGGTCTCTATCTGATAAAGACAAAGTAGCCGTGTGCGCGCTCTTGCAACAGAACCTAGATATCTTTGCATGGGAACCAAAGCACATGACTGAAATACCACGGTCTATCACGGAGCACAAGCTACAAATCCGACAAGGATTTCCTCCAATACGACAGAAAAAGCGCGGCCAAGCCCCAGATCGTGCAAAAGCCATCTTGGAAGAAGTATACAAATTGGTTGACGCAGGCATCATGCGAGAAGTCTACTACCATGACTGGCTTTCCAACCCAGTGATGGTCAAAAAGAGTGATGGCAGTTGGAGAATGTGCGTAGAGTTTACGGTTCTTAATAAAGCATGTCTACAGGACTGTTACCCGCTACCAGCAATAGACTAGAAGATAGAATCTCTGTGTGGATATCCCTTTAAATCTTTCCTAGACACATACAAAGGGTACCATCAAATCCAGATGGCTGAGGAGGATGAAGAAAAAACAGCCTTTCACACAAGTCAAGGGGTTTATTGCTACACAAAAATGCCCTTCGGCCTAAAGAACGCGGGCGCAGCATACCAGAGATTGGTGGACATGGCCTTTGAAAAGCAATTAGGTCACAACTTCGAAGTTTATGTCGATGACCTTGTTATAAAGAGTTATACTGAGGAGGAATTGGTGATCGACATCGAGGAGACCTTCAAAACTCTGGGAAAGATAAACATGAAGTTAAATCCCAAGAAGTGTACCTTTGGCGCGATAGAAGGCATGTTCCTTGGATATTTAATAGAACCTGACGGCATCAAGCCTTGCCCAGAAAAGACAAAAGCTGTCATCGACCTCCCTTCACCGCGCACATTGAAAGAAGTCAAATCATTAAACGGAAAGCTAGCTGGGCTAAACCATTTTTTGTCTAAATCAGCAGACAAGTCACTCTCTCTCTTTAAAACACTCACAAAGTGCACAAAAATGGAGACTTTCGTTGGACTAAGGAGGCAGAGGAAGCCTTCCAACAACTCAAGCAACATCTTGCAGCGCTTCCCAAACTTGTCGCACCCCGACCAGGGGAAGAACTGATCATGTACTTATCTGCAACCCATGGAGCAGTCAGCGCGGTATTGTTGACAGATAGGAACTCCATTCAAATACTCATATACTTTGTGAGCAAAGCACTTAAGAAGACAGAGACTAACTATACTGCTATGGAAAAGCATGTCCTAGCCTTAGTATTTGCACCTAAAAGACTGCGCAGATACTTTTAGGCGCACCCAATAGCTATCATAACGGACCAGCCTATCAAACAAGTTATCTCTAAACCTGACGCATCAGGACGGCTACAAAAATGGAGTATGTTATTGAGCGAGTACAACATCTCGTATAGACCACGCACTGCAATCAAGGGGCAGATATTAGCTGACTTCATTGTTGAGAAGCCAGATACCGATACTCCACCTTCAACAAACAAGGTAGAATTACAAAAACCATGGGTCCTATTCACAGACGGATCCTCGTGCGGGGATGGATCAGGCGCAGGCCTTATCCTCACTGATCCAGATGGAGCGGAATTCACTTACGCACTGCGCTTCGAATTCACAGCCACCAATAATGAGGCAGAATATGAAGCCCTACTCGCGGGACTATGCATTACAACTCAAATGGGTGTATGTAACCTAGAGGCAAATGTAGATTCCAGGCTGGTAGCCAATCATGTGCTAGGGGAATATGAAGCCAAGGACGAACATATGGTCCAGTACCTCGAAAAAACCAACTCCCTAATACAGAATTTTGATAGGTTTACCATCAAACAAGTCCCTAGAGGAGAAAACAGGAAAGCTGACGCGCTTAGCAAGATCGCATCTACAAGTTTTGCGCACCTATCAAAACAAGTATTGGTGGAAACTCTGAAAGATAAATCAATCTCAGAGATGGAAATATCCACGGTGATAGAAGAACAGGATCCTACGTGGATGACACCCATCATTGAATTTATAAGCAAAGGAATCTTACCACAAGATCAAAAGGATGCTCGTAGGGTACGGCACACAGCGCAGAAATTTAAACTCCGAGATGGCATCCTATATCGACGTTCATTCCTACAACCATGGCTCTGGTGCGTTGGACCTCTCCAGGCAGATTACGTACTCCGAGAGATTCACGTTGGCTCATGCAGCATGCACTCAGGACCACGGTCTGTAGTGGCGCGCGCCTTGCGGTCAGGCTACTATCGGCCTACTATGCATTGCGACGCGCGAGACATGATAAAGAAATGCAGCGATTGCCAAGTCCATAGACCCATTCCGCGCCGACCACAACAAGAGTTAACCCCCATCACCTCACCATGGCCATTCTATAAATGGGGCATTGACATTGCAGGCCCTTTCCCAGTTGCGGCGGGGGGGGGGGGGGGGGGGGGGCTTAAATTCCTCATCGTAGCCATAGATTATTTTACTAAGTGGGTTGAGGCAAAAGCAGTGGCAAACATCACAGGCAACCAAGTCAAGCGTTTCATGTGGGGCAGCATAGTATGTCGCTTCGGACTACCTAGAGATATTATCTCGGACAACGGAAAACAATTCTGTGATAACCCATTCAAAGACTGGTGCGCGCAATCAAACGTTACACAACACTTTGCTTCAGTTAAGCATCCACAAACCAATGGCTTAGTCGAACGCGCGAATCGCAGTCTGGGCGAGGGAATAAAAGCACGCCTCGACAGACATAAAGGAAGATGGGTGGATGAATTGTCACATGTTTTATGGGCGCACCGCACGACAATTAAAACCAGTACTGGAGACACACCTTTCTCTCTTATCTATGGGATAGAGGCTGTCATACCAGCCGAGATCGGTATGCCAACTATCCGTACGGCGGAAATACACCTCACAACAAATGACGATGAGCAGCGCATAGACTTGGATCTCTTGGAGGAAAGACGTGAACGCGCAGCTATACGTGAAGCAAAAACTAAATCAAAAATGAAGAGGTATTACGATGCAAAAGTCAAACACACTTCATTCATGCCAGGCGACTTCGTATACCGCGCCAATGATGCAAGCCACGCAAAGGACACAGGCAAGCTTGGACCCAAATGGAAAGGACCCTATGAGGTCACAGATGCACTAGGCAATGGTGCGTACAAGCTACGCGATATGGAAGGCCATGAGCTGGCACGCACTTGGAATATTTGCAATCTCAAGAGATGCTATCTTTAGGAAAGGATACGGCCCACACGCAGACAACCTTGCACTTTAGTACGTGCCCAATAAATGTCTGTATTTGAATTTTCTTTTATGTTATGAATTGTCTTTTATCTTAAAAAACTTGCAAGTATTAATAAAACGTTGTGGTTTCTAGCTAACTCCATAACACATTTAACTTTATTGCTTACATTTTCTACTTATGTCTCAATATTGTTATTTTATATTTTTGCCTACATGGCGTGCATGCACTTATTAAGACCCATGATGGCAGAAAGGATGAGTAAACCTACTAACTAACTCGTTGAGTAAGAGGGTTGCAAACCCATCAACACTGGATCACGCATCCTTGCTAAGCACCTTAACTTCAAGATGTTGAAGTAAGTTTGAATGCGCATCCCACGAAGGATGCGCAACATCACGTATACTGTACAGGCTTAGCAATTTATGAGCCAAGACTCTTGGTCATTTGATATAGTATTTGAAGCACAATACAAGTCTCTCTTTACACTTATGATTTTCTTTTTAAGTTACGCACTTAATATGAGTCATTTTAAGTATGTCATGATCTCAATTTGACTCTTGGATGATCTCCTATAAAACAATCTAAGTACACATAACAAGGCGTACGAAAAAAGTTAAATATTATTATAAGAACCATGAGTTTATACAAGTTATGACTACAAAAATTTATAAGACATCTAGATGTTATGTGCACGCCTATGGCTTGAGCTACTAGCTGTAGACACCAACTCCCCAGCCTCACTCAGCCTTCTAAAAAGACTGCTATCCTCCTGAGACACCTTCGGTACGCTAACGGGAATCCCATCAGACCTGGGGAGATGGGCTGCGCCAACACCGCAAAGGATGGCCTTCCCCTTCACGCCCTTCTTATGGGCAGCTCTTGTCTCATGCGTCTCTAAGCATTTCTTTAAGGAAATCTCCTTCTCAAGAGCGAAGGGATTGAGCATATGATGGGGACGAGCAAAAACATGTACCTTCAGCTGCGACTCATCCGGCTTCAAAAAGAAGTCAGGGTGCGCTTCCGCGTCTTCAGCTATATGATTGGCCAGCGTCAAGCCCTGCATGATCACACTTATTGGATAATCCTGATCACGCTCCAAGCGGGCGATATGCGGAAAGTCAAAGACCTTCATCCTTTCCATGGCCTCCACTAGCTCATCAAAAGCATCAGCCTTATACCCAGGAACTTCTGCAAGTGGCACAGTCAGCATTTTGCCCTCATGAAGCTCCTCCGCAGCCTGGGTCTTGCCACGCGCTACGGCGCACTCCACCACCTTCCCAAACGCCTCCACGACCTCCTAGGATTCCAGCGTGCCCATAGCAGTCAAACGCAGACCATGGCTGATCTACCACCTGCACGTACAACAACGCACTCGTTAGAAGATAAAGAATATTACAGAACATAGTAGTGAAAAAAAAACATACCTTCACTCAGCAATGGTAGACATAAGATGAGGATACAACTCCTCATCATATTCAATGCTTAATTTGCGCAGCTTGCTCTCTTGCACCTTTAGAGCCTCTTCCACACGTTCGCGAAGCTCATCAATATTGGCGAAGTGCTGGGCTCTATTTTCTTGAAGGTACTTTAAACCTCAAAAGCAGTTAGCCCTATGACGATTAGTCTCAGCACGCTCTCGCTTTACTTCGACCATCAGAGACAGCTTCTCATCTGCGAGCCTCCTAGCATATGCAGATGTAGACTCTACACCTGCTCGTGCATCAGCCAACTGCGCTCTCAGCATAGAAATCTCCTCATCCTTCTGAGCGAGACTACTACCTTCACCAACATATCACACCTTCAACTGAGTGACTAACTCAGCCTGACGCGCCGCAGCAGTACCCAACTCTTCCATTAGCTGCTGCGCAGACAGCTCTGGACTCACCTTCAGCGGTTCATCCACATGCTCATACGCCGCTTGGGGTGGCACCAACCCCTCAACAAACGGTGCATCACCCCCTGCAGCATTGTCACTACACGTAAACATAAAGAAGTCAAAGAATGGCACTGCGTATAACACATATAAATATAAATACTTAAACGAATGTCACTTACAAAGGAAGAGTAGTCCTAGCATTCCCCTGCGCAGCAACAGAAGATGACATCTCCTCATCTGTGGACTCATCCACAATGATGGTATGACGTCTGCGCTTCGAGGTACCCTCACCACCATCATCAGCAGCTTTACGCTTCGCGCCTTGGCGCTCTTCTTCAGAGTCAGTATCCACCTTGAGGATCCCAGCACTCGTGGACGACTCAGCACGCGCAAGCTCAGGTGCCACTACCCATTGCGCAGGAACATTCTGCACAGGTGTCGCTCTTACAATAGGTTGTGAGGCGTCAGAAGTCTCTTCTCGGGCAAACTCTAGAAGGCGTCCAACAGAAGCCTCCAAGACAGGCACTTCACCTTCCCTCAGGGGGCGCACGCCCACAGTCACCTGCATAGGCTTCTTCAATCTCACCACGACAAATAGATCCATTTCTGCGCGACACATGAACGAACAAAAGAAGAACAGGTTAGTTGATAAAGCTACAATATACAAGAGAGGTTACGTTATAAAGGCGAGGATAGGAGAGGACAAGCACCCACCCCGGCCGTCTTCATCCAAAAATGTCGACACCTCATCGCTTGCCCCGAAGTAATTGCAACTCATCCCCATATGAACCAAAAATTCCTCGGGATAGGGGCTGATTGGGATGCGGTTACCATTAATGGTCTTCGCATCTCCCACGTTGTACGTACCGGGATCTGGGCGCTCATCCTTTGGAAGCGTCCCTTGGGTATAAAACCTAGAGAGCGTGGTGAATACCTTATCGTCTATCCAGAAATACTTCTCCCTCCAATCCCTAAGGGAATCTACATTTTTAGCATAACACTGATAGGGCCCTGGGCGCTTGGAAAACGTCACCCACCTGTTTGACCACGACGTGTGGTAAAACACGCGGAAAAGGTTGATGGTCGGTCTTACCGCGAGTAAACGACAGTTTACCTCAAAATTCATTATTTTTGCCACACCTATACAGTGCAGCTGCGAAATATGGAGGCGGTAATAGTTGAGCACGTCGCTCAAGAATAGTGATATAGGCACGCGCTGGTTTGCGAAATCTAAAAAGCGCGTGTATACCCCTATTTTCCCCTCAGAGAAGTCCGCAATACATGCGTCTACATCCGGTACTTCTGGATGCACCACTAGTGGAATAAAGTAATCGGAGGAGAAATGACGTAGTTCATCCTCGTCCATCTCAGAATGGAACTCCTCTAATTGACGAACTATTTTTCCTAATTGGTATGCACACGCAATTACCTTTGACGCTACTAGTTGTTCTTGCACAAAGATTCGTGAATTGAAGGAAGTTGTATTTTTTCACTGTGGTAAGCATAGTAAAAACGGGTATCACTTATATAGGGTTTTCTCTTGCCTCGGATGAATGCCACGCGGATCCCACTATCTCCATCGTGTGGCTATAATACCATGAGATACATGCACTTTTTCATGTCCTCCGAAGCACACGTGGATGACCTCCCCATTTATCGAGGTATCTTTGAGATATTTTGGGACTAGATACATAGTTCCAATTTTTGGCGGCGGATATTTTGAATTTTTCCCGCCACGCTTACCGCTGATATTATTAGTCTAGTACACGCGGCCACAACCCGCACACACTAGACTGGGGGGACATGATGACGTATAGTCTATATTCGGGTCACGAACCCAAATGATAAACATTACTAACGCCCAAGCCCACCACGAGTGGGCTATCATGACAATGATTTGGGCCAGCACGCTAAATGGTTTGGGCTCACGAAAGCCCAAACCCAAAGTTATTTATGGTTTGGATATAGATATCTCTTATTTAAGGGATATATATCAAACCGGATATAGATCGAAGAGTAAGGAGCACGTATCCAATAAGGATTATGTGCCTATATAAACAAAACCATAACTCTCGTTAAAGGTACGACTTACAACCCTAACTCTTCTACAGAACCCTCAAATCGATTACTTACTCTCACGCCGAAGGATAATCGTGGGAGACAATCCCACGATAAGCCTAACGGTGTTTGTTTGCTTTCCTAGTGCGCAGGTTTCAAGCATTAAGATCTGATTGGTACAAGAGCAGGAACCCAAACAAGGAACGCCAAACTTTTGTATCAACACAAACCAATCCAAATTCGAATAGATATAACGAGCAAAATAGCCCGCGCGATGCTGCGGCGCGGCTTTCTTTTTGCTATGTTTATGTTTAGTCGAAAGTTGTTGATATTTTGTTCCGTATAATTTTTTAGAGTGGTACTTTTTAGGCGTTCACCATACCGAAATGCAGCTCCGCAATGGTCACATGTCCAATCGGGATCTCCAACATCAATATAGAGACCCGAAACATCTGCAAAACAAAGTCATCAATACGGTTACGTAACCTCAGTGTAAGGTGATTGTTTAAATGAAGTTAGAGTCAATGAGTTAAATGAATGTAGTTAACTTGAGGATTAAGAGTCACTCTATATTAACCATATAAGCACACTGAAAATGGCTTGGCGTCGGTTTTGTTGAAACGTATTAGGAATATCATGAAAGGCTGTACTGTCCTGCTATTCTATAAGTTATTTCCAAATGATTAAACTTTAGGTAATGTAAAAAGTGAAATAAGGCAATGTGTAAATGTACATGTCGTTTAGATTGTAATATTCACCTAGATAACTTGAAGGCCTGTCATGTTGTTGGTAATTGTAGGATCTGCCATTCCATTTTGCAGTATACAGTTGTCATTTGAGTGATTTGTGGAAGTATAACATGTAAAACTTTAAAGGTATAAGTTTATTGTTATAACTCATATGAATCATAAGTGCTTGAATAAAATTGTATAAAAGAAACCTGAGGTAGTATGGTGGGCACTTTGCGGATAAACTAACTGTGGTTGGGTTTGATTTTTGCAGCCCGAACTTTCGCCAACCCCTGTTGCAGCAACATTTTGAAAACATGAAAGGAAAATACTACAAACATGTTAAAAAATATACCTTGAGAAGGGTGTGTTGCTGAGATATGTTGTTCTTTCTTCCTGGTCTCCTTTTTTTCTTTTTCTTTTTTTTTTATTTTTTTTTTCCAGCCTTTTGTTTCTTCTGGTTGTAAGGTTTTCTTCTTCTGAGGTTTGTCTATCTACTAAAGTGGTTATGTCCTCTATGTTTTAATCTATTATTGACTTGTGAGACCTTTATTCAAGAAGGTTCATGAACAGCAATGAACATGGTCACGTACAATTTTAGGTAACACATGGTGGCTTCATATTGAGTTGTACAATGTTTAGGTCTGTCATAGGTGATTACTGCACCCACTAACTGTATGATGAAGGTATTAACCATGCTAATCCTTGAACAGTAAAAACCCACACGTTTGTTAGCCAATGGGCTTGTGCAAAAATATCACCTTAACACTATTAGGCCTTTGACTCGGGCTATAATGAGTTTCTAAACCAATAGGATGCGAATTACCCAATGATAAAGAGTATATATATATATATATATATATATATATATATATATATATATATATATATATATATATATATATATATATATATATATATAGTAGTGTTTTTATGGTCAGATACGTGCGTAATAACTTACTTGGACCCATTAACCAAATTGCGCTAACCAACTAATTAAAACTTACAAAAGGCTGTACTTACAAAATGTTGCACAATGCACTTTGGTATGTGGTTCAGCCAGGGTTGTATCTTCTATTTCCGAGAATGATGGACTTGTTGATATGCCATTAACACAGTCATTACAATCTTGAACTGCCCACTCCCATTCTTAGCCACCACCGGCTGTGGTCCTAGTACCACGTCACTACTTTACAGCAGTTTTTAGGCACATATCTGAAAGCATATGGAAAAAAATGTAACCGGAGATATTACATATAACTGAAAATGTAACAAATGTGACTTATACAGACCCATCATCACACTATCCATTTGTCGTAGCGAGTAGAGGCTGACTGGAATTCTCGACCATTGTGGGCATGCTATCATTAGGAGCATGTTTGCCGCTTGGCTAGCTCCTCTTCACTCAGGATTAGGCTTAGGCTTGAGCATATTCTTCAAACGTCATCCAGCTAAAAAAATGAAGAATTTTGGATAAAATGGCCAGCATTATTATATCTAACATGGTATTCATTGAAATCGACCCCTGGAAGAGTGAATGCGCGTTGTCCTAGTTTATACATTTCATACATCGCGTACCTATCCAACCTAATAAAACTGTAAGCTAAAGTGACAACAATGGCTGAAATATAAGTATCTATAACATTTAAATCATTGCAATGAAGTATTCAACATACTAACAACAAATTAGGTCTAGAGTGAAAAACCAAACACCCCTTAAATCTGGCCTCAAGTATTGACATGCTGATATTTGGATCAAAGCTAATGAAGTTACGGATGACAAACTCCCTGATATCATAAGGGGAGACTGAGATACCAAAGCCATTTTGGGATTTCAAAGTATAGCATCACTTCAAATTGTTCCCCTGATGATCAACTAAAAAACAGCAAAAGAAATCTATATTAAGATAAGGATTTTAAAAGTATACATGTGAACAGTCCCTACAATAAAAATAAAGGTAACACATTGTCAGCTCAGTCATCATCGGCCTTTGACGGATTAAGGTAAATTGTTCATAAAGTATTAAGCACTTACGGTGTGCATAATTCTGAAAACCTTCATGCTTGGAATATTTGTTTTGTTTCCTGGGACAAGTCCGATTTTCACTGACACATATTTCCCTCCTGGTGACACTGTATTCATCACACTTAAAGATTTAAAACTTTTTTCCAAATACCCTAACCCTAAATTAAAATACTATAGATGTGCACTTTGATTACATATTACCTTGATGAAAGAACTTTACTCACTATAACCACGACCAAAGCCGTACTTCCTAGTTTACCTTCCACGTCTTCAGTAAAATAAACACTCCATTAAATAACCAAAAAACCTTAAATTAAACAAATTTCATCTAAAATAAACATGATCCATAACCATTAATCATACAAATAGTTGTAACCCAGTTAAAAACACCAAATCTAACTAAAATAAACATAACCCATATATCATCAATTGTGTTTATATGGTTTGGTTTGTTTGGTTTATTAGCAGAACAAACCTAAAAAATGACAGAAACAAAAATACGACAAACAATTTACCTTCACAAAATCATCTTTCATCCCAAACAATAGATACAACAACGGCTTCAAGCTTCGCTTCATCCACTAAATATGCGCTCAAAATCTTCAAAAGATCATGATTTGTGTGGAGCTTTTTTTTCCCTCTTTGTGTGTGTGCGCGCACGATTAGATGGGTTGTGTGTGTTTTAGAGATGCAAGAAGGTTCAAGAAGTGTGGTGATAATGTGTGTGTTTGTCTGTGTTTTGTGTTTTGGTGAGAGAGGAGGGGTTATTATTATTATTATTATTATTATTATTATTATTATTATTATTATTATTATTATTATTATTATTATTATTATTATTATTAATATTATTATTATTATTTATTATTATTATAACATCACTTTATTGAAAAACAAATAGGATTTTACAAGAAATTAGTGGGGAGCCGAGAGACTAACTGAACCCCCACACCTCTAGCTATAGCAAAACCAATCCTACTAAAAATATGTGGAGCAGCATGTGCTCCAATGTCTTGAGTCATAGAGAATCTTCGAATATGCTTTATTATTATTATTATTATTATTATTATTATTATTATTATTATTATTATTATTATTATTATTATTATTATTATTATTATTATTATTATTATTATTATTATTATTATTATTATTATTATTATTATTATTATTATTATTATTATTATTATTATTTCCGGGTACATTGATACTGTTGCTCTACTCACAAATTCACTATAGATGTGCACCGACTTACTTTAAGTTTGAGGTAATTAAGATGTTAATCCTTGAACAATAAAACTCCCAAAGTTTGAAAGCCAATAGGCTTTTGCCAAAATATCACCCAAACACTATTCGGGCTTTGACTCGGTCTAATATGACTGTGAACCAATAGGAATTCGAATTACACATTAATAAAGAATTTAAGCTAAGTTGTAGAACCGTAGAGGGGGGTGGATACGGTTTCTTAGGCTTTTTAGATGTTTAAAAGCTTTAAGCCAAAGAGAACACCAAGTGGTTATACAATAATCCAACAACCACTATCACAACCAAAGTATATAAAGCAAGTAAAGAACACAACGATATATACTGGTTCGGGATGGGGGGTTTATACCATCCGTACGTCCAGTTGCGAATCCGCGACTCCGATACTATTCACTAGTATAATCCTTTCGGTGGACTACAAACCGTTACAATTCACTCCACCGATAATCACCAATATCGATGCTCACAAAGAAGGAGTTACTCACACGGTATTCCGCCCTCGGAAACCACCCAAAAGAATCTCACGATTCAAATTCACCTAAGGATCACAAAGATCTCTACTCCACCCGGAAGTGTCAAACCCCAACTAGATCCCCAATGATCTAGGCTTGGTCACCAAGACACAAGACTTCCCTTACAAACAATTGAATGAATGAATGTTTGTTCAATCAAGTCCTAACCTAACCTAGTGACTCGCTTGTAATAGAAAAGGGTATAAGAAAGAAGACCCTCGACATAATCACAAGAGTGGATTAGGTTCTTGTGATTCTTCCCTTGCAAGTAGATGTGTTCTTCCAAGGATGTTAATGTGAAAATCAAGAACACAAGATTAGAGATTGAGATAGAGATAGAGATAGAGATTTAAGAGTGTTTAGAGAGAAAGAATCTAGAGAGAAAGAATAATGGTAAGGGGTAAGGAATACAAGAGGCAAAGGTGGTATTTATAGGCCAAGAACCCAAACTTGGGAAAATTTACCGAGGCCGGCTCGTCACCCGCGCGTCAACGCGTGGACAGCGCGCCAGGCATCTGTAAATTATTCCCAAGTGTTGGGTGTTTGGATCTTACAAATACCTATCCTTGCTAAACCCCCAATTGTACTTCACACAAAACCTTAACATTAATCAATCTAAGGTTTACCAACTCAAATAGCCAATTTGGAAAATGTTTTGTGAAGTGTTTAAAGAGAAACCAAATTACCAAGGGTATAAAGTGTAGATATAGTAATTTGGAAGGGGTAGAAGTGTATCTCCTCACATGGCATATAAAAGAGAGAAAGAATATGCCAAGGAATATTCCAATGCTTGGGGGGAAGAATGAGATGGAGGGTTGAGATGAAATGGTTTGAATTGGATGGCGGAGATCAAAGGGAGCCTCCCTTGGTTTTCAAAGAATTTGGCATGTGTGGAATGTGAATGGTTGAGATGAATTCATTTGAAATAGATGGCTAGGATCAAAGATGCCTAGGTTAGGGTTGAGAAGGATATTCCAAGGAATATGCTTTGCTTGGGGGGAAAGGAGAAATCCATGGTTGAGATGGTTTTGGTTTGAATTCAATGGTTAAGATCAAGCACATGTGGTGGCATAGATAGAAGAGATTGGATGGATGGTTGCAGTGGCGAAGCTATAAAATTTTCAGTTAGGGGTCGGGATCTAATTTTTTTTTTCCTAACGCTATTTTTCAGGTAATATGTTCGGGTCGGTGATTCGATTCGGGTCGGGGTCAAAAATTAAATACTATTGTTATAAAAAAAAGTTTCAATCACTAAAAAACTAAGCATTTGTCCAAGACAACTAAACATTAAAAAGGAGACAAACGGTTGGTACCTGGTTCGATTCATTGAAGAAATTAGAGTTCAGCCTTTCGACCTTTAAGGTCCTTGAATTATTCAATTATGGACTCCGCATCAAACTTGTTAGCAATTTCTTTTTCTATGTAAATCACCATATTGTTTGCTAGATTCTGAGGGTAGAAGGGGGAGGGTTTGGGATTTGGTTAATTGGTTTGTTAATTGTTAGGGATTGTTCCGTTTTTTTTTATGGGCTAAGTAATGGATTTTAGTTTGGGATTTGGTTTATTAATGGATTTTAGTTTAAAGAGATGGGCTTATGTAAAATGTAATGAATCAAATTTATTGCTTAATGAATAAAAAAAATTTCACAATTAAAATGGGGGGTCGAAACCGAATATACCGAAATTTTTCTACACGAAAACTATATACCCCCTACATCGCAAAAAAAATTCGGGGGGTCGGGCGCCCCTCCCCACCCCTAAATAGCTACGCTAATGGATGGTTGAGATGAGTTTAGTTTGAATTCAATTGTTGAGATCAAGCACATGTGATGATATAGAGATGAGAGATTAGATGGATGGTTGTGATGTGTTGTAATTTGAAATCAATGGCTAGGATTAGAGGAGCCTTATTAGGGTTTCAAATAATTCCCCATGTGTTATAAATGAAGGGATGAGATGTGTTGTAAGGGAATGGATGGTTTAGATGTAGTGTGTAAGGGAATATTTAAGGGTGTAAGAGATTGTGTAAGAGAATATTTGATTTGGATATGATTGGATATGATTGGTTTTGTCTTTTGTATAAATGGGATTAAGAGAGGATTAAGACATAATCTAATTGTCATTAAGAAGAAAAGGTTTAGATAATAAAGATTATAAGTTGAGAAAATCATAGGTTACTTATAAGTTCAAGTAACACAACGTCGAGAATCCATAGTTCCATATCTCGTGACTTTTCACGACTCGACGTTCTCAACTAATACCTTAGTTCAAACAAGTTAAGTGCTTTGCCTTGATGTAAAGCATAACCCAAGTGGGAAAGGATGTGTTTACGCAAAGTGACCTTTGCCTTAGTTTGACCAATAAGGGAGTAAACCCGTTACGTAATTAGAGAAGACGTAAGCACGGGATATGAGCATATGGATGCTTTAACACGATGTTACGTGAAATATATAAACTCCCTAAGTTTAGAAAAGCCTTGACTAGAGGCGATAGTTAGAAAACATGAGTTGGCGTTTTCCCATAAATGGGTGTTCTAAAAGTGGGATCTCTCAAGTCTCAAAACTCGTTTCGAGTGTTCTCAATTAAGCAAATAATATATTCATACCTTAATTGAAAGATCCACATTTGTCGGGTAAGGGGAAAGCCGACTTTCAAAATTCGCCCGGAACCATACAGACTCCTGGCGCATTACCCGCGCGTTGACGCGCGGGCAGCGCGCCAGGAGCAGACATTCGCTCCGGCGATTTTGAGCTAACATTTTTTATTTTATGTTGTTTCGATGGTTTGTTTGTCATAATTAAAACATAAAGAGATCTTGATCATTGATGCGTGGGGTTTGCACCAGGCTTTACCTCTCAAGGGATCTTGAGAAGCTTACAACCCCCACCAGGCAGTGTACCTGATCGATGTAGTATAGTATAATGACAAGTACCGGGGGATTGATCGTTCTGCTAGGATTAGAAAACCTAAAGACTAGGTCTAGAGATGAGGGATGATTCTTTTTGTATTTTTATATTTTTTAGAAAGCAAGTAAAAATCTCGGGTTTTAAGGAGTTGGGCGGAATTAGTTGCTAGTCAACTAACCCAATTACTAAGATGCAATCAAAATAAAATACTAAAAATGAAAATAAACTAATTATACTAAAGTTGTGAGCAATATGTGGGAGAAATGTGTTTACTGAGATTTCACTACTCCCTAGACATCTTTTACACGTTAATTACTTGTTATAGTTGCGTGGATGACGGATTGTATTCCTTAATACCATTCATGGGGTGGCGTACTTACTTCCCCAATCCTATGAGCGCCTACTTCACTCCTATGTCGAGCCAGCTAAGAAGCTCCTAACATGGGATCATTAGAATTTACTCATGCATTAAATACAACCAATAAAACCTAGTACACATCGGTTCATGTTTCCTAAGACGTTCAAGCATGTTACACAATGGAGATCTGCCAGTTTTCTTAAGCCTAACATTGAAATCATTCATCCAATACAACCATAAACAAGTAATCAACACATAATTAACATCTAGGTTTCATTAGATCCAAGCAAACACAAGATAGATCTAGCCTAGCATGTTGAAATCAAGACAAGCACAAGATATAATCAACCAACACATAGACATATTGATTGAATTAAGAGAAGACTTATCTCAATAGCACATGAAAGGATTCAAGGGGTGAAAACCCTTGAAAGTACTGTAAAATATGAGCAAGGGTTTACAAAGTTCGGCCCTAGTTTCTCCACACAAGTTCCTCTCTTATGAATGAAAAATCAGAAAACTATATATAGAGTTTAGAAGGTGACGGCATCAAGAACAAATGTCTTACGCCGTCATCTCGCCGCCAAATAGTTCCTCGGACTGCCTAGATCTGGGTCTGACGCCGTCATGTATTCTCCTTATGCAGGCCGTCACAAAATTAACTCTTGACGCCCTTCTTGTGACGCCGTCAGGTTTGCACTGGGTCGTCACCACTTTTACTCTTGACGCTGTCATGGTTTTCCTCTTGACGCCGTCAGGTACTGTTCTCAGCATGGAAAATTAAGTCTTTGGCGTTTTCTTCACTTTTATGCTCCAAAAACGTCCGAATTGCTTCCTTTTCCAGATTTCACTCCCAAAGTACCTAAAATCACAAAAGGAACGATTTAGGGTAATATTTGATCAAATAAATTCAATTCCGGGCTTAAATGACCCCCTAAAAGTGGTTCATTTTTCGCCTCATCATATACCCTTACACTTGAGATTTGCTTGTCCTCAAGCAAATGCGCTTTTATTCTAATCAAAATACAAGTTAGGGGTCATTTAACACTAATATAAAAGTAATTACAACAAATAATCGTTCCACTAAAGACCAAAGACAAGCACGGAGGTCATATACTAGCACCTCACAAATAGTGTTTAGTTACTCACATCTCTCGGGTGTAATGAAGTATAAATTACAATATGGAAACGGAAGATATCTCTCACTACCTGTCATAGCAAAATAGATTACCATAGGCTTGGGAAAGGATCAAACCTCCACCACATGGCGTAAGCACCAAGGATAAACTATCAAAGAGGTCTTTTAAAGGGTTGTAACGTTAGGTGTAGGGATATGAAATACACGATTTTGTTGGATATAGGCAGTCTTTACTGGTGGCGAGTTAACAATCTTTGTTAATTACATGTACAATATGGCGTTGCTAAGCCAAGACTAGACTCGACTTAAGCTAATAAATGAAAAATAACAAAAACATAAAATGAACATAGAATAAAAAAGGGATGGTAGTCCGTATGTTTTTCTCTTTTCTTTTTCTAGTTTTTTTCTTTTCTTTTTTCTTGATTTTTTCGATTTTTTTTTTTTTTTTTTTTTACATACACTCTTACCCTACCATCCAAAATAATACATCATAGGGGATGAATATTCCCCTTACACTTGAATTTTTACATACTTTACAATAAACTAATCTAATGACTCGAATTAAGAAAATCACACACTTGGAGTACTTTTAAGATTAACGCACATACGGGGGTAATATATGGTGTTTCTTCCCCGTTACTCCATAAAATAAGTACTTTACCCATGAGTCCCAATCGTCCCAAAACAATATGTATAAGGATATGACTCGACTTAGCAACCATGTAATCAATTAGATAATTAACTTAGGGTTTAACACATAACAATAATGCACTAAATATGAGTGCATACACGGAAGGCTAAGGCGATTTGGGTGTACATTTAAGTGGGGTGTAACAAATTCTTCCTTTATGTAATATGCTTAAAGTTAGAAACGAAAAGATAGGCTCGGAGGGGTGTACTAGGGGTTTCGTGTACTAAAAATGAGTACAACGCTAAGGTGTGGGAAAAATTAATTGACTTAACTAGCCAAGTAATATAACTTAAATGGTCAAGTAATTATGATACGGGTTTAACACAAGGGTGATCCTAATGCCTCTTATCATGTAGTAAATCCTACTACACGAATGTAATCTCACTAGCGGTCTCGGGATGCAACACTAACGCAAGTTCTAGAATCTAAATGCTACCGGTACACTCATAAGCACTAATAGTAAATGCTTTTCCTATCAAATCTAAAGGTGAACCTCACATATTTGGATGGAAAATTTTTCTGAATAGTACGGTTTTGTGCTAGTCGTACAATCTCCTATCCATGAGACGCTTGCTATGGCTAAAGTTTCACTCCTAAATGTTGTAAAAAAATTTAAATTTGGCGCTAAAATTACACTAACAAGTATTTCTCATAGTTTTATTACACATCTACTATCAAACAAACAAACTCAAGCGAAAGTGTATTTGTAAGGTATCATCATTTTACCCTCCCCTTACACTTAGGATGAACATTGTCCCCAATGTTCAAGTAAAGAATGTAAAAGTGAAATAAGTAAAACAAATGAAATCAAATACTCCCCTGATTCGCTCGGTATGGATAATAAGGTGGCCAGGTTAGATCTTCCTCCAAGAAAATGAACAATCAAAGCTTCCCTTCCAGAATAATAATCATCTTCTTGTCATACATAACCTGTAAATCCTGAGAAAACAGACAAGGCAACCTCGCATACAATCGGCGGCAATCTACATATGCTAATAAATCCTAGGAAACAAAATAAGATATAATGCTTGTGGAATGATGTTTGCAGATTTCCTGGAGATTATAAAACTAATAATTCAACAAAAACTTTAAGACTCCGTTAGAAAAACAAAACTGGTAAAATTTCCAGATTTTTACATGTGACGCCGTCAAGAGTAAACTCATGACGCCGTCAGAAGTGACCTGCAGAAATTCTTATATTAAGTTTTCAGAAAATTTCTGGAAAAACTTGATCCTACTTCCTGGAAAATCCTGCAAAACATCATTATGACTCGATACAAGCATTTGACTCTAACAAATACGAATATACATGTTCACTTAATATTGTGGAGAATCATGATCGGTTTTGTTTCTTAAAAACATATTTGGGGTTTCCCCTTACACTTATCTTTTGCAAAAATACCTTTGGATGAAGTTAAGACTAGGCCAAACAACAAAATAAAGTATTTTCACCATTTTAGTTTTGAAACATGATCTACCAACAATAAAAATAAAGCATGCATACGGAAGCAAATAACAAACAAACAAAAATAAAAATCACACAAAACATGGGTTGCCTCCCAAGAAGCGCTTGTTTTTGTTTGAGTCACGAGCCTGACTCTACCCTTATTTAACGGAAATATGGGAGGTTTTCCCTACACTTAGGATTAAGTGCGGGTGGAAGTAGCGATACACACCCTTAGGGTGGAAATATGCCTCGTGAGGAAAGTGTGGTGGATGAATTATATGCTCAAAATGGTGTGCTCCTATCATCATAACCTTACCAAATTCAATCGGGTTAATGGGTGAATTAAGATTTTCTCCTAGAAAGGGATCATTTTCAATCAACTTCAAGAGACTACTAGTTGGGGATCCATCTTGACCTAATAAACCTGGTTTAAACGCATAATGTTTCTTGTGATCAATCATAAATGGGTGATGTAAGCATGTAAGGTCATTTTCCACTCCTATATTGGCTTCCTCTCTACAAGGCTTAGAGTCCACTACCTTTATCCTAAGACTACCCGGACTACATAGGTTGATGGGTGGGTCGGCTCCTCTTTTGTCTCCTAGATGTATATCTAAGGATGGAAAGTTATGAGAAGATTGAGGTTCCGGTTCATCAACAGTAGGCAATTCCCTAGAACTAAGAGTAAGGTTATCACTAGAAGTATTCAAACCTATATCCTCTAGTGGTGTTTGGTACAAGGGTTCTACCCCTATTGGGATTCCTAAAGTCGTTTCTACTTCATCCGAATAAGTCACGGGCGGTGTGTATGCCTCAAATGATGGTAGGACTTGTGGGGTACTTGGTGGGCTTAGATTTTCAACTCTATCATCCATCTTATCAAGATTACCAATGTGCTCAGCTTGTATTGTGGTGAAATCAAACCACTTCGTGCACCCAGTTATCTCATCAATACGCTAATCCCCAAACAATCTTCTTGCATGTTCCCTTAAACTTGCTATCAATTGATCCGTAACAATGTTTGTTGGGTTGTCCATTTTTTTGGAAAGTCTGGCACAATTCTCTATGGTTTCCCATGCTTCATCAACACTTAATCCCCAAAGGTCCCCATCTGCGGCATGGTCAATGTCCATTTTGGTATAGTGGTCGACACGATGGTAAAATATTTCAATTTGAGACCACAGATCGAAATTATGATGAGGGACTTTTCGGAGTAAATATTTAAAACGAGCCCATGCATCATAGATAGGTTCATCCTCACGTTGTTTAAACATCAAGATATCATTTGGAGTGGGTGAATTTCGTGGTTGGTAGTATGGTGGATTCGCGTTCTCCATAATGGCTAACGGAATAGTCAATGGAAAGGTTTTTACAAACAAAGACACAAAGAAAAGATAGACTAAAGAAAACCTAAAAAAAATAAAAATAAAATCTTACTAGAAAGGAATCTAGCAAGTAGACCTAATAAAAAGAGATTCTAACCTAGACAAAAACTATTCTCCGGGCAGCGGCGCCAAAGATGCGTGGGGTTTGCACCAGGCTTTACCTCTCAAGGGATCTTGAGAAGCTTACAACCCCCACCAGGCAGTGTACCTGATCGATGTAGTATAGTATAATGACAAGTACCGGGGGTTTAATCGTTCAGCTATGAATAGTGTCGCTAGGATTAGAAAACCTAAAGACTAGGTCTAGAGATGAGGGATGATTCTTTTTGTATTTTTATATTTTTTAGAAAGCAAGTAAAAATCTCGGGTTTTAAGGAGTTGGGCGGAATTAGTTGCTAGTCAACTAACCCAATTACTAAGATGCAATCAAAATAAAATACTAAAAATGAAAATAAACTAATTATACTAAAGTTGTGAGCAATATGTGGGAGAAATGTGTTTACTGAGATTTCACTACTCCCTAGACATCTTTTACACGTTAATTACTTGTTATAGTTGCGTGGATGACGGATTGTATTCCTTAATACCATTCATGGGGTGGCGTACTTACTTCCCCAATCCTATGAGCGCCTACTTCACTCCTATGTCGAGCCAGCTAAGAAGCTCCTAACATGGGATCATTAGAATTTACTCATGCATTAAATACAACCAATAAAACCTAGTACACATCGGTTCATGTTTCCTAAGACGTTCAAGCATGTTACACAATGGAGATCTGCCAGTTTTCTTAAGCCTAACATTGAAATCATTCATCCAATACAACCATAAACAAGTAATCAACACATAATTAACATCTAGGTTTCATTAGATCCAAGCAAACACAAGATAGATCTAGCCTAGCATGTTGAAATCAAGACAAGCACAAGATATAATCAACCAACACATAGACATATTGATTGAATTAAGAGAAGACTTATCTCAATAGCACATGAAAGGATTCAAGGGGTGAAAACCCTTGAAAGTACTGTAAAATATGAGCTAGGGTTTACAAAGTTCGGCCCTAGTTTCTCCACACAAGTTCCTCTCTTATGAATGAAAAATTAGAAAACTATATATAGAGTTTATAAGGTGACAGCGTCAAGAACAAATGTCTGACGCCGTCATCTCACCGCCAAATAGTTCCTCGGACTGCCTAAAACTGAGTCTGACGCCGTCATGTATTCTCCTTATGCAGGCCATCACAAAATTAACTCTTGACGCCCTTCTTGTGACGCCGTCAGGTTTGCACTGGGTCGTCACCACTTTTACTCTTGACGCCGTCATGGTTTTCCTCTTGACGCCGTCAGGTACTGTTCTCAGCATGGAAAATTAAGTCTTTGGCGTTTTCTTCACTTTTATGCTCCAAAAGCGTCCGAATTGCTTCCTTTTCTAGATTTCACTCCCAAAGTACCTAAAATCACAAAAGGAACGATTTAGGGTAATATTTGATCAAATAAATTCAATTCCGGGCTTAAATGACCCCCTAAAAGTGGTTCATTTTTCGCCTCATCAATCATGTTGCCTCAATATAAGTAATTAGTGTCACATCATCAAACACTATTAGTATATATATAATTGGTATCTAGATATCACATTTAAGTTCTTGCTGTTATGTTTACTATTTGACTTACACTTCTTGTTTTTAATACAAAAGCTTGTAACATTTTAGTTAGACAAAAATACACCGTTGGTCCCTAAACTTTCCACGAAACATCGCCATGCACCTTAACTTTTGAAAAACGTCTCCGTGCATCCCTCCTCAAGTTTTTTGAGGCCGATTGCGTCATTTGACCTGGAAATTGATGAGGCGAAAAATGAACCACTTTTAGGGGGTCATTTAAGCCCGAAATTGAATTTATTTGATCAAATATTACCATAAATCGTTTTTTTTTTTTTTTTGTGATTTTAGGTACTTTGGGAGTGAATTCTGGAAAAGGAAGCAATTCGGACGTTTTTGGAGCATAAAAGTGAAGAAAACAGCAAAGACTTAATTTTCCATGCTGAGAACAGTACCTGACGGCGTCAAGAAGAAAATCATGACGGCGTCAAGAGTAAAATCCATGACGACCCAGTAAAACCTGAAGGCGTCACAAGAAGGGCGTCAAGACTATTTTTGGTGACGGCCTGCATAAGGAGTATACATGACGGCGTCAGACCCAGATCTAGGCAGTCCGAGAAACTATTTGGCGGCGAGATGATGGCGTCAGAATTTTGTTCTTGACGTCGTCACCTATCAGAATCTATATATAGTTTTCTATTTTTCATTCATAAGGAGAGGAACTTGTGTGGAGAAAACTAGGGCCGAACTTTGTAAACCCTAGGTCATATTTTACAGTGTTTCAAGGGTTTTCACCCCTTGAATCCTTTCATGTTCAATTGAGATAAGTCTTCTCTTAATTCAATCAATATGTCTATGTGTTGTTTGAATATATCTTATGCTTGTCTTGATTTTAACATGCTAGGCTAGATCTATCTTGTGTTTGCTTAGATGTAATGAAACCTAGATGTTAATTATATGTTGATTACTTGTTTATGGTTGTAATGGATGAATGATTTCAATGTTAGGCTTAAGAAAACTGGCAGATCTCCATTGTGTAACATGCTTGAACGTCTTAGGAAACATGAACCGATGTGTACTAGGTTTTATTGGTTGTATTTAATGCATGAGCAAATTCTAGTGATCCCATGTTAGGAGCTTCTTAGCCGGCTCGACATAGGAGTGAAGTAGGCGCTCATAGGATTGGGGAAGTAAGTACGCCACCCCATGAATGATATTAAGGAATACAATCCATCATCCGCGCAACTATAACAAGTAATAAACCTGTAAAAGATATCTAGGCAGTAGTGAAATCTAAGTAAACACAATTCTCCCACATATTGCTCACAACTCTAGTATAAATTAGTTTATTTTCATTTTTAGCATTTTATTTTGATTGCATCTTTAGTATTGGGTTAGTTGACTAGCAACTAATTCCGCCAAACTCCTTCAAACCCGAGAATTTTACTTGCTTTCATAAAAATATAAAAATACAAAAAGAACCATCCCTCATCTCTAGACCTAGTCTTTAGGTTTTCTAATCCTAGCGACACTATTCCTAGCTGAACGATCAATCCCCCGGTACTTGTCATTATACTATACTACATCGATCAGGTACACTGCCTGGTGGGGGTTGTAAGCTTCTCGAGATCCCTCGAGAGGTAAAGCCTGGTGCAATCCCTACGCTACCAAGTTTTTGGCGCCGCAGCCCGGGGAATAGTTATTGTCCAGGTTAGAATCTCTTTTTATTAGGTCTACTTGCTAGATTCCTTTCTAGTAAGATTTTATTTTTATTTTTAGGTTCTCTTTAGTCTATCTTATTTCTTCGTGTTTTTGTTCGTAACTCTTCGCCATCCGACATCATGGACGATGGTAACATCTTTGAACCCGTCATTCCACCACAACAAAACCCACCACTAGATAACCAACCTCTTAGGCCCCGAACCCTCGGAGAGTATTCCTGACCTAGCCACCAAGGCTATCGAAACACCATTGAGCTCACCCAAGGAGCCAATGTGACCCCCTTGCGATCCGACACCATCCGGTTGGTGCAAAGCGGATGTGCATTCCATGGACTTTGTTCTGAAGATCCAAACCAACATCTCAAGGACTTCCTTAAAATTGTAGATTCTATAGACCTTGTTGTTACAACTAGAGAGTCAACCTGATTACGCCTATTCCAATTCTCTCTACGTGATCAAGCTAGTCAATGGCTTGAACGTTTACCCGCGGGATCCATCACCTCATGGGATGATCTCACCACTCGTTTCCTTGCTCAATTTTTCTCACCGGGGAGAACTACCAAGCTTAGAAATGATATCTTGATGTTCCAACAACGTCAAGGTGAAACTCTATAAGAAGCATGGACTCGATTCAAGGACTTACTCCAAAAAGTCCCTCATCATGGCATAGATCTTTGGCTCCAAGTCCAAATCTTCTATGACCATATCGATCTCTCCACAAGGCGAGCCATTGACCAATCGGCCGGTGGTAAGCTATGTGATCTAAGTGCGGAACAATCATGGGAACTCATAGAAGATCTTGCTCTCTATGACAACGAAAGTTGGAATGATCCCCGTGATTTGAACAAAACGGTCAAGGCAATATCTTTGCCTTCGAACTATTCTAGCACTCCTAACCGTAGGATCATGGAACTTGAGGACCAAGTCAAGTTTCTCATGAAATCTTACGAAGCTCCTAAGCCTTCAAGCCAAGTGAACAAAATCACTTCTTCATGCGAATTATGTAGTTGTCCCCATGACACTCGTGATTGTGTGGAACTCCCCGGAACAGCTTTTGCGGACTACGCATCCTCGCGTACCGACGAAGCGGGAGATAAGTGATGAGGCGAAAAATGATCCGTTTTTAGGGGGTCATTTAAGCCCGAATCCGAATTTATTTGATCAAATATTGCCCTAAATCGTTCCTTTTGTGATTTTAAGTGTTTGGAGAGTGAATTCTGGAAAAGAGGCTATTTTGGACGTTTTTGGAGCATAAAGTGAAGAAAATGACAAAGTACCAAAAATCCAAGCTGGAAATACAAGGTGACGGCGTCAAGGGTTTTCTCTTGACGGCGTCAGACATGAAGATTAATTTACCGTAGCTGGTGACGGCGTCAGATAGAGTGATGACGGCGTCAAAGTGGCCAAGATTAATTTACCGAAGGTGGTGACGGCGTCACATAGGCCGTCACGATTGGATCTAGGGCGTCCGAAGAAGTGTATGGCGGCGAGTTGACGGCGTCAGATTTAACTCTTGACGCCGTCAGGACGATTTTCCTATATATAGTTTTCTAGTTTTTTCATTAAAGAGAGAAGTTTTGGTGAAACCCTAAAGACGATTTTGGTGCCTCTTTTACAGGTTTTTCAAGGGTTCCAAACCCTTGAGGCCTTGCATTGTAATTGAGATAAGTATACTCTTAATTCAATCAATATGTCTATGTGTTGGTTGTTTATCTTTTGTTCTTATCTTAATTCTACTATGCTAGGCTAGATCTCTCTTGTGTTTGCTTAGATCTAATGAAACCTAGATGTTGATTATGTGTTGATTACTTGTCTATTCTTGTTTTGAATGAATGATTTTATATGTTAGGCTTAAGAAAACTGGCAGATCTCCAAATGGTAACATGCTTGAACGTCTTAAGAAACATGAACCGAGGCGTACTAGGTCTTTATTGGTTGTATTTAATGCATGAGCCACTGTTTACAATCCCTATAGTTGTGCTGGGTCATGGTGTAGGAGGAGATAAGAGCTCATAGAGTTGGGGAGTTATGTATGCCACTCCACGAATGGTATTAAGGAATACAACCCGTCATTCATACAAGTGTAACAAGTAATTAACATGTAAAAGATATCTAGGGAGTAATGAAGTCTAAGTAAACACAATTTCTCTAATTACTGCTCACAACCTTAGTTTAATTAGTTTAATTTCATTTTTATTATTTTATATTGATTGCATCTTAGTTTTTGGGTTAGTTGATTAGCAACTAATTCCGCCCACTCCTTCAAAACCCGAGATTTTACTTGCTTTAATAAAAATATAAAAACACAAAAATAATCATCTTTCATCTCTAGAACTATTAATTAGGTTTTCTAATCCTAGCGACACTATTCCTAAGCTGAACGATCAATCCCCCGGTACTTGTCACTATACTATACTACAACGATCAGGTACACTGCCTGGTGGGGGTTGTAAGCCTCGCGAGATCCCTCGAGAGGTAAAGCAAGGTGCGATTCCCACGCATCAAGTTTTTGGCGCCGCAGCCTGGGGAATAGTTATTGTCTAGGTTAGGATTTCTTTTTATTAGGTCTATTTGCTAGATTCCTTTCTAGTAAGATTTTTTATTTTTATTTTTTTAGGTCGTCTTTAGTCTATCTTATTTCTTCGTGCTTTTGTTCGTAACTCTTTACCATCCGACATCATGGAAGGTGGTAACATCTTTGAACCCATCATCCCACCACAACAAAACCCACCATTAGAACCCCTTAGGCCCCGAACCTTGGGAGAGTATTCCCGACCTAGCCACCAAGGCTACCGAAACACCATTGAGCTCACTGGAGCCAATGTGACCCCCTTGCGATCCGACACCATCCGGTTGGTGCAAAGCGGATGTGCATTCCATGGACTTCGTTCCGAAGATCCAAACCAACACCTTAAGGACTTCCTCAAAATCGTAGATTCCATAGACCTATGTGTTGAAACTAGAGAGACTACCCGTTTACGCCTATTCCAATTCTCTCTACGGGATCAAGCTAGTCAATGGCTTGAGCGTTTACCCGCGGGATCCATCACCACATAGGATGATCTCACCACTCGTTTCCTTGCTCAATTTTTCCCACCGGGGAGAACTACTAAGCTTAGGAATGACATCTTGATGTTCCAACAACGTCAAAATGAATCTCTTTATGAAGCATGGACTCGTTTCAAGGACTTACTCCAAAAAGTCCCTCATCATGGCATAGATCTGTGGCTCCAAGTCCAAATCTTCTATGACCATATCGATATCCCCACGAGGCGAACCATTGACCAATCGGCCGGTGGTAAGCTACGTGATCTTAGTGCGGAACAATCATGGGAACTCATAGAAGATCTTGCTCTCTATGACAACGAAAGTTGGAATGATCCCCGTGATTTGAACAAAACGGTCAAGGCAATATCTTTGCCTTAGAATAATTCAAGCACTCCCGACCGTAGGATCATGGAACTTGAGGACCAAGTCAAGTTTCTCATGAAATCTTACGAAGCTCCGAAGCATTCAAGCCAAGTGAACAAAATCACTTCTTCATGCGAATTATGTAGTGGTCCCCATGACACTCGTGATTGTATGGAACTCCCCGGAACAGCTTTTGCGGACTACGCATCCACGCGTACCGACGAAGCGGGAGATAAGTGGTACACTTTCAAGCCCGAGCCGAACACATACGGTGATTCATATAACCCCTCATGGAAAAATCACCCAAACCTTAGGTGGAAACAAAATCAACCCAATTCATCCAACCCACCTAATCGTTACCAATCAAACGGTCCACCATCCAACCGTACCTTCAACAACAATCCTTCTAACAACTATGGTAGTACCAACAATCTTGAAGGATTGATGTCGAAATTTATGGCATCTCAAGAAGCTCGCATAGCTAGGTTTGAAACCGAATTCAACCAACAGCAAACGGAGATGACCAACAAGATCGACAACTTGTTGAAAGCCCTCAACAACCAAACATTAGCCACACCTAGGAAGGACACTAGGGACACCAATAGTGGAATCCAAGCTAAGGACCCCTCATCATCCAAACATGTCCACTTTGTCAATGTTGTCACCATTAAGCCGATAGATAGGGAGATAGAGGAGAGTGACAAAGATGAAGTTAGAGTAGAAGCCAATAGTGAGGATGAGAGTAGGGAAGTTGAGGTTAATAAGGATGAGGAATTAGAGGAGGTAGAACCTATAGAGGAATATTTTGATAAGTTGCCAACCAAGGAAGAACGGGAATACCATAAGTATTTATTCGATAGTCCCGAGACAACATATATCTTTGGCGATCCCCTGATCAAAATGGGAGACCCCTCTAACATTAACATTCCATGCAATATCGGGCACATGCATGTATGGAAAGCTTACATAGACCCTAGATCCCCCGTGAACATCATGTCTAGGACTTATTACAATTGGGTGATGAAGAAGCAACTCAATTTTAGGATAATGCCCGGTAAAAGTTGGATAAGTAATTTTGCAGGAAGAGTTAAGGGAGTACATGTGATTATAGGGAATCTCACCTATGAGATTGATTTCATGATAGTGGAATACACGCGTCCGGTGATAGATTCTTGCCTAAGTCAAATAATATTTGGGAAACCATTCGTTGAGGCCACTAGGATGAGTTATGATCCGACGTTAGGGATAGTTAGATTCAAGGAAGAGAATGATGAGGTTGCTTATCAAATGCCCTACAAGATTGAGCAATACCGCCTTCTCTCTAATTTCGAAAAGGAACGTAAGCAAGCGGCTTATTATAGGAATGATGAAGATATACGTAGAGGAGTAGAGTATGTTAGAAATAGGATGCTTGGTTTCTACAAAGAATGCTTGCAACTAGGTTCGGAATACAAAACTGGTTTAGAAGACGACCTAGAGAGTGGAACCAATGATGAAATCACGTAGTAACCCACGACTTTGAGTCTAGCTACAAGACTCGTAAATAAAGAAAAGCGCTTCTTGGGAGGCAACCCATGTTTTGTGTGATTTTAATTGTTTGATTGTTATTTGCTTCCGTATGCATGTTTTATTTTTATTGTTGGTTGATCATGTTTCTCTATTAAAACGTAAAATACTTTATTATGTTGTTTAGACTAGTCTTAACTTCAACCTAAAGGTATTTTTGCAAAAGATAAGTGTAAGGGGAAACCCCAAATATGTTTTTAAGAAACAAACCGATCATGATTATCCACAATATTTAATGAACATGTATATTCGTATTTGTTAGAGTCAAATGCTTGTATTGAGTCATAATGAAGTTTTGCAGGATTTTCCAGGAAGTAGGACAAAGTTTTTCCAGAAATTTTCCGGAAACTTAACATAAAGATTTCTGCATGTCCATTCTGACGGCGTCAGGCAATTGCTCTTGACGGCGTCAGGAGTCAAAAATCTGGAAATTTTACCAGTTTTGTTTTTCTAACGGAGTCTTATGGTTTTTGTGAATTATTAAGTTTTATAATCTCCAGGAAATCTGCAAACTTCATTCCACAAGCATTATATCTTACTTTGTTTTCTAGGATTTAGTAACTTATATAGGATGCCGCCGATTTTACGTGAGGTTGCCTTGTCTACTTTTGTCAGGATTTACAGGTTATTTGTGACAAGAAGATGATTTATATTCTGGAAGGGAAGCTTTGATTGTTCGTTTTCTTGGAAGAAGATTTAACCTGGCCAACTAAAATCCATACCGAGCGAATCAGGGGAGTATTTGATTTCATTCTCTTTACTTTTTACTTTTACATTCTTTACTTGAACATTGGGGACAATGTTCATCTTAAGTGTAAGGGGAGGGTAAAAAGATGATACCTTACATTTGCACTTTCGCTTGAGTTTGTTTTGTTTGATAGTAGATGAGTAATAAAACTATGAGAAATACTTGTTAGTGTAATTTTAGCGCCAAATTTAAAATTTTTTACAACATTTAGGAGTGAAACTTTAGCCATAGCAAGCGTCTCATGGATAGGAGATTGTATGACTAACACATAACCGTATATTCAGAAAAATTTTCCACCCAAAAATGTGAGGTTCGCCTTTAGATTTGATAGGAAAAGCATTCATTATTAGTGCTTATGAGTGTACCGGTAGCATTTAGATTCTAGAACTTGCGTTAGTGATGCATCCCGAGACCGCTAGTGAGACTACATTCGTGTGGTAGGATTTACTACATGATAAGAGGCATTAGGATCACCCTTGTGTTAAACCCGTATTATAATTACTTGACCATTTAAGTCATATTACTTGGCTAGTTAAGTCAACTAATTTTTCCCACACCCTTTGCGTTGTACTCATTTTTAGTACACGAAACCCCTAGTACACCCCTCCGAGCCTATCTTTTCGTTTCTAACTTTAAGCATTTTACTTAAAGGAAGAATTTGTTACACCCCACTTAAATGTACAACCAAATCGCCTTAGCCTTCCGTGTATGCGCTCATTTTTAGTGCATTATTGTTATTTGTTAAACCCTAAGTTAACTTTCTAATTGATTACATGGTTGCTAAGTCGAGTCATATCCTTGTACACATTGTTTTGGGACGATTGGGACTCATGGGTAAGTACTTATTTTATGGAATAATGGGGAAGAACATCACTTATTACCCCCATACGTGCGTTAATCTTAAAAGTGCTCCAAGTGTTTTGATTTTCTTAATTCGAGTCATTAGATTAGTTAAATGTAAAGTATGTAAAGATTCAAGTGTAAGGGGATTGCTCAAACCCCTATGATGTATTATTTTGGATGGTAGGGTAAGAGTGTATGCAAAAAAAAAAAAAAAAAAAAAAAAAAAAAAAAAAAAAAAAAAATAGAAAAAACAAGAAAAAAAAAAGAAAAAAAAATAGAAAAGAAAAAGAAAGAAAAACATACGGACTACCATCCCGTTTTTATTCTATGTTCATTTTATGTTTTTGTTTTTTTTCATTTATTAGCTTAAGTCGAGTCTAGTCTTGGCTTAGCAACGCCATCTTGTACATGTAATTTACTAAGATTGTTAACTCGCCACCAGTAAAATTCCCTTTATCCAACAAAACCGTGTAATTCATATCCCTACACCTAACGTTATAACCCTTTAAAAAGACCTCTTTGATAGTTTATCCTAGGTGCTTACGCCATGTGGTGGAGGTTTGATCCTTTCCCAAGCCTATGGTAATCTATTTTGCTATGACAGGTAGTGAGAGATATCTTCCATTTCCATAATGTTATATTACTATTATTACACCCGAGAGATGTGAGTATCTAAACACTATTTGTGAGGTGCTTGTGTATGACCTCCGTGCATGTCTATTGGTCTTTAGTGGAACGATTATTTGTTGTAATTACTTTTATATTAGTGTTAAATGACCCCTAACTTGTCTTTTGAGTAGAATAAAAGCTCATTTGCTTGAGGACAAGCAAATCTCAAGTGTAAGGGTATATGATGAGGCGAAAAATGATCCGTTTTTAGGGGGTCATTTAAGCCCGAATCCGAATTTATTTGATCAAATATTGCCCTAAATCGTTCCTTTTGTGATTTTAGGTGTTTGGAGAGTGAATTCTGGAAAAGATGCTATTTTGGACGTTTTTGGAGCATAAAGTGAAGAAAACGACAAAGTACCAAAAATCCAAGCTGGAAATACAAGGTGACGGCGTCAAGGGTTTTCTCTTGACGGCGTCAGACATGAAGATTAATTTACCGTAGCTGGTGACGGCGTCAGATGGAGTGATGACGGCGTCAAAGTGGCCAAGATTAATTTACCGAAGGTGGTGACGGCGTCACATAGGCCGTCACGATTGGATCTAGGGCGTCCGAAGAAGTGTATGGCGGCGAGTTGACGGCGTCAGATTTAACTCTTGACGCCGTCAGGACGATTTTCCTATATATAGTTTTCTAGTTTTTTCATTAAAGAGAGAAGTTTTGGTGAAACCCTAAAGACGATTTTGGTGCCTCTTTTACAGGTTTTTCAAGGGTTCCAAACCCTTGAGGCCTTGCATTGTAATTGAGATAAGTATACTCTTAATTCAACCAATATGTCTATGTGTTGGTTGTTTATCTTTTGTTCTTATCTTAATTCTACTATGCTAGGCTAGATCTCTCTTGTGTTTGCTTAGATCTAATGAAACCTAGATGTTGATTATGTGTTGATTACTTGTCTATTCTTGTTTTGAATGAATGATTTTATATGTTAGGCTTAAGAAAACTGGCAGATCTCCAAATGGTAACATGCTTGAACGTCTTAAGAAACATGAACCGAGGCGTACTAGGTCTTTATTGGTTGTATTTAATGCATGAGCCACTGTTTACAATCCCTATAGTTGTGCTGGGTCATGGTGTAGGAGGAGATAAGAGCTCATAGAGTTGGGGAGTTATGTATGACACTCCACGAATGGTATTAAGGAATACAACCCGTCATTCATACAAGTGTAACAAGTAATTAACATGTAAAAGATATCTAGGGAGTAATGAAGTCTAAGTAAACACAATTTCTCCAATTACTGCTCACAACCTTAGTTTAATTAGTTTAATTTCATTTTTATTATTTTATATTGATTGCATCTTAGTTTTTGGGTTAGTTGATTAGCAACTAATTCCGCCCACTCCTTCAAAACCCGAGATTTTACTTGCTTTAATAAAAATATAAAAACACAAAAATAATCATCTTTCATCTCTAGAACTATTAATTAGGTTTTCTAATCCTAGCGACACTATTCCTAAGCTGAACGATCAATCCCCCGGTACTTGTCACTATACTATACTACAACGATCAGGTACACTGCCTGGTGGGGGTTGTAAGCCTCGCGAGATCCCTCGAGAGGTAAAGCAAGGTGCGATTCCCACGCATCAATAAGTGGTACACTTTCAAACCCGAACCAAACCCTTACGGTGATTCCTACAACCCCTCTTGGAAAAATCACCCAAACCTTAGGTGGAAACAAAACCAAGCCAATTCTTTCAATCCGCCTAATCGTTACCAACCAAACGGTCCACCCTCCAACCGTACTTTCAACAACATTCCTTCTAACAACTATGGTAGTACCAACAATCTTGAAGGATTGATGTCTAAGTTCATGGCATCTCAAGAGGCTCGCATATCTAAGTTTGAAGTCGATTTCAAACAAAAGCAAAGCGAGATGACCACCAAAATTGACACATTGTTGAAAGTTCTCAATGACCGAGAAATGGGAGCACTCCCAAGCGACACGGTCAAGAACCCGAAACTAAACGTTAATTCCATATCATCAGTTTCGTCACCCACTTCTTATCCGCAATACTACTCGGTTAAATCAACGAGCACGTGTTTCAAGCAAAACCAAATTCTTCAAAAGGACCAATCGAATAAAACACCCGATATAAAACCAGTCAAAAGCATAGTTGAAACACCTCCCACGCAAGACCTTGACGATGAATTCAAGGAGCTTCACCTTGAACGCCCCGTCATTGATGTCTTAGCCCGTGCTCCCTACTATAGTGCCCTCCTAGAAAAGTATGAGAAGTTTAAACTAGGTAAAAATGGGACCGCCTTCGTTCAAAACAAGTTGCCTAAAAAGCTTGATGATCCGAGAATATTTGTTTTGCCTTGTAAGATAGGAAGATCCGAAGCTTTCGACACACTAGCCGATTTAGGGTCAAGCCTCAACTTGATTCCCTTATCCCTTTTCACCACTCTCAAGCTAGGAAAGTTAGAGGATACGGAGGTATTGATAGGTCTAGCGGATGGGAGTATTGTCCACCCGGTTGGAATGATTAAGGATGTAGTTGTTCACGTAGGGCAGTTAACTATCTTAGCGGATTTTCACGTCCTAGACATGGTTAGTGACACTACATGCCCATTGTTGGTAGGAAGAGGATTTTTAGCAACCGCTAGCGCCATGATAGATTGTAAGGAGTCTAAGATAGCGGTAGGTGAGGGCGACACTTGGTCGGTATATGATGTTAAGAAACATAGCTACGATTGTGAGGATGAACCGACACCACATTGGGTAGAGATGAATAGGGGACCATCTAGATATGGACCTTGGATAGAAAGGAACTTTATAGGACCACAACGCCCATTCTATCTAGAAAAAGATTTCATCGAAAAGACACATTCGGTGGAACAACTCATAGCTAGAGATGAAGAGCTAGATCCTTTTGAGGACCCCTTAATCTTTAGGAAGATGATTGAGTTCTTAAGCGTAATGCCTATTAATATAGAGATGAATAAGTGGAAAAGAGAGGGAGATAAGTGTAAATGGAGGTGGGACAAGCCACCTAAGGAAGGTGACGGATCATGGTATATGAAGATGACTTTGTATGATCCGGATGGAGAAAAGTTTGAAAGGTTATACCGAACTAAGAAAACCGATAGGAAGTTAAAACCTAAGTTTGATCCAAAAGATGTCCTCAATGAGGAACTCACCCGTATCACGTAGTAACCCTTGACCTTGAGTCTAGCTACAAGACTCATAAATAAAGAAAAGCGCTTCTTGGGAGGCAACCCATGTTTTGTGTGTTTTTTATCTTGTTTGTTTGTTATTTGCTTCCGTATGAATGCTTTATTTTTATTGTTGGTAGATCATGTTTCAAAACTAAAATAGTGAAAATACTTTATTTTGTTGTTTGGCCTAGTCTTAACTTCATCCAAAGGTATTTTTGCAAAAGATAAGTGTAAGGGGAAACCCCAAATATGTTTTTAAGAAACAAAACCGATCATGATTCTCCAGAATATTAAGTGAACATGTATATTCGTATTTGTTAGAGTCAAATGCTTGTATCGAGTCATGATGATGTTTTGCAGGATTTTCCAGGAAGTAGGACAAAGTTTTTCCAGAAATTTTTCAGAAACTTAACATAAGAATTTCTGCAGGTCACTTCTGACGGCGTCAGGAATTAATTCCTGACGGCGTCACGTGTAAAAATCTGGAAATTTTACCAGTTTTGTTTTTCTAACGGAATCTTAAAGTTTTTGTTGAATTATCAGTTTTATAATCTCCAGGAAATCTGCAAAAATCATTCCACAAGCATTATATCTTATTTTGTTTTCTAGGATTTATTAGCATATGTAGATTGTCGCCGATTTTATGCGAGGTTGCCTTGTCTGTTTTCTCAGGTTTTACAGGTTATGTATGACAAGAAGATGATTATTATTTTGGAAGGGAAGCTTTAATTGTTCATTTTCTTGGAGGAAGATCTAACCTGGCCACCTTATTATCCATACCGAACGAATCAGGGGAGTATTTGATTTCATTTGTTTTACTTATTTCACTTTTACATTCTTTACTTGAACATTGGGGACAAAGTTCATCCTAAGTGTAAGGGGAGGGTAAAATGATGATACCTTACAGATACACTTTCGCTTGAGTTTGTTTGTTTGATAGTAGATGTGTAATAAAACAATGAGAAATACTTGTTAGTGCAATTTTAGCGCAAAATTTAAAATTTTTTACAACATTTAGGAGTGAAACTTTAGCCATAGCAAGTGTCTCATGGATAGGAGATTGTATGACTAGCACAAAACCGTATCATTCAGAAAAATTTTCCACCCAAATATGTGAGGTTCGCCTTTAGATTTGATAGGAAAGGCATTTACTATTAGTGCTTATGAGTGTACCGGTAGCATTTAGATTCTAGAACTTGCGTCAGTGATGCATCCCGAGACCGCTAGTGAGACTACATTCGTGTAGTAGGATTTACTACATGATAAGAGGCATTAGGATCACCCTTGTGTTAAACCCGTATCATAATTACTTGACCATTTAAGTCATATTACTTGGCTAGTTAAGTCAATTAATTTTTCCCACACCTTAGCGTTGTACTCATTTTTAGTACACGAAACCCCTAGTACACCTCTCCGAGCCTATCTTTTCGTTTCTAACTTTAAGCATGTTACTTAAAGGAAGAATTTGTTACACCCCACTTAAATGTACACCCAAATCGCCTTTGCCTTCCGTGTATGCACTCATTTTTAGTGCATTATTGTTATGTGTTAAACCCTAAGTTAATTATCTAATTGATTACATGGTTGCTAAGTCGAGTCATATCCTTGTACATATTGTTTTGGGACGATTGGGACTCATGGGTAAAGTACTTATTTTATGGAGTAATGGGGAAGAACATCATATATTACCCCCATATGTGCGTTAATCTTAAAAGTACTCCAAGTGTTTTGATTATCTTAATTCGAGTCATTAGATTAGTTTATTGTAAAGTATGTAAAAATTCAAGTGTAAGGGGAATTTTCATTCCCTATGATGTATTATTTTGGATGGTAGGGTAAGAGTGTATGCAAAAAAAAATAAATAATAAATAAAATAAAATCAAGAAAAAAAAATAGAGAGAAAAAACATACGGACTACCATCCCTTTTCATTATATGTTCATTTTATGTTTTTGTTATTTTTCATTTATTAGCTTAAGTCGAGTCTAGTCTTGGCTTAGCAACGCCATATTGTACATGTAATTAACCAAGATTATTAACTCGCCACCAGTAAAGACTGCTTATATCCAACAAAACCGTGTATTCCATATCCCTACACCTAACGTTACAACCCTTTGAAAAACCTCTTTGATAGTTTATCCTAGGTGCTTACGCCATGTGGTGGAGGTTTGATCCTTTCCCAAGCCTTTGGTAATCTATTTTGCTATGACAGGTAGTGAGAGATGTTTTCCATTTTCATATTGTGATATTACTTTATTACACCCGAGAGATGTGAGTATCTAAACACTATTTGTGAGGTGCTAGTGTATGACCTCCGTGCTTGTCTTTGGTCTTTAGTGGAATAATTATTTGTCGTAATTACTTTTATATTAGTGTTAAATGACCTCTAACTTGTATTTTGACTAGAATAAAAGCGCATTTGCTTGAGGACAAGCAAATCTCAAGTGTAAGGGTATATGATGAGGCAAAAAATGAACCACTTTTAGGGGTCATTTAAGCCCGGAATTGAATTTATTTGATCAAATATTGCCCTAAATCGTTCCTTTTGTGATTTTAGGTACATTGGGAGTGAATTCTGGAAAAGGAAGCAATTCGGACGTTTTTGGAGCATAAAAGTGAAGAAAACGGCAAAGACTTAATTTTCCTTGCTGAGAACAGTACCTGACGGCGTCAAGAAGAAAATCATGACGACGTCAAGAGTAAAATCCATGACGACCCAGTGAAAACTTGAAGGTGTCACAAGAAGGGCATCAAGACTATTTTTGGTGACGGCCTGCATAAGGAGTATACATGACGGCGTCAGACCCAGATCTAGGCAGTCCGAGAAACTATTTGGCGGTGAGATGACGGCGTCAGAATTTTGTTCTTGATGCCGTCACCTATCAGAATCTATATATAGTTTTCTATTTTTCATTCATAGGGAGAGGAACTTGTGTGGAGAAAACTAGGGCCGAACTTTGTAAACCCTAGGTCATATTTTACAGTGTTTTCAAGGGTTTTCACCCCTTGAATCCTTTCATGTTCAATTGAGATAAGTCTTCTCTTAATTCAATCAATATGTCTATGTATTGTTTGAATATATCTTATGCTTGTCTTGATTTTAACATGCTAGGCTAGATCTATCTTGTGTTTGCTTAGATGTAATGAAACCTAGATGTTAATTATATGTTGATTACTTGTTTATGGTTGTAATGAATGAATGATTTCAATGTTAGGCTTAAGAAAACTGGCAGATCTCCATGGTGTAACATGCTTGAACGTCTCAGGAAACATGAACCGATGTGTACTAGGTTTTATTGGTTGTATTTAATGCATGAGCAAATTCTAGTGATCCCATGTTAGGAGCTTTTTAGCCGGCTCGACATAGGAGTGAAGTAGGCGCTCATAGGATTGGGGAAGTAAGTACGCCATCCCATGAATGATATTAAGGAATACAATCCGTCATCCACGCAACTATAACAAGTAATTAACCTGTAAAAGATATCTAGGGAGTAGTGAAATCTAAGTAAACACAATTCTCCCACATATTGCTCACAACTCTAGTATAAATTAGTTTATTTTCATTTTTAGCATTTTATTTTGATTGCATCTTTAGTATTGGGTTAGTTGACTAGCAACTAATTCCGCCAAACTCCTTCAAACCCGAGAATTTTACTTGCTTTCATAAAAATATAAAAATACAAAAAGAATCATCCCTCATCTCTAGACCTAGTCTTTAGGTTTTCTAATCCTAGCTGAACGATCAATCCCCCGGTACTTGTCATTATACTATACTACATCGATCAGGTACACTGCCTGGTGGGGGTTGTAAACTTCTCGAGATCCCTTGAAAGGTAAAGCCTGGTGCAATCCCTACGCTACCAGAAATCTAAGGTCAACGCCCATTTTTAGGTATAGCATCAAGGGTATAATAGACCAAACACATTTTCAACCATATCTAAGTTAAATCTAACACAAACTCTTTTAACATCATCATTTTGTGCTTAGTTGTTGTTTCTCTGAAGTTAGTAAGCATGGATCTTCATGAAAATTCACCATATTAGTGTGTTATTTCCTCAAATGGGTATTGTTAACATCTCGTTAAGTAACAAGTTAGTAAATTATATCATGACTAAAATACACCGTTGGTCACACAGTCATTCAATTTTTGGGTGTATGTTGACTTGTGAAAGTCAAACTGGTTAAATCCAAACACCCGCTAAACTGCATATGCAGATGCAAACATGCAATTAAAAGCAAAATACTCGAAAAATCAAGATTAAATTGTCTTAAAATTATCATTTAAAATATGTTTCGTTACATAATGACATTAATCCGAGGCGTATGCCAAATGTACACCATCATAACTGAATGTTTCTAAACATTTATCTTATTCAGTTTCATCATTTATTTTTTTTATCCATTTTTTTTCTAATTTCCTATGTGCAGCCTTCTCTTTCCAATGCTCCTCTGCCGCTGCAGAACGCCTTCCTTGTTTCACTTCAGCATGTCTTCCTTCTGCCTCCTCATTTCCTTCTTCCTACTTCTTTGCTTCTTCCTTCTCCTTTTGATCTTCCTCCTGTTTCAACGCAACTTCTAGTTGATAGTACCAGCTTTCACCACCTTCAACTTTGGCCAACTGTTGTTGATTAGATACAGGGTTTTCTGCCGCCACATTTGCTTTAGTAGTTGGTCTTTTGGTCAATTCCTTATCTTGGATAGCATCCGCATCTCTTGGTCGTTTGTTTCCGGACAACATGATTTCAAGTGAATGTGATAGATGTGTTTGAGGTTGATGATATAAGATTGGTATGCACCAACATGTAGAAGTAACTAATATATACACAAATAATGGGGAAAACGAAGAGTCTGTATTAAATTTTAGAAGTATTTTTTGAACTCTTCGATTCCTCATTATTTGTTGGAAGTATACACGCATTTAGACATAAATAGAGCGTGTCAGGGAAGACACTGTTGGTCCCTCAATTTGTCTATGTTGCCGTTGATATACTTAAAACTCCCGCCAATTATTAAGTTGACTATTCACATTTGGTCCCTCAAGTTAACTGTCGGGTTTAGCTTGGGTTAGATCATAGTTAAATAGTAATTGGACTATTATGCCCCTGAAACTAGAACATAAAACGTGCGTTGACCTTGCTCAAATGGGTCAAGGGACGCAATCGGACTCAAAATCCTAAGGTTTGGACGTCTGGCGACGAATTTTGAAAGTTAGGGTGCATTGCGATGTTTTGTAAAAAGTTTAGGGACCAATGGTGTATTTTAGTCTTTTAGTTATATGTCGTTGTTAACCATAATTCCTTAACTAGTCACGAGTTTCGGCCAATAGTTTCGTAATAGTCAAACAACCAATTTTTGATAGGTAGAGTAATAGGAACCATTTTCTTGTATCCGTTTTATGACCATATTGCCTAACTTTATCATCACATGTATGTATACATCTATTTCTTCATGATCTTTATGAACTACCTATTATATATTTATCTATGCCGGTGTTGCCAAATTATACGAAGTTATATAAACTTGTGTAGTTGTGTATATACCCAACAACTATAGGTTTATAGGTTACACCCTCTGTTCATATTTATTTGTACGACGCTAGATGATATTAAGACAAAATGAGTATGACCGAGATCGTTTTGGGTTCACGTCGTAAGTGGAACCATGGTAGTTCTACAGGAACCATATCATATTGTTGTTGTTTCTATTTTAAAGAAACATTTATTTTACATCATTATTGTCGGTTAAAAGGAAGGAAGGGAAAAAAGAAAAGAAAAGAAAAGAAAAATTGTGGTAAATCCTATACAAGTGTTAAAATGATGGTGCACCAAATAAATTGATAACATGTACATCACCGTCTTGTTTTACGGTAAGCACTTTATAAATTTAAATGTTGGTTTAAACACCTTGTCTCCTTATATCAACCGAACAAAAAGTAACCTAGTGACGGGACTTTGAGATATATCTTTAGAGACCCAAATTAATTTCGTTGTAACTTTGGGGTCAGCACTAGTGCATGTTGATTAGTCAGTTTTATAGAAAAGTACTTTTATCAAGTTTTTACGATTGTTAATATGAGAAGACAACTATTTTTCATTCGGACAAAATAAAATTTCTTAAGTGTCACATATACCCTAGAAATAGTAGCGGGCTATTTTGTAATTCTCAACTAGGACTCACCTGGTCGGCCATACTTGGGTGTGTAATTGTCATGGACGAAACCAGAAAGTTATGGTCGATGAGACAAACTTTGATAATATTTAAAAATTACATTACAAATAGTTCGTTCGAAGACACATTACAAAAATAGGTATACATTTTAAAAATTTTACACTATAATTATTTTCAATAAAAAAGAGTAAAGGACATGTGCCCACCTTGACCCCTCCTGTCTCCGCCTCTTATAAATTGCCTGATTGAGTAAACCAACCCCTAGTAGAATGTGTGCTAGTCACTCCGCGTTTATTAGAAGTCATCGCCATCTTTTTAACTTTGACATTTCTCTTTAGACTTTACAAGTCAAAAGCACAATCCACTTATGTTCCCAAAGAGTAATGACATCTAGACATACTGCCTTTTTGTCAACATACAACCATCAATGCACTAGGTACAACACCAAGATGTGTTACGTGGCACATAACCCACAATTTTCAACCCCAATATGATCGACATTAGACATCTGTGAGGTTGCAAAATTGACCAAACTTCTTTTTATATTTCCACACTTTGACATATGTGTAAGTCATATAATACTCATACCGACCAAGGATCAAATGAGAAGAAAACTAAAAATGAGAAGGATGAGAAATAATTATAACTACACATTTGAGATGCATCGACTTGAATTAGATGCATCCCTAGTCTTTTAGATGCATCATAATATATTTTCTAGCAAAAAATTAGATGCATATGCATATATTAGATGCATTTCATCAAGTTAGACGAATCCTATACATTTTTCGTCCTCTGTGGGTCAAATTTGTTTTTAGTACTACTTTGCATCGTTTTTACTTCAAAATCACTTTCGAAACTAATTGGGATGCATCTAAATGAATAGAGATGCATCTAAATCAAGTCGATGCATCTCAAATATGTGGTTATAATTATTTCTCATCCTTCTCATTTTAAGTTTTCTTCTCACTGGATCCTTACCCTACTCATAGCCATTTAGTCCCTTAATAAATGGCAAATGACATAATTCCCTTATGCTTGTTGCAACTTCTACTATAGTACTATATGCTTGTGACTTTAACAGGTGTGGATTTTATATTCTCGAAAATAATGAAAGTAAATGAAAAAGATAAAGAACAATAAAATATTAAACGAGAATATTTAGAAACATACAAGTTATCCTTTGATGAGAAGCTTAAATAATATTATCCTTGTCTTCTAGTTTAGTTTAAGTAGGAAGATATTTGGTAGGAATATCATGTCGCATGTATGACGCACTCCATTACTACTACGTATTTAGTAAGGTGAACTCATTCAAGATGAATTAAACGAGTTTTATATACGACCATAATGTGAATGTGATAGTAATTTTAAACTGAGAACTGAATGATCAACAACTTTCGCTTATAACATTAGCTGGGTGGCCACTCGTGCACAGTAACAAGATTTTTTTAATAACAAATAGTTATAGTTGTTATATCGTCGCTATGTTTCGTGCAACGTTTATACATAAATTGTAGAATAATCAAAATGTAATTAAAAAAAGGTTGTAAACATTCGATAATTCAGCTCAAATAACAATTCTTAAAATGTATTAAAAAAACATATAAAAACAAATAGTTGAATAACAAACAATGCATGTTATTCGTCATGTAAAACTTATTGGTACACGAAATTTGAGGTGTTACTCCTTCTTGATTAAACTTTTGGGCATGCTTCATTAACACCTTTGTAGGTCTACGTGATATCCTTTAAACAATAGAACATAAATCTGACCATGCGAGAAAACAGAATCCGGCAAATAAACACCCAAATATGGAATTGTCTGTGTTGGGCCAATTCAGTGGCCAGTGGTCTCTAACTAGAATTTGAACATAAATTAGTTTAAGTCAAGACGGCTTGCTGATAATGAAATCAGCGAGCAACTTGAGCGAAGTTCACGTTAAAGACATCATTAATGAAATCGAAATTACTTGAAGACATACTCTCTAATGGATACGGATCAAATAGTATGTAGATGGAATATATTGATGGATAAAGGTTCATTGGGGTTGACAATACCCTAAGGAACTTCTTAGCTCTCTGACTCTTTAACAATGCATAGATCGAAATCCCTTAAGTGTTTAGGCAAAACTTTTCAAGAAACAAAAAGAGCGGGATAAATAGGTCTTTTACATAAAAGTCAAAACAAGTACAAGTTGATGAAAAACATTGAATAGTTGGCAGAACTGTTCACTAAAGTAAGTTTAGTGGGTTTGTAAGAATGAAAGCATTTAATGAAATATTTGCTTTTATGTACTTGTTCCAGTAAATGTTCTATTAATATAAATAATATCTAAAAACGTTATTTATATTTTTTGGTTTCTCTACGTTTTGATAATAACAAAATGTAAAAAACATTATACGTCAAAATTTACGTAAACAAGTTATTAATGAAATGAAAAAAAAAAAAAAAAAAAAACTTTACATGTTATTTAATAATGAAAAGAGTGTAAATATATGAAGCATTTAGAATAGAAGAAAAAAAAACAGCTCCAATTAGATAATAATAAAAATAATAACAATAGAACTTGATTTAGAATAGGGTTAGGATTTTGATTTGACGTAGGTTTATGAAAAATAAATTATATATATTTTTTTTTATTAATTTAATAAAAATATTTTATTGGATGAAAGACACTTTAAAAAAAACTTTAATAACAAATTTGATTTAAAAAATATTAGTTAAAAATAAAAGAAGGTATCTAGATGTGAGAGAGAAATAGTGACATATTAGGGCATCAACTATAAGAGGTTTATAAAAAGGTCTAAAAGCTATGAAAATATTTATCTTTTGTTTCAACCATAGTGAGGTTATGGTTTATATCTATGTGACATGAAGAGGTTCAAGATCTTAGACCTTTTCATAATTTAATGCATGTGTTATGATTGAACATTTGATATAATTATAAAAGGTTTATACATAGTGGTAGGGCTGAGCATCGGGCGAAAACCGGACCGGACCGACCAAGACCGGACCGGACCGAGGACCGAGAACCGGAAAAACCATAGACCGAGACCGGACCGAATGTGGTCGGTCCGGTCTCGGTCCGGTCCGGTCCGGTCGGTCTTCGGTCGGTCCGGTCCAATTAGGCAAGTTTTTTCGGGTTTTTGGTCGGTCCGGACCGGACCGGACCGACCGGACCGAGGACCGAATTTTCCAAAAAGCTTAGACCGAGGACCGGACCGAATGTGGTCGGTCTCGGTCCGGTCGGTTTTGTCAGTCGGTCCGGTCCATCCGGTCCGTTTGCTCAGCCCTACATAGTGGTAATAAGTTTATAATTTATAAATTAATGATTTCACATGTTATAAACCTATTTAAAATGTCCATCATTGTGGATGCTCTTACTATATAAGTGTGTGAGAGAGAAAACCTAGCATTCTTCTCTACTTTAATTTTTGGTGAGTACTCTTCACTATTTAAATGTCAAACCCACGTACAAGATAACAATTTTCACCATTAATCTCAAATCCAAATCAAAAACCCACCAACCAAATGGGCCTTAAAGTTTCACGGAAAAAAAAGAACATTACAATTTATGCTATTAGATTCACACAAGGAAACATAACAAAACTTATTTTTCTTTGACATAATATGAAGTTATGCTTTTGATTGAAGCATATTAGAACTTGAGCTTCTAACTTTTTTCTTTAGACATAAAATGAGGTTATGCTATTTATTTTATTGATTGAATCATTGTTAGGTTTTGAAGTATGCTGCTAAGTTACACTGCTGCTTGATGAAACTGCTGCTAAGGTGAGAATGCTGCTAAGGATAATGATACTGCTGCTGACATTGAAAGTACTTCTGAAGAGATATGCATGTATACGTATTAGATAAGTATGGAATAGATTGAGTGTATATCGTATCTATCTAGAATATTCTTATCTTGCATAGAAAGATATTGTAAACCTAGTAGGACTCCTTGGCCTATAAAAGGAAGATCATAGGGTTAGTTTTAAGTACGTATTGTTTTAGTTTCGTTTACACTTCAAGGTTGTAAAACCCTAGCATTGTCGAGTGCTCATATTAATAATATATTGAAGTGTTGATAGTTAATTGTTCTTCTTAAGTTAAGCTTTTATATTCCGCATTCTAGCTTAAGTGTTTAATTCAAGTCAACTTCTATATAAGATCGTTTGCTCAACTGGGATCAACAAGTGGTATCAGAGCTTGTGATCTAGAAGTTGTAATCAAGAAGAAACTGTTCCTTGCACGTTTGCTATTCCAAATCAATTGCTGAAGATGGGTGATGACACACATATGGTGACTGCTTCAAAGGTTCCCATGCTCAACCCTGGAGAATATGAGCTGTGAAAGATGAGAATAAGACATTACATTCGCATGATTGACTTTAACATGTGGAATGTGATCATCAATGGTGACTCTTTACCAAAGAAGGGTGCTGATGGAAAAGAGATACCAATCAAGACTGCTGAAGAGAATTCTTTAAGAAAGATGGAGATCAAGGCACATAGTATTCTCTTAATGGGAATGCCTAATGAATTTCAGTTGGACTTTGATAGTTGTGAGACCGCAAAGACTTGATGGATGCTGTTGAATTTAGGTTTGGAGGGAATGATGCTACTAAGAAGTCAAGGAAAAACATGTTGAAGCATCAGTTTGAGAACTTTACTGCTGAAAGTGGAGAAAAGATTAATGGCATTTACAACAGGCTCAATCAACTTGTCAGTCATTTAAAGCTTGTTGGCTATGTGGTTCCACAAGAAGATGTAAACCTCAAGTTCCTTAGAAGTCTTGCACCTGAATAGAGTATGCACACAGTTGTTTAGAGGAATAAGCCTGACTTTGAAACTATGAAGTTGGAAAGTCTCTATAACAACTTAAGAGTGTATGAACCAGAATTAACTTCTTCATCTACTTAATCTTCTGGTACACAAAATCTTGCCTTTGTATCTTCAAAGTCAAAAGGGTCTAAAGAATCTCACTCTACTGCTTATGGGGTATCTACTGCTGATGGATCTGCTGCTAGTTCAAATGATAAGAATTCCACCAGTGATATTGCTTTGTGTGCATTCTTGGCTGATCTAACTACAAGTATAAGGTCATAGGTTATTAATCAAGATTTGGATCAAATTGATCCTGATGATCTTGAAGAAATGGATCTTAAATGGCAAATGGCCATGTTGACCTTAAGGGCAAGAAAATTCTTGAAAAGAACTGGAAGAGAAGTCAAGTACAGAGCTAAAGAAAATGTTGGCTTTGACAAGTCAAAGATAGAGTGCTATAACTGCAACAGGAAGGGTCACTTTGCCAGAGAATGTAGAGCTCCAAAGAAGAATGTTGAAGCTCCAAAGAAGACCACTGAAGAAACAAAGAATACCACTATTGCATTGTGTATGATTGGAGTGATTTGGCTGATGAAGAACCAAACTATTCTCTGGTGGCTCAAGTCAAGCCTAAAGTGCATAACTTTGCACTTATGGCCTATGCATCATCATCTTCTGGATCTGACTATGAGGTATCTAATGATTCTGATTTATCTGTATGTTCTTTTAACTCATGTGCTGACACTGTAGAAGAACTTAAGTCTAGGAATGAGAGTCTAATTAGAGAAATTGAAAATCTAAAACTTGATAACTTAGGTTACAAAGTGGGTATTCAAAATGTTGAAAGAAGACTTGAGTATCTAAAAGAGTGTGAGCTAGAATATGTAGATAGAATTAACCAACAAGATGTTGAGATTTTTAAGAAAAACAGTGAAATTGAGTTTCTTAAAAATAAACTAGAAGAAGCAGAAAGAGATAGAGATGCAGCTCTTGCTGATAAAGAAAAACAGAAGAAGAAAGCAGTTCTAAGCCTGAAGGAGATGAGTTCAAGAATGATTATGATCATATTCCTTCTGAGCATTTAAAGCAACAGTTGAAGGTTCTCATTATGGTTGCTAAGATGGATGAACCTGAAGTAGTTGATGCTACACCAGTAGGAATCAAATATCCTATTATTCAAGTAACAACAGGATATGATACTAAAATTGGAGCAGTTCATGATGTCGAGAGATCTGATGGAAAGACTCACAGGTTTCTTAGATTTCAACAGATGCTGTATTACTTTGATAGAGAGGATGTTTGTGTCTTGTGGAGGATATATAAGGAAAAGTTTGGAGCTAAGAAGTTTGATGGTAAAAAGTATGAAAAAGAGAAGATTGATTACATTAAGTCTATGTCTGATAATGTTCTCTGGAGAGCTCTGAAACTTATGTTTGATCCTTCAATGGAAGATTCTGAATGGACAGAGATAGTAGGATATAAAGTAAGAAAATGGAGACTTTTTCAAAATTCTGGGATTCATGTTTTGGAAATTGGACCACTTACTTTGTATATGTTGGCTGAAAAGGATTATCCGGTGGTAAGATATTGGAATACTGTCAATCAGATGGTTAATGGTGCTGGGTTGCTCAATTTGCAGAAGGATTATGACACTGATGATCAAGCATTTAATTTGTTGTCAAAATATAAGAAGATACTTGGTCAACAGACATCTCAAGAATTGAGTGTTTGGAAGCATCCTCCTGGTGTTTAACTGAGTTTTGAAGAAACTTAATGATTTAGAAATAAATATTAAGTTTAGGGGAGGATTGTTGGGTTTTGAAGTATGCTGCTAAGTTAAACTGCTGCTATGGTGAGAATGCTGCTAAGGATAATGATATTGCTGCTGACATTGAAAGTACTGCTGTTGAAGAATGTTGCTAGTGGAAAGTACTTCTGAAGAGATATGCATGTATACGTATTAGATAAGTATGGAATAGATTGAGTGTATATCGTATGTATCTAGAATATTCTTATCTTGCATAGAAAGATATTGTAAACCTAGTAGGACTCCTTGGCCTATAAAAGGAAGATCATAGGGTTAGTTTTGAGTACGTATTGTTTTAATTTCGTTTACACTTCAAGGTTGTAAAACCCTAGCATTGTCAAGTGCTCGTATTAATAATATATTGAAGTGTTGATAGTTAATTGTTCTTCTTAAGTTAAGCTTTTATATTTCGCATTCTAGCTTAAGTGTTTAATTCAAGTCAACTTCTATATAAGATCGTTTGCTCAACTGGGATCAACAATCATATTAGTCCCGACTGTCATTTTTCTCTCTTTTAATATAACTTATGATTATGTTCTTTAATTTGTTTTAATGTAATCACAACAAAATATTTATTGTTTTTGTAAATTAGAAGAGAGTTTAAAAGATTAACAAGAAATAAATCATACTATTTTTATGTAACCAAAATAAAACATTTATTTTTTTGTAAATTACAATAGAGTTCAAGAGTTAAGGAAGAAGATATAACTTAACAATTCCATACCTAGTTTTGTTTAGAGCAATTACATACTGATAACATATTATGAGATGTAGAGAACAAGGATTTCAATCTTTGCTTTTCTGGGGGATGTGTGTAAAACACACACACACACACACACACACACACACACACACACACACACACATATATATATATATATATATATATATATATATATATATATATATATATATATATATATATATATATATAGGGAAGGGATCAAGTAAGAAGAATAATTAGAATAAGAAGGGTAAGAAGTAATTTTAGCCACACATTTCAAATAAGAAGGGAAAATTTGAAAGAAGATGCATCCACTTTTGTAGGTGCATCTGAAATATGTGGTTGTGATTACTTCTTATCATTTTTATTTTAATTATTCTTCCTATTTGATCATAACTCTCTCTCTCTCTCTCTCTCTCTCTCTCTCTATATATATATATATATATATATATATATATATATATATATATATATATATATATATATATATATATATATATATATATATATATATATATATATATATATATATATATATATATATATTCTAAAAAATTAAGATCGACTCAACCAAATACTATAAAACAACACATTTAAAATTCGATTTCACTTGTAGCAAATATAAGTAGACATTCATTACACAGAAAAACAACACAAACTTCTAAAATTTAATTTCGCATGATAACAAATAAAAGTAGACCTCGATTACATATAAATATAACAGAATTAATTTTTTTTATCAATGATAACCTCAAAAAGATGGTCGAGCTAGAGAAGTATGACACATTAGTCAAATCACTCAACCTATCACTTATGCCCGTTATTTGCACTAATAACAGGCACAACTAACATATTAAGTGGTCTCACCAACATATCGTACCTTTCTAGCTCGACCAGCTGTCCAACACAACATTATCTTCCTCAATAACCGCAAGAAAGAACATCTACAGTGAATCAACAGTTAAAATCTTTCCATCCAAATATCGTTTATTTTCTTCACACAATCAAGCTTCCTTTTCTCAGTATCATTCACACCTACGTTCAAATATCGTTTATTTTCTTCACACCATCAAGCTTCATTTTCTCAGTATCATTCACAGCTATGTATGCTAATACTTTCTTTCTTTCTATATTGTATTTGTGCTTTCCACTATTCATGGTCACTAAGAATCTTTTCAGTATGCTTAATGGTTTTTTTAACTGCTTAAAATTTATTACTAATATTATCAAAATATTAACAAAGGTTAAAAATCTGATCATCATGTAATTTTTTATTATGACAATTAGACTTTGATATTTCAAACTCTTGATTGCAATCACCCTTTATTCTCCATCGTAGCTGCAAAACATATAATAGCGCAGTCAAAATCAAGTAAAGTATCAGTGATAAGATGAAGTATATGCGGTCAAAAGTATTGGTGATAGCATAAAGTGAAACCAACAATTAGTTAGCGTCAAACCTGGTAGCTTCTAAATAATGCCAAGGAATAATAACAATAGGAAAATGGTTTAAAACAATGGCATATTTTACATAACACAGTGAAATAATAACAATAGCCATAACAACTTACAGCAGTAATCAATGGCTGGAATTTCTCCACACTGTGGATGCGGAATGTTGGTATACTTTCATAGATCGCAGCAGATTTAGATCTGGGGTATTACCTTATGGAATCACAGTTACAGTAATAGAAAACGACTCGAAAAGAGACGTTTTTATAAAATGAGTTATCATTCATTAAATTATCAGAGTTTTATTAAGAAGAGGTCCCGTGAATCTAAGTGTGAAAAGAGTATTTTGAATGATAACAGGGTTGAAAGTCCTCCAAGTTCAGTGTCGCCTTGTGCATAGATCCGTAACAACTATATACCTAGGATACATGTTTAAAAGTCAACACTAGGTGTTGAGTGAGAGTCATAGGTTTAAGTGATAGTGTGAATACAAGTTTCCCCAGGGTTCAGATGTTACACCCTTTAAGGAAAAGTGTAGGGTTTTTGATAATTGCAATTCATGTACAATTATCATGAGAAAGAGTTATTGCATTAAGCTCATGAAACCGCACGTTAACAGTCCAGGTCATGGTCTGCAGACCAAACCATGAGGGGATGAGAAGGATAACTTGCCAAAGTTAATCCTTAGAGGTTTCAAGTATAGTAATTATTGGTTACCCAGCTGAGGTAAACCAACGGGAGTTGTCAAACTCCAATAGATCTATCAACTATACTCGCGTTCACTTGTGCAAAGCTCACAAGTGATTATGGCTCATAAATTTAGTCATGTAATGGTGGCAGAAAGTAACACTCATGCAATAACCAAAGAAAAAGACTTGTATTCTGTTTAAAGAACAAGTAAGCATGTAACCCCCTCACAGGGTTTATAAAGCATTTAGAAAGAGTGAGGTTATGAACTCACCTGGGCTTAAGGATGATGTGATTGATGTGAAAAGTGACTCGGAAACTAGATGGCCTTACTCACGTGTCCTGAGGGTTTTATAGGTATGTTTGTGTGGTTAAGTTCTTTAGTTGTTTTAAGTTTCTTAATTATTACTCCTAAGGTTTCTATGTTTATAACATAACATTGTTCGCGCCATCGTAATCCAGAAGTATAACTCCTCACATGAAGCTCCCTACTATTGTATTATGCTGCCAACATAATACTGTTTGGGCCATCATAATTCAGAAGTATATAACTCCTCACACGAAGCTCCCTACTATTGAGTTAAGTATTTTAGATTTAGTTATAACATAACACCGTTTGGGCTATCATAATCCAGAGGTCATGTAGTAAACGTTTGAGGAGCCAGGGCACTTTAATTCGTAAACCCAGCAAACTCGTCAAAATGAATACCCAAATGAAACCCCTCACATGAAGCTCACTACTATTGTGTCATGCTTTTGTTTTTAGGGTTATACTTTACTTAATAACCTTTAAGTTTCACATATTTACATTTTCTACCCTAAACTTATATACTTTTCTAACTATCTAGACTTTACACAATTAGCCCCTTGATGCGTGGGAATCGCACCTTGCTTTACCTCTCGAGGGATCTCGCGAGGCTTACAACCCCCACCAGGCAGTGTACCTGATCGTTGTAGTATAGTATAGTGACAAGTACCGGGGGATTGATCGTTCAGCTTAGGAATAGTGTCGCTAGGATTAGAAAACCTAATTAATAGTTCTAGAGATGAAAGATGATTATTTTTGTGTTTTTATATTTTATGAAAGCAAGTAAAATTTCGGGTTTTGAAGGAGTGGGCGGAATTAGTTGCTAATCAACTAACCCAAAAACTACTTTGTAACTAATTAAACTAATGAAAATGAAATTAAGCTAATATTAAACTAAGGTTGTGAGCAGTAATTGGAGAAATTGTGTTTACTTAGACTTCATTACTCCCTAGATATCTTTTACATGTTAATTACTTGTTACACTTGTATGAATGACGGGTTGTATTCCTTAATACCATTCGTGGAGTGGCATACATAACTCCCCAACTCTATGAGCTCTTATCTCCTCCTACACCATGACCCAGCACAACTATAGGGATTGTAAACAGTGGCTCATGCATTAAATACAACCAATAAAGACCTAGTACGCCTCGGTTCATGTTTCTTAAGACGTTCAAGCATGTTACCATTTGGAGATCTGCCAGTTTTCTTAAGCCTAACATATAAAATCATTCATTCAAAACAAGAATAGACAAGTAATCAACACGTAATCAACATCTAGGTTTCATTAGATCTAAGCAAACACAAGAGAGATCTAGCCTAGCATAGTAGAATTAAGATAAGAACAAAAGATAAACAACCAACACATAGACATATTGATTGAATTAAGAGTATACTTATCTCAATTACAATGCAAGGCCTCAAGGGTTTGGAACCCTTGAAAAACCTGTAAAAGAGGCACCAAAATCGTCTTTAGGGTTTCACCAAAACTTCTCTCTCTAATGAAAAAACTAGAAAACTATATATAGGAAAATCGTCCTGACGGCGTCAAGAGTTAAATCTGACGCCGTCAACTCGCCGCCATACACTTCCTCGGACGCCCTAGATCCAATCGTGACGGCCTATGTGACGCCGTCACCACCCACGGTAAATTAATCTTGGTCACTTTGACGCCGTCATAACTCCATCAGACGCCGTCACCAGCTACGGTAAATTAATCTTCATGTCTGACGCCGTCAAGAGAAAACCCTTGACGCCGTCACCTTGTATTTCCAGCTTGGATTTTTGGTACTTTGTCGTTTTCTTCACTTTATGCTCCAAAAACGTCCAAAATAGCCTCTTTTCCAGAATTCACTCTCCAAACACCTAAAATCACAAAAGGAACGATTTAGGGCAATATTTGATCAAATAAATTCGGATTCGGGCTTAAATAACCCCCTAAAAACGGATCATTTTTCGCCTCATCATATACCCTTACACTTGAGATTTGCTTGTCCTCAAGCAAATGAGCTTTTATTCTACTCAAAAGACAAGTTAGGGGTCATTTAACACTAATATAAAAGTAATTACAACAAATAATCATTCCACTAAAGACCAATAGACAAGCACGGAGGTCATACACAAGCACCTCACAAATAGTGTTTAGATACTCACATCTCTCGGGTGTAATAAAGTAATATAACATTATGGAAATGGAAGATATCTCTCACTACCTGTCATAGCAAAATAGATTACCATAGGCTTGGGAAAGGATCAAACCTCCACCACATGGCGTAAGCACCTAGGATAAACTATCAAAGAGGTCTTTTTAAAGGGTTATAACGTTAGGTGTAGGGATATGAATTACACGGTTTTGTTGGATAAAGGGAATTTTACTGGTGGCGAGTTAACAATCTTAGTAAATTACATGTACAAGATGGCGTTGCTAAGCCAAGACTAGACTCGACTTAAGCTAATAAATGAAAAATAACAAAAACATAAAATGAACATAAAATAAAAACGGGATGGTAGTCCGTATGTTTTTTTTTCTCTTCTTCTTTTCTATTTTTTTTCTTTTTCTTGTTTTTTCTATTTTTTTTTAATTTTTTTCGATTTTTTTTTTTTTTTTTTTTTTTTTTTTTTTTTTTTTTGCATACACTCTTACCCTACCATCCAAAATAATACATCATAGGGGTTTGAGCAATCCCCTTACACTTGAATCTTTACATACTTTACATTTAACTAATCTAATGACTCGAATTAAGAAAATCAAAACACTTGGAGCACTTTTAAGATTAACGTACATATGGGGGTAATAATTTGATGTTCTTCCCCATTACTCCATAAAATAAGTACTTACCCATGAGTCCCAATCGTCCCAAAACAATATGTACAAGGATATGACTCGACTTAGCAACCATGTAATCAATTAGAAAGTTAACTTAGGGTTTAACAAATAACAATAATGCACTAAAAATGAGCGCATACACGGAAGGCTAAGGCGATTTGGGTGTACATTTAAGTGGGGTGTAACAAATTCTTCCTTTAAGTAAAGTGCTTAAAGTTAGAAACGAAAAGATAGGCTCGGAGGGGTGTACTAGGGGTATCGTGTACTAAAAATGAGTACAACGCAAAGGGTGTGGGAAAAATTAGTTGACTTAACTAGCCAAGTAATATGACTTAAATGGTCAAGTAATTATAATACGGGTTTAACACAAGGGTGATCCTAATGCCTCTTATCATGTAGTAAATCCTACCACACGAATGTAGTCTCACTAGCGGTCTCGGGATGCATCACTAACGCAAGTTCTAGAATCTAAATGCTACCGATACACTCATAAGCACTAATAATGAATGCTTTTCCTATCAAATCTAAAGGCGAACCTCACAATTTTGGGTGGAAAATTTTTCTGAATATACGATTATGTGCTAGTCATACAATCTCCTATCCATGAGACGCTTGCTATGGCTAAAGTTTCACTCCTAGATGTTGTAAAAAATTTTAAATTTGGCGCTAAAATTGCACTAACAAGTATTTCTCATAGTTTTATTACACATCTACCATTAAACAAAACAAACTCAAGCGAAAGTGCATATGTAAGGTATCATCTTTTTACCCTCCCCTTACACTTAAGATGAACATTGTCCCCAATGTTCAAGTAAAGAATGTAAAAGTTAAAAAGTAAAGAGAATGAAATCAAATACTCCCCTGATTCGCTTGGTATGGATTTTAGTTGGCCAGGTTAAATCTTCTTCCAAGAAAACGAACAATCAAAGCTTCCCTTCCAGAATATAAATCATCTTCTTGTCACAAATAACCTGTAAATCCTGACAAAAGTAGACAAGGCAACCTCGCGTAAAATCGGCGGCATCCTATATAAGTTACTAAATCCTAGAAAACAAAATAAGATATAATGCTTGTGGAATGAAGTTTGCAGATTTCCTGGAGATTATAAAACTTAATAATTCACAAAAACTATAAGACTCCGTTAGAAAAACAAAACTGGTAAAATTTCCAGATTTTTTACTCCTGACGCCGTCAAGAGCAATTGCCTGACGCCGTCAGAATGGACCTGCAGAAATCTTTATGTTAAGTTTCCGGAAAATTTCTGGAAAAACTTTGTCCTACTTCCTGGAAAATCCTGCAAAACTTCATTATGACTCAATACAAGCATTTGACTCTAACAAATACGAATATACATGTTCATTAAATATTGTGGATAATCATGATCGGTTTGTTTCTTAAAAACATATTTGGGGTTTCCCCTTACACTTATCTTTTGCAAAAATACCTTTAGGTTGAAGTTAAGACTAGGCTAAACAACATAATAAAGTATTTCACATTTTAATTGAGAGACATGATCAACCAACAATAAAAATAAAACATGCATACGGAAGCAAATAACAATCAAACAATTAAAAATCACACAAAACATGGGTTGCCTCCCAAGAAGCGCTTTTCTTTATTTACGAGTCTTGTAGCTAGACTCAAAGTCGTGGGTTACTACGTGATTCGGGTGAGTTCCTCATTGAGGACATCTTTGGGATCGAACTTAGGTTTCAACTTTCTATTGGTTCCCTTAGTGTGGTATGACCTTTCAAACTTTTCTCCATCCGGATCATACAAGGTCATTCTAATATGCCATGACCCGTTACCTTCTTTAGGAGGCTTGTCCCACCTCCATTTATACTTATCTCCATCTCTTTTCCATTTATTCAACTCTATATTAATAGGCATTACGCTCAAAAACTCAATCATCTTTCTAAAGACTAAGGGGTCCTCAAAGGGATCTAGCTCCTCATCCCTAGCTATGAGTTGTTCTACCGAATGTGTCTTCTCAACGAAATCCTTTTCTAGATAAAATGGGCATTGAGGTCCTATGAAGTTCCTTTCTATCCAAGGTCCATATCTAGATGGTCTCCTATTCATCTCTACCCAATGCAGTGTTGGTTCATCATCACAATCATAACTATGCTTCTTAACATCATACACCGACCAAGTATCGCCTTCTCCTACCGCTATCTTGGATTCCTTGCAATCTATCATGGCACTAGCGGTTGCTAAAAATCCTCTTCCTACCAATAATGGGCATGTAGTGTCACTAACCATGTCTAGAACGTGAAAATCCGCTAATATAGTTAACCTTCCTACGTGAACAACTACATCCTTAATCATTCCAACAGGGTGGGCAATATTTCCATCCGCTAGCCCTATCAATACCTCCGTTTCCTCTAACTTTCCTAGCTTAAGAGCGGTGAATAGGGATAAGGGAATCAAGTTGAGGCTTGACCCTAAATCGGCTAGTGTGTCGAAAGCTTCGGATCTTCCTATCTTACAAGGCAAAACAAATATACCCGGATCATCAAGCTTTTTAGGCAACTTGTTTTGAACGAAGGCGGTCCCATTTTTACCTAGCTTATACTTCTCATATTTTTCTAGGAGGGCACTATAGTAAGGAGCACGCGCTAAGACATCAATGACGGGGCGTTCGAGGTGAAGCTCTTTGAATTCATCGTCAAGGTCTTGCGTAAGAGGTGTTTCAACTATGCTTTTAACCGGCTCTATAGTGGGTGTTTTAGTTGATTGGTCCTTTTTGGGGAACTTGGTGTTGTTTGAAACACGTGCTCGTTGATTTAACCGAGTAATATTGTGGACACGAAGTGGGTGACGAAATTGAAGATATGGCATTAACGTTTAGTTTCGGATTCTTGATGGTGTCGCTTGGGAGTGCTCCCATTTCTCGGTCATTGAGAACTTTCAACAATGCATCAATTCTATTGGTCATCTCGCTTTGATTTTGTTTGAAATCGGCTTCAAACTTAGCTATGCGGGCTTCTTGAGATGCCAGGAACTTTGACATCAATCCTTCAAGATTGTTGGTACTACCATAGTTGTTAGAAGGATTGTTGTTGAAGGTACGGTTGGATGGTGGACCGTTTGATTGGTAACGATTAGGTGGGTTGGATGAATTGGGTTGATTTTGTTTCCACCTAAGGTTTGGGTGATTTTTCCATGAGGGGTTATATGAATCACCGTATGTGTTTGGCTCGGGCTTGAAAGTGTACCACTTATCTCCCGCTTCGTCGGTACGCGTGGATGCGTAGTCCGCAAAAGCTGTTCCGGGGAGTTCCATACAATCACGAGTGTCATGGGGACCACTACATAATTCGCATGAAGAAGTGATTTTGTTCACTTGGCTTGAATGCTTCGGAGCTTCGTAAGATTTCATGAGAAACTTGACTTGGTCCTCAAGTTCCATGATCCTACGGTCGGGAGTGCTTGAATTATTCGAAGGCAAAGATATTGCCTTGACCGTTTTGTTCAAATCACGGGGATCATTCCAACTTTCGTTGTCATAGAGAGCAAGATCTTCTATGAGTTCCCATGATTGTTCCGCACTAAGATCACGTAGCTTACCACCGGCCGATTGGTCAATGGTTCGCCTCGTGGGGATATCGATATGGTCATAGAAGATTTGGACTTGGAGCCACAGATCTATGCCATGATGAGGGACTTTTTGGAGTAAGTCCTTGAAACGAGTCCATGCTTCATAAAGAGATTCATTTTGACGTTGTTGGAACATCAAGATGTCATTCCTAAGCTTAGTAGTTCTCCCCGGTGGGAAAAATTGAGCAAGGAAACGAGTGGTGAGACCATCCCATGTGGTGATGGATCCCGCGGGTAAACGCTCAAGCCATTGACTAGCTTGATCCCGTAGAGAGAATTGGAATAGGCGTAAACGGGTAGTCTCTCTAGTTTCAACACCTAGGTCTATGGAATCTACGATTTTGAGGAAGTCCTTAAGGTGTTGGTTTGGATCTTCGAAACGAAGTCCATGGAATGCACATCCGCTTTGCACCAACCGGATGGTGTCGGATCGCAAGGGGGTCACATTGGCTCCGGTGAGCTCAATGGTGTTTCGGTAGCCTTGGTGGCTAGGTCGGGAATACTCTCCCAAGGTTCGGGGCCTAAGGGGTTCTAATGGTGGGTTTTGTTGTGGTGGGATGATGGGTTCAAAGATGTTACCACCTTCCATGATGTCGGATGGTAAAGAGTTACGAACAAAAGCACGAAGAAATAAGATAGACTAAAGAAGACCTAAAAATATAAAAATAAAAAATCTTACTAGAAAGGAATCTAGCAAGTAGACCTAATAAAAAGAAATCCTAACCTAGACAATAACTATTCCCCAGGCAGTGGCGCCAAAAACTTGATGCGTGGGAATCGCACCTTGCTTTACCTCTCGAGGGATCTCGCGAGGCTTACAACCCCCACCAGGCAGTGTACCTGATCGTTGTAGTATAGTATAGTGACAAGTACCGGGGGATTGATCGTTCAGCTTAGGAATAGTGTCGCTAGGATTAGGAAACCTAATTAATAGTTCTAGAGATGAAAGATGATTATTTTTGTGTTTTTATATTTTATGAAAGCAAGTAAAATTTCGGGTTTTGAAGGAGTGGGCGGAATTAGTTGCTAATCAACTAACCCAAAAACTACTTTGTAACTAATTAAACTAATGAAAATGAAATTAAGCTAATATTAAACTAAGGTTGTGAGCAGTAATTAGAGAAATTGTGTTTACTTAGACTTCATTACTCCCTAGATATCTTTTACATGTTAATTACTTGTTACACTTGTATGAATGACGGGTTGTATTCCTTAATACCATTCGTGGAGTGGCATACATAACTCCCCAACTCTATGAGCTCTTATCTCCTCCTACACCATGACCCAGCACAACTATAGGGATTGTAAACAGTGGCTCATGCATTAAATACAACCAATAAAGACCTAGTACGCCTCGGTTCATGTTTCTTAAGACGTTCAAGCATGTTACCATTTGGAGATCTGCCAGTTTTCTTAAGCCTAACATATAAAATCATTCATTCAAAACAAGAATAGACAAGTAATCAACACGTAATCAACATCTAGGTTTCATTAGATCTAAGCAAACACAAGAGAGATCTAGCCTAGCATAGTAGAATTAAGATAAGAACAAAAGATAAACAACCAACACATAGACATATTGATTGAATTAAGAGTATACTTATCTCAATTACAATGCAAGGCCTCAAGGGTTTGGAACCCTTGAAAAACCTGTAAAAGAGGCACCAAAATCGTCTTTAGGGATTCACCAAAACTTCTCTCTCTAATGAAAAAACTAGAAAACTATATATAGGAAAATCGTCCTGACGGCGTCAAGAGTTAAATCTGACGCCGTCAACTCGCCGCCATACACTTCCTCGGATGCCCTAGATCCAATCGTGACGGCCTATGTGACGCCGTCACCACCCACGGTAAATTAATCTTGGTCACTTTGACGCCGTCATAACTCCATCTGACGCCGTCACCAGCTACGGTAAATTAATCTTCATGTCTGACGCCGTCAAGAGAAAACCCTTGACGCCGTCACCTTGTATTTCCAGCTTGGATTTTTGGTACTTTGTCGTTTTCTTCACTTTATGCTCCAAAAACGTCCAAAATAGCCTCTTTTCCAGAATTCACTCTCCAAACACCTAAAATCACAAAAGGAACGATTTAGGGCAATATTTGATCAAATAAATTCGGATTCGGGCTTAAATAACCCCCTAAAAACGGATCATTTTTCACCTCATCACCCCTATACTTATATATTTTATGAAAATGGCAGAAATGACCCTTAAACTTATTAGTTTTCATAATTTACCATTTATACCCTTGACTTACTAATATTTGTAAAACTAGTCCTTATAAGTTTATAACTATTATAACTTTTATCCTAGGGTTATGTAACTTTGAAAAAAGGGTCCTTATACTTATTACTTCTAAGAAATGTCAAAAATAGTCCATAGACTAAATATTTTCAGAAAGTTACCATATATACCCCTATGCATAGAAAACTTTGCAAAACTAGTCCTAATTCCATGCAAACTATATTTTTATAAACAAAAGAGTTTCCTAGCTTATGACTTACTAATATTAGCTTATCTAAGTTGCCTAAACTAACTTATAGCTTAAGTTAAGGTATTATAGCATGTATTTAGCAACTTGACTTAAATTAGGGTTTTAAAATGCAAACTAATAAATGAAAATGATCAAGGCTTAAGCAAAGGTTCTAAGGCATCCTATAACTATCCTAATACTGTAATAAAGCTATTAGAATAAAAAAATGAAGCTTACTAGGTCAAGGGGAGGGTTAACGTGAGAACTAGGGGTTTCTGGCTAGAAATGGAACTCGACAAGGACCTAGGGCTTAGCTACTCGACTTCTACGCCTTCTAAGGCTTGTGTACTACTACTAGCTATAGAAATTTTAAGGTGGAAAAGAGTGGTCGTGTGATTTGAAAAGGTGGAGGGTATGGGGCTATTTATAGGGTTGAATGGAGTGGAAAGGAAGAAAAGGGGGTCGAGGTGGAAAGAGGGGGGGTGGAGGTGACTCATGGCTGCTATATGTGACTCTACTAAGATATGGTGGTGACTAAGGTGGTCTAGGGGCGTAGGTAGGGGGCTAGTGGTGGTGGTTTGGCTGTGTAGGGAAGGAGGTGACAAGATGGTGATGCACCACCTTGTGTGCTAGCTTGGGAGGTGCTAGGGAGGGTGCTTAGGGTGACCAAGGTGCTAGGCTACTTGGTTGAGGTGCTTGAGGTGCTTATGTCTAGGTTATAATTAGTTTAGGTTTAGTTTATTCCTAGTTTTGTTTAGTGAAAGATTAAGGTTTAGTGCCTAGATTAGGTTCCTATGGGTGCTTAGTGACTAAGATTAAGTCCTAAGAAGTTTATACTAAGTGGTGGTAACTTATGGTAAAGGTTTGGGAAGGTTTAACCTAGTTTTGGGACTTGTAAGACCTATTTAGGGTTTTATGCTTAAGGTACTTGTACCTAAGCTTCTAAAGGGTTGTACTAAGGTTTAGGGAATTTAAGACATCCTAAATTTTCTAATGTAACTCCTACATAAGCCTTGCATACTTTCAAACTAGTTTAGATAAGCAACTAGGGTTTTATAAACACATAGGGCTCAATCAGGGTTTGATTAGGGTTTGTTTTGGTATTGTGGTAGATTTAGTGTGTTGTGATGATAGATTACTTATTGTGGTGTTGTAGTAATCTTAGATTAGGAGTTCATGTGTTATGGTTATAAGGATAATTGGCTTGAGAGGATATGTAAGTAGGTCTAGTGAGTCATCACATGCAATGTACAGAAAAGAAAAGTAAAAAATTTACTTGGGAGAATACCTACTATTGGTATTGTAGAGGAAATGATGTTGATGAGATTTTATGGGTGGTTACAACGTATATGGCTTTCCATTCCCTAATCCACATTTGGCTGCTAAACAGATCGTCAAACAACCAACTTGTTACCTAGGCTTTTGGAGATGGTCAATCAATACGTGTCAATAACATAGCATAAAACCTCCTACAAGTATCATACAAAAACCTTTACATCGATTTCTTCCACCCTCCCAACCTCAACATTAGCGTGTAAAGCTGCCACTTCTTGGATACCCTAAAAACAAAAGAAACCACCTATCAATAATTAGATGACAAATATTCATGCCCACTCATAGATACTATATTAATCACAAACCATAGGAACTTATTCTTCCGACACAGTTTTTCCCATGTTTAAAAAAGAAGCCACACCGATGCTGCAACTGCACTGTACAATTAACACATGTGGCTACAACGTTCGTCGAAATTTCACAACAGCAAAATCAACAACAAACTGAAAACATGAATTCAGACTTAAGAACATATCCTTAATAAAACATGGAACTCCAAAGACAATCGAAAACCTCTAAAACTATGAACCTATAAGAATAAATATAATGACACATATACATCTGGCCACAACCGAATAAAACACAATGTACAACGCCCACTATTACGCAGACCTTATAACACCGGGGAACAACTACATATTGCCCAATACAACAATATATAAACGACAATCGCATAGAATATATACAAAAAGATATCCACACACCCCTTATCATTCTCATTGCGGTGACACCGGATGTTGAGTTAAGCAAACATCGCATCCAATTATCTTACTACTTTACACATCCCAAAAAAACAAAACATCAAATATCATTGCATTCAAATTAAACATAGTTTGTAGCATGCATTAAACCAACATTCATGGCCACAACTTTTACACAATTTAAAAAGCTACAACTCAGAACTGAACAAACAACTGTAAACAACATCAGGAAAAAAACGCCCGTAACCACGACTTTAAGACAATTCAGTTTCACACTCAACCACCCATCATCATGTATGAAAGCAGCCGTATAAAATCGACACCAGCAACCAAACACAAACTTTAAACAATATCACAAAGTACCTTCGACTAGAGATTATACAACATGTGTAAAGTTAGTACTGATGAGCACACACGACAACCTAAAAGACATGACAAAGACTAAAGAAACATAAATACACATGTAAGAATCCATTAATGGCATCCAAATAAGAAAAAGGTTTTGGAAAATAGTCATTTGCAACTAAAACACACCTTGTAACACGTTATGATCACATATGAGACTCATCACAAAGGTCAACCAAATACAAACCCGAACCCACCATTTCACAAACTTAAGACTCATCATAAAGGTTAAACAAACACAAACTTATTAGTAATATCTCATGTGATAAAGTAATATAATGTGATACTAATTCTGTTATTCTACATATGAGTAATATCACAGATGATAAAACAATAAAATGACTAAAAAATAGACATCATTCATGTATGGTTATATATATATTCAAATAACTCAAAAGCATCTAAATCTGTATCATTGTGCACAACAATAAACATATAATATCACTTGTGATATTTAATAAACATAGTTAATAACTAATATCACTTGTAATATTTCATAAACAAAAACCAAATTGTATTTGAAAAAATATAAAAATATTAGAAAACACATATGAAAACGTACATATAAAAGTATTACAAAAACGTATAAAAACCGATGAAAACGTAAGAAAATAGACGTAAACATACGAAAACATATGAAAACGGATGAAAACGTGTGCAAAACAAATGAAAATGTGTGAAAAATGTATAAAACGTGTGAAAACAGACAAAAACGTATAAAAACGGATGAAAATGTCTGAAAATAACCAAAAACGTATGAAGACGTATGTAAACGGACAAAAGCATATAAAAACGTGTGAAAACGGCCGAAAACGTATGAAAACGGACGAAAACATATGAAAACGGACGAAAAGTATGAAATCGGATGAAAACGGACCACAACGTTTGAAAATGGACGAAAACGTATGAAAATGTACGAAAACGGACGGAAACGTATGAAAACGGACGAAAACATACGAAAACAGACGGAACGTATGAAAACGTGTGAAAACGTATGAAATCGGACGAAAACATTTAAAAACAGACGAAAACGTATGCAAACGGACATATAAAAACGGGCGAAAACATATGAAAACGGACGAAAACGTCTCAAAACGGCCGAAAACGTATGAAAACGGATGAAAACATATAAAAATGAACAAAATCATATGAAAATGGACGAAAACATACGAAAACAGACGAAAACGTATGAAAACGGATGAAAACGTGTGAAAACGTATGAAATCGGACGAAAACATTTGAAAACAGACGAAAACGTATGCAAACGGACGTATAAAAACGGGCGAAAACATATGAAAACGGACGAAAACGTCTTAAAACGGCCGAAAACGTATGAAAACATATAAAAATGAACAAAATCATATGAAAACGGGCGAAAACATATAAGAACAGACAAAAATGTTTGAAAACGTATAAAACAAAAAAAAATATTTTTATTGTAAGATATTTATTTGTCGTTCTAAAAAAGAGTTTTTAGTATACATGAATAAATAAGATAGATAAAAAAAATAAAAAAGACAAAGAAAAAAAGAAAAAGAAAAGATTTAACTAATTAAATATTAGATTAAATTAAATAAGAGGATTGATACTTATACATATAAAATTGATTCATACACATAAGAATCATTATAAATTAACCATTAAAACCTCATTCATATTTTAGTCATATATTATTTGGAAGGCATAATGTTCATTTTACAACGATTCTTATATGTATGATGAATCAATTTCATATGTAACACTATCAATCCTTATTAAATAAATGATAAAGATGTATCTCTTATATGTAACAAAATAAAAGTATGCAAAATAACTCACGTATAATTATACAAATCATTTATTACATTAAGTCTATTTTCAAATTTATTTATCATTTCTGTTTAAGAAAACCCAAGTATATAAAATAACTCGAGTCCATTTACATTACATAAATAGCAAGTCCTAACGAAACGGCAGATCGTTAACGACTGACTTTACATAAAAAAGAAAGAAAAAAAAAACCAATTTTCTTCCTTCCTTTCTTCCTACAAACCAGAATCAGATTCCCCCGTCTCTCTCTTTCACACACACACACTAACTACACACAACTTTTTTCTCACCTACATTAAAAACACCCAAAACACTTGTTTCCCTCTATTTCCATCTCCAGCAACAACTGAATAATTAGGTACACATATTCCAATTTATAACACTTTTCTTAATTAGATGCTATATGTATGGAAATAATTATGTCACTTTTTATTTGTTATTAATTCTATTAATTCACACCAATTTCGGATCTATATTATTATTATTTGCTACTATTAACTGTTACTGTCATACAGCAAGATTCATTTACCCAAGGTAATTTTTTATGCATAAACTTGTTACTATTTTATAAGTATTAATTTAAAATTTAATTGATTATTATTATTATCAGCTTTAATGATTAAAGATGTGGTTTTTATAGGTAAATAGAATTTTAAGGTGAGAATTATTGGAGGAGTTGATAGTGATTTTTGTTTTGATGTTACTGTATTAGTATAAAAATAATTATTGTTTAATTAGCTAGTAGTACTATATAATTTGTTTGTTTGTGGTTTTAATTTGTTTTTTTGTGGATTTATATATGATTAAACTATACTTGAATTGGAATTATGATTGGTTAACAAGTTCGGTTTAGGAGCGGTTTGCGTTTAGCGTTTATTTTTTAATATTGAAAGCTCCATATTTTGGTTTACAAAAAAAAGTTACACTCTGTAATTACTGATACATCTCTGTTACCGAAAGCTTTTGTAAACCAAACAACGACTTATAAGTGCTAACTACCTATATGTAACGAGGTTGTAGTTATTTGGTTGTGTAAACAACGACTTATAAGTGCTAACTACCTATATGTAATGAGTTTGTAGTTATTTGGTTGTGTAAATTTAAGAGGCTTTATTTCTGTGTTTATTTATTTATGGGTCCAGGCTGACATATAGTAGTTGATTGAGCTTTGTATTATTGACCTGAAAATAGTACCAGGCGTTTTCAATATGTGAGCAGATTATGTTTTAATTGTCTGTATGTTTTACCTACATAAACTAAAGTGCTATAAATGTTTCAATTATTGTTTTTCAATTGGTCCCGTCGTATCTTAGTTAAAACTTAAAAGCAGCTGTCTGGACCATCTTCGAATACACCTTTTACCATGTGTTGGTTGATTTACGCCTATTTTTTTAACCGGTTTTCTCGTTTGCCCAAATTAGTTCATGGTTAGTTGTGGTCTTTAGATTTTTAGTTTAGCTATTTATGAGCTTTGATTAGCGTTCTAATATTTGTTTTGACTATCATTGTTTTCATGGATGTTCAGATTACTGAGTAATGGTATAGTGGCTTGGAGCGATACAGGTTGTAAGTTATAGCGTGTACTCCGAGTAGCTCTTGAGATGGGGTCTGCTTGTTGTGTTGCTGCTAGAGATAGAACTATAACGAACAGGTCAAATACTGATGCTATACCGAGGAATATACGTTATTCTCCTTCATGGAGTGTACGGTGGGAAAATCGGCGGCGTGTAGCAGGGGAAGAAACTTCGGTGAGTTGGTTTTCAGATGGTGTTGGAACAAATGACAGGTTGGATAATAAATCTCCGACAACTGTTGGAACTGCTTATGCATCGGAAGAGGGTAGTCCATTGGAAAGTTTTAGGAATCTCACGTGGCAAAAGTCCTCGCCTTCTGAAGGATATACGGTTCCACAGTCAGGTAAATATGTTACAGTAATCGTTTATTGTTGAAGCTATACATGGAACGTTGATCTTGCTGCTGTTACTTAGATGTTACGTAATGCAGATATCGCTATCCATCAATAGATTTTGAATCAATGTGTAATTCACAAAAATGCCTTATTTGGTTAGATTCCATATCATTATTTCTTATGCAAGATAGTGACAGGACCTAGGATGTTAAAAGAAGGTGCGTCAGAGTTTTATCGCAATCTAAGGTGGTCGTCGTTTCATTTTTTCTTTTATGGGCCAAGTATCCTGGATTCGTGGCTACACTAATGCAGTTGGTCCACAAATGGCTCAAAATTACTTATTCTTATGGTTCCATCAATGGCTTTTGGGGGTAATAATTTGTAGAGTTGCATGCTGTGAAATGGTTTTTAGTTACATGGGATTGAAACTTGCTTTCCCACCACGTGGTTTGTGTACGTGCATTTACTTAGTCTGTTTGTTATCTGGAAAGTAGTATGTCATGACGCATCAGGCAAAAGTAGACAGGGTGTTGAATTAAACTTTTTTTTTAATTAAAAACACATATACTATGTATGGTAAGGCAAATGGAATAATTCACTGAAATGTGCACTTTCTCACCTTTACCATGTATAAGATGGATTACGTGGAATCAGCAGAATTCTGGAAGTATGTAGCGAACTGCTCTCATAGTGTGACTGACTGTAAGAGAAAGATAAATCAACTATACATTAGATTTTTTTTGCCTTTTGATGTACCACGTCAGATAGATGACATGATTCAACATTTCAACTGTTGTAATGAATGTTGCTTGTTGAGAAGTACCTTTCTAATTTTGCAACATGTTAATGAATAGTTAGTGTTATTTTAATTTGTTCATTGACTAATGATTTTTACTAAACGTCTAAGGTCCTTTCACAAGAAAACAAATAGGACTTTGCAAGCCAAATTGAAACAAATGTACATTAAGCACATGGAAAGTCTGTCTTATTTCAAGTTAATATATGCTAACAAAGTTTGTAAACATGCGTGCATTCAATATTGTTAACTACTCCAGATTAGGTTTCTAACGACTGTTGGATGGTTTTCTGTTACGTCATAATAGTGATACGTGTGCTTTTCAGTAATGCCAAAAATTAATTCATGAAAATGATGAAGAACATACCTATATAGATTCTTTCTATGCACTTATACATAATCCTGCTGGATTAGATTTCTATCTTGGCTAGTTATCTGGTACCGTCTTTGCAGACCACCCTATCTTGGCTAGTTATCTGTTACATTATACATTATCCAATTGATTCTACTATTCCATATCTCACGTTCTTCTACTTTTCCTTGCAGACCAATCAATCTCTCAAATTAATTCAGAGGTTAGTTACTGAATGATCAGATGCCTTTAAAAAAAATTCATATAGTTATCATTCACCATTTTCTTTACATGTTCTCTTATGTTTGTGCATCGTGCAGGTTCAGGGTTCGAGGGAAACTCAGGTTGCTTCAGAACCTTCTCCAACGATGATGTCATCATCCACACAATCAGTTTCTTCGTTTTCGGCATCTCCTTTGACTTATTCTCAAAGTCAACTCTTGCCCCCATCAAAATGGCCTGGCCGTTCTCCAGGGATGAAGTCACCAAACTTTTCAATCTCTGAAGAAGGATCTCCCTTCATGCTTCCTGGGTCAAACCGAGGGTCCCATGGTGGATCTTCAGATGGTTGGTCAGTACCCGCCTTTAATGAACTCATGTCTAATTCTCACAGAGAAAGCTGGTCTTTTGATAGCGAGTCTCTCAACTTCAATCGCGATAAATTAAACAGATCTAGTGGCAGGGTTTCCTCTTCTCCTTCCATTGATATGCAGACATGTGGCATTTGCTCTAAACTTTTAACCGAAAAATCTTCTTGGGGAACCCAGAAAATTATAGCCAGTAATGAGCTTGCTGTCGTTGCTATTCTAATATGTGGGCATGTTTATCATGCGGAGTGTTTAGAAAATATGACATCTGAAGTCAACAAGTATGATCCACCTTGCCCTGTTTGTACTTTAGGGGAGAAGAAGGTTATTAAGTTGTCTGAAAAAGCTCTGAAAGCTGATTTTGAGTTGAAGGCTAGGATGAGTAAGAAATCGAGAAGCAGAGTGGTGGATGGTGATATGAATGTCGATGATTTTATGTTTGATCATCATAAGATTAGCCCTAAGATGAGCTCAAGTTCCAGCATGAAGTCCTCTTCTGGAAAGCCTTTTCTGAAGAGACACTTCTCTTTTGGCTCCAAGGGTCGGTCCTTGTCAGATAATCATTTTCCACGGAAAAAAGGGTTTTTCTGGGCAAAATCGAGCAAGGAATGACCTTATTGGCTCTAAAAGGTACTGTTTACCATAAAATACTACATACTTTGAAACATGGACTGATATTTAATTTTCGCCTAAAAAAGGTACTGTAATATTGCTATAATCATAGTATTTGACACCGATTATTTATAAATTTAAAAGTTTTGGACAAAAAGCAAGTTAGGTCAATCCGACTCACCATACCAAAGATTACCCGTTTTGACCCGTTACGCTAGTTGCCCCTTTTATCACCATTTTTCCACCTGTACGTATAGCCATCTGGATTCAGTTGCGAATCTTGTGGCTTTGCATGTTTCTGCAGCGAATATCTTCTGAGCATAGAGCATGAATGCCACAGGAGAAGTGTTAGATTCTTATATATTGCACTCATTTAACCCGTTCCCAAAATATCGGGATGTTGATGCGAACATATAGGATATACATCTGGATGTTATGCTGTATCATTTTTTCACATCTTATGATTGTTTCCTGCTTAAAAGTGACACAGTCTCTTTTATATAGGTGGATTGCATGATTGGTTTATCTGGGCTTCGCAGTTTACTAGACGAAGACCGAATATCAGTCAGTTACCAGTAGGATTAGCTCCTCAAGACACTGTAAAGCAGGTTTTGAACAGCACATAAGGGTCGATTTGGTATATATAGTCGAGGAGGAAAGTAGTATAATCAAAGAAATTGAATGGAGTACTAGACATTCTTTCTTTTTATGTTTTGTGTTCTGTAAATTTAAAATTTGTTTGTGGTTCCTTCCTTTATCTTGCATTAAAAGAAAAGGTTAATTTGAATCCTTCTTGTGCCTTTTTAATTTTATTTGTTAGCTTTCACATTTTGCAATTGTTTTGTTTTCATACATCAAATTGATAATACAAAAAGGGTATTGCTATCTTAAAATATGTGTAGTTTTTTAAGTAAACTTGATCAAATCTCATGGTCTGCATGGATTTGTTTATGGCCATTTTTCTGTAGTTTTGATAAGTCGGCTGCTTGGACAACTTTATATGATCTCTTTCTTGATGATAAAATGGTAGCTCGTAATAACATTTAACTTCAAGATGTACGTTAAATTAATAACGTTGGGATTGGGATATTTTATTAATTAATCGAGATATTATATCGATAAATTAATAATTTATTAATTTAAAGAGGTTTTACGTATTTGCTTTTAAATTTTCAAGTCAAATATATTAGTTACAATGTATGCTAGCTAGTTAGAGATGAAAAATAAATTAGAAAAACAAGTTTCAATTAACATTTTATCAGTTCACATTCACAAATTAATTGAATTTGTCATGTTCATTGTTTTTGAATAAATAAAAAATTAGTTTCGTTGAGACAAGTTCAATTACATGACCTTAATTGAATTAATTAAATTTGTACAAATTCTAATTACGTATGATCTTTATATATATATACAATTTTTTTTAGTAATTATTAATTTATAGTTTCGTTGGTACCCATAAATATACATAGGGCTTCAAAAAAATTATTATCTTATTATTTTATCGAGTTAACAAATTGGTGAGCTCCTGGAATAGTCAGGGCCATACCCAACTGAAAAAGGATGTTATTCAGGGTTCACATTTGTACTGGTTCCGAGTTGAAACTGAAAAAATTAGTAATTTTATCGAGGTTATTAATTTATTAAGTATTATTTTATAAATGATTTACTGTGCTGATATAATATTAGAGACCTCATAAAAGAACAAAGACAATAAACCCAAAATGTAATGCTTTTTTTTTTTTTTTTTTTTTTTTTTAAATCAATTTATAAATCAACCAAATCCAAATACCAACATGTTTGGGAATTGCGTCAATTGTATCAGCGACGAGTTTTCATATAATCTGGACAAGATCCATTTAACCCGTTTATCCACACACATCGACAAACTTGGCAGTAGTGCTGTAAATAAACTGAACGTTCAGTGAACATTTCATGAACCGTTCGGTAAAAAATTCGTTTATGTTCGTTTATTTATTAAATGAACGAACATGAACAATGTTTTACGATCGTTTAGTTAAATGAACAAACATGAACAAAAGTCACATCCGTTTATTTATGTTCGTGAACGTCCGATTATACGTTCGTTAATGTTCGTTTATGTTCATTTATTTATTTATATTCGTATATCACATCTTTTAATTATATAACTTTAAAATTAGTTTGTTTAAACAAAACAACACTTATAAAACGATATTACATGCATAATTTAATAAAGATTATGTTTGTTTGTCTATGTTCATTTATGTTCGATCGTTTATGTCCGTTTAGCGTTCGTTTAGTGTCTTAACGAACAAAAATAAACGAACATGAACAAGTCATTTTCTTAATAAACGAACATGAACAAGAAAATTCGTCCGTTTAAGTGTTCGTGTTCGTTTATTTGTCCGGTTAAAATTAAATGAACGAACATGAACAAGGCTCCGTTCGTGTTCGTCCGGTTCATTTACAGCCCTACTTGGCGGTATAGACCCAATAGAACCCCTATAATCTAACGTCTTTATTTGTTTGTAGAATGTAATAGGCTTGGAATGTCAAACCGTTTAACCCGAGGCTGTTAAGATCAATATCCTACTATGGATCATTTTTTTCTTTGCAAGATCGGAATCGTAAGATCGGAAGATCCTACTTAAATGTCTAAAATTCTTATTTTTCTAGTAATTCGTATTCAAAGATGATTGTATAACAAATTAGAGAAGAAAAAAGAGTTTTGAAAGTTATGGTAATATGAGAATCCGACGCATAATGCTATAAAATACAAAAATATCTAATCGGTACGTAATTAAGTACGCTGAATCTTTTAGTCAAAAAATCTATATATCTTACTCTTATTAAACATTTACAGTAATCAACGCTTGCTATATTGTTTTAATTTAACAAAATTCATTTATTTATAGTTTATTAGTTAGTTAAATTAAGGGAAGTAGGATCGAATCGGATTGAGATCTTACGATCCTATGCTAAGATCGAGATCATTATTAAGATCCTATGCTTTTTAAGATCTTACGAAGGATCGACTCGTTTTTTCTTAACGAGGTCGTAAGATCGGAAGATCTTAAGAGCTAGATTGAGATCTTAACGGCTATGGTTTAACCTACACTTAACATGACTTGTTTAATGACCAAGTAAAGTGGCTCAAATTGTTAATTTACGTATCAGTTTTAAGTTCGTGTTTTGTGTGTTGTTGAAAATTGTTTTCATACATGAATTAATCGCCCCGACTTCAAATCCTATAGTCCATATTTCTCTATCGTTTGCGGTACTTTACTGTTTTAATTTCTTTCGTATGTTCTTTTTTTCTTCTTTATTAGTCAAAGGAAGTAATTAAGGTAATAAAGCTTAATCTCGATCATAATGTGGAAACCGGATGATGACCCTGAACCCGGATTGGGGCCTTGAATCTTGATAAGGAGTGGAAGCCGGGTTGACCCGACTGATATGATCCTTATTTGGAGGCCCATTCCCTTTGCTCTTACTCGTATAGTTCGTACAGAACTAATAAAAAATATCTAACATAAACCACACTTAGATTGGTGAGAATATTTTTGTGTTAATGAGAAAAGATAACAAAACAAAATAATAATAATAAAAAATAAATAAATGCACAAAAAAAAAAAAAAAAAAAAGGATAAAAAAAATCAACCTACAAACTTTAAAAACGCACAAATTTTAGATTTTAGTATTATTACACTAAAGTGGGGTTCAAAAGTTACAATTTATTACTACCATTTACCGTGAATTCAATCTATGTGTTAAAATGAAATAAAACAATAATTTAGATCAAATGAGAAGAAAACTTAAAATGAGAAAGATGAGATAACCACACATTTGGGATGCATCGACTTAAATTAGATGCATCCCTAATCTTTTAGATGTACCATAATATATTTTCTAGCAAAAAATGAGATGCATATACATATATTAGATGCATTTCATCAAGTTAGACAAATCCTATACATTTTTCGTCCTCTGCGGGTCAAATTTGTTGTTAGTACTACTTTGCATCGTTTTCACTTCAAATCACTTTTCGGAACTAATTGGGATGCATCTAAATGAATAGAGATGCATCTAAATCAAGGCGATGCATCTTAAATGTGTAGTTATAGTTATTTCTCATCATTCTCATTTTAAGTTTTCTTCTCACTGAATCCTTATCCAACAAGTTTTGGTTTTTAGAATTATTACACTATGGTATAGACTAGCTCAACAAGTTAAAAATTATTACCATACACCATAAATTTCGGTTTAATATTAGATACAATAATTTTATGCTATTACACTATAGTACGTTTAGCCAAACAGATTTCTTATGGGTAGGAAAGAATTGTGTCTTGGTTACTAGCCTATATATCCTACACTCCTCTCTGATTCATCAATGAAAAAAAGATTTCAAAACTCGAAATCTATAACACCATTTAATGCCATAGTTACTTAGATATTATTTCCTTTTTAACATTCCCCAAATCCTATATATTCGATCACCACATTATTCCATTATCATTAACCTCTTCATCAAGTTTTTAACCATCATCCCACAAATCTTTCTTAATTGATCTCACTGTTTTTGAAAGCCATGGGTCGGGTGAAGGTATCAATGGTACCGATAGTCGACTACAAAAAACGCAGCATTGCATTCAAACAAAGAAAAGCAGGCCTTGTCAAGAAAGCTCGTGAACTCGCTATTCTCTGTGATGTGAATGTCTCGATGATCATCTTCTCTGATCACCAAGAAAACAACCCGGAAATCTTTCCTCTTGACGATCCACGTTTGCTAAACGATTCTATCAGTGAATACAAAAGTAAGCGAGTTAGTGAGCCTGGGAAGATTAGATCCTATGGTTTATGGAATTTTTTTAAGGATAGGAAAAACAAGATTGAAGATAATCTTGCTAAGGCTAAGAAACAAAACTTGGAAGTCAAGTATCCTACTCGGTTCGTTTTCTTGAATAATTCCTCAGAAGGGGAGTTGAGGAATCTTGCTAATTTCCACTTGGGAATGAAAATTAAGGAAGTAAAGGAAAAGATTGTATCTCTAAAGAAAGAGAGAGCTTCCATGACTCGGAATGTTGATGTTCAAGGCTCTTTAATCACACCATCATCGAATGAATTTTCAGTTAATCATGTAAAAAATTGTAAATCATCAAACCCTATATATCGAGTAAACCCTAACTCGATAATGAGTATGCTAACAATGGGTGAAGATAAAAACGAATATTATCGCAGGATGTCAATGGAACACAGCAAGTTTGTGCATGGCAAAGTGGAGTTATATGGTGATTATTATAATAAGATGTTGTGTATGCATGCAATCATCAAACCTTGTTCTAATCCTTCATATCACGATTTTAGGTATAAACATTAATAGGTAAATGTCTAGTATCGAACCCGAGACCGCGGAATTGTACACAATACAAACGAGAGTCAAAGATTAATAAATATTAATTGTTATGTATATTTATTAATAACACAAGTTTAAGGACTAATGGTCGTTAGTTATTAATTGTACGGACTAACTATCGTTAAAAGGAAACGGAAAGGACTAGAATAAAACTTGTAGCAAGAAGGATCCGGAACACCCTCTTGGGGTGTATGGCCGGTCGAACAAGGCCCAAGGGGGAAACCCATTGCCATTGCTTGCTCTCCAAGTATTCTCTAGTATATATACAAACCCAATGGTCATTGTTTTCTCACCTTTTGTGCACACACAATACCCTAAAGTTTGTTTCTCCCTTGTTTCTTTTTCTTCCGATCGAACCTACAACCCATAAGGGTTTTGGGTCGAAAATTTTATTAATAAAATTTTCCTTGTGTTTAATCTTGCAATTAATTTGATTCGGTATTAGTTTGTGTATACAGGAACAACTTAACAACTCACTATAGTTGTTATCAAGGAATCGATCAATAAAAAGGTAATGGATTGATCATTAATTCATAAATCCTAATTAGGGTTCATCAATTAATTCAAGATTTGCTTATTTGATTCTTGTTCGGGCTAGAATCACCACGGTACGTTCCTATTTATGTTTTAGCTAATATTATGTGTTATACTTGATCCTAGCTTCCGCATACGTGTACTTTGATTGTTAAATTCTAACAGTGGCATCACGAGCCATGTATAACATGTAATTGATTACTAAAACATAATAAAAATCGGATCTTTAATTGTTTTAGATACATGTTTGATCTAGGGTTTTTCTTTTTATTTTTTTTTATAAAAATTTATGAAACCCTAACCCTAATTTATGGGGGGGGGGGGTCGATTTTCCACTTAAAACCCTAATTAGGGTTTGTGGTTTATTTGATTAATTTGTAATCACTAGAAACCCTAGGTCTTTAACCGGTTATGTGAACGTATCTTGTGACCTATGTGCTAATTGTCAGGTTTTATCCGTGACGAAACATGCATGTTAGTCATGGATTTTTTTTTTTTTTTTTTTTTTTTTTTTTTTTTGGTCACATGTTTGAGATAGATCTAAAATTGGGGAAGACTCCAATACATATATATTAAAATCAATTTATATGCTATGTGGTGTGTATATTAGCTTTGGCCTACGCAATTGATTCGTCAATGTATGTGACTCTCTTCCATTAAGAGGAGAAGGCCTTAGTTGATTACATGCATTTTTATACCTAGACTTGATTTTATTATGATCTTTTCTAATAAGGATTGCATGTGGCTAATTGTTTCACTTTATTTATTATTGGTTGTTTTGTTTTCTTTGAATACTTGTTTTATTGTTATTGTTTGACATGATGTAAGCAATAAAAGGGTGATTTTTAATAAAGAAAATAATATGGACTAATAATGGTGAAACCTTAAGTAATAAAGATTGAATCTTGCGGAGTCTTATGTGCCAACAACGATTCGCTTCGCACGGTAATTCGCTCCAAGGCGAGACTAGCAAAATTCATATTTTGTTACATGTTTCGAGATTGAATCCATAAATTTTTGCTTGATTGATGTTTTGTACAAACATGCTTTTAAAAGTAACTCTTTTAAGACAAAATTCATAATCGTGATATGAAGGCTTAGAAAAGAGCCTTAGAGTCTGCCTTGGTTATCACACTCTTGAATACGTCTTAAACGAATTTCTTTTAAAATCATGCTTGTAGAAAGTCATCTTAGGGTTTTCTAAACCTCAAGTAAAACTTTGTGTATTAATTTCAAGAATTTGTAATAAAAAGTTTTTTTTTGAAAACTTATGCTATAAGGATGAGTGCATGCATCTTTATACATATTTTGATGAACATATCAAAATTGAATACCCTTAAAATTTAAGTTACATGTCATCTATGTATAAGGAACACTTGGAATTTTAATTTAGTAAGCGTGAGACCTAGGCTAAATTATTTTGAAAAGGTAAAATTCTGTTAATGCGTGAGACCATAGATAGTAATTTTATAGTTTCTAAGGTAGATGACTTAATTAAGTTGTGCGTGAGACCTAGAACTTAAGGCATGAGATGGGATGAAACATGCTTACAAGGCAAATTGATGAATCAATTTGATGTAAAATCCCATAATGGTCTAGGAATTGGAAATCTTGTTTGCCAAATATTGTTCGACAGATTACCATCTTTTATACTTTCACCACTAGCAGATCAACTGATGTGGTAGAATCTATGTAAAGTTGGATCCTAGATTTTCAAGAAAATATTGTTGGTTATATGAATATAGCCTATGAGTATTTTATTTTCTTGAAGATATTTATTATCGAAAATACTAATGTTTGAACTTTTATCTGTAGATATGGCTCAACCCGATAACCCAACTGTGATTTCTGCTTTCAAGAGTCATCTTGTAAGAGAAAAATTGACTGGAAAGAATTTCAATGATTGGCACCGTTCGCTAAGAATTGTCTTGAGGGCGTCCGGAAAGCTAGATTACTTGACCGATGAATGCCCTGCTGAGCCTGCTGCTACTGAACCAGAAGCAGTTAAGGCGGCAGGGAGGGTAGAGCATGCTAAGTTTAATGAGGTTGCTTGTTTAATGCTCACTAGCATGAGTGCTCAGTTACAAAAGAAGTTTGAGTACTACTTTCCTAAATACATGCTTGAAGAACTTCAAAAGTCTTATGCAAAGTCTCCTGCAGTTGAATTGTTTAATGAGATTGCTTGTTTAATGCTCACTAGCATTAAACAACCAACCTCTTCAACTGGTTTACCATCACCATGCTTGCATAAGACTTTGCATAAGACTTTTGAAGTTCTTCAAGCATGTCTTTAGGAAAGTAGTACTCAAACTTCTTTTGTAACTGAGCACTCATGCTAGTGAGCATTAAACAAGCAACCTCATTAAACTTAGCATGCTCCACCCTCCATGCCGCCTTAACTGCTTCTGGTTCAGTAGCAGCAGGCTCAGCAGGGCATTCCTCGGTCAAGTAATCTAGCTTTCCGGATGCCCTCAAGACAATTCTTAGCGAACGATGCCAATCATTGAAATTCTTTCCAGTCAATTTTTCTCTTTCAAGATGACTCTTGAAAGCAGAAATCACAGTTGGGTTATCGGGTTGAGCCATATCTACAGATAAAAGTTCAAACATTAGTATTTTCGATAATAAATATCTTCAAGAAAATAAAATACCCATAGGCTATATTCATATAACCACCAAAATTTTCTTGAAAATATAGGATCCAAAATTACATAGATTCCACCACAACAGTTGATCTGCTAGTGGTGAAAGTATAAAAGATGGTAATCTGTCGAACAATAATTGGCAAATGAGATTTCCAATTCCTAGATCATTATGGGATTTACATCAAATTGATTCATCAATTTGCCTTGTAAGCATGTTTCATCCCATCTCATGCCTTAAGTTCTAGGTCTCGCGCACAACTTAATTAAGTCGTCTACCTTAGAAACTGTAAAATTACTATCTATGGTCTCACGCATTAACAGAATTTTACCTTGTTATAATAATTTAGCCTAGGTCTCACGTTTACTAAATTAAAATTCCAAGTGTTCCTTATAGATATATGACATGTAACTTAAATTTTAAGGGTATTCAATTTTGATATGGCAATCAAAATATGTATAAAGATGCATGCACTCATCTTTATATCATAAGTTTTCAAAAAAACTTATATTACCAATTCTTGAAATTAATACACAAAGTTTTACTTGAGGTTTAAAACACCCTAAGATGACTTTCTACAAGAATGATTTTAAAAGAAATTCGTTTAAGACGTATTCAAGAGTGTGATAACCAAGGCAGACTCTAAGGCTCTTTTCTAAGCCTTCATATCACGATAATAAATTTTGTCTTAAAAGAGTTACTTTTAAAAGCATGTTTGTACAAAACATCAATCAAGCAAAAATTTATGGATTCAATCTCAAAACATGTAATAAAGTATGAATCTTGCTAGTCTCGCCTTGGAGCGAATTACCGTGTGAAGCGAACCGTTGTTGGCACGTAAGACTCCACAAGATTCAATCTTTATTACTTAGGGTTTCACCATTATTAGTCCGTATTTTTTTCTTTATTAAAAAATCACCCTTTTATTGCTTACATCATGTCAAACAATAACAATAAAACAAGTATTCAAAGAAAACAAAACAACCAATAATAAATAAAGTGAAACAATTAGCCACATGCAATCCTTATTAGAAAAGATCCTAATAAAATCAAGTCTAGGTATAAAAATGCATGTAATCAACTAAGGCCTTCTCCTCTTAATGGAAGAGAGTCACATACATTGACGAATCAATTGCGTAGGCCAAAGCTAATATACACACCACATAGCATATAAATTGATTTTAATATATATGTATTGGAGTCTTCCCCAATTTTAGGTCTATCTCAAACATGTGATAAATATAAAAAAAAAAAAATACAAGATCCATGACTAACATGCATGTTTCGTCACGGATAAAACCTAACAATTAGCACATAGGTCACAAGATACGTTCACATAAACGGTTAAGAACCTAGGGTTTCTAGTGATTACAAATTAATCAAATAAACCACAAACCCTAATTAGGGTTTTAAGTGGAAAATTGACCCCCCGATGAGGCGAAAAATGATCCGTTTTTAGGGGGTCATTTAAGCCCGAATTCGAATTTATTTGATCAAATATTGCCCTAAATCGTTCCTTTTGTGATTTTAGGTACTTTGGGAGAGAAATCTGGAAGAGGAAGCAATTCGGACGTTTTTGGAGCATAAAAGTGAATAAAACGCCAAAGTCTTAATTTTCCATGCTGGGAACAGTAGGTGACGGCGTCAAGAGTAACACCCTGACGGCGTCAAGAGCAAAATTCCATGACGATCCAGTACAGATTTGACGGCGTCACGAAGTAGGGCGTCAAGAGTAAAAGTCATGACGGCCTTGAAATGAATATCACTTGACGGCGTCAAATGTAGATCAAGGCAGTCCGAGAATAGTTTTGGCGGCGAGGTGACGGCGTCACAATGTTCGTCTTGACGCCGTCAGACCCCTTTTCCTATATATAGTTTTCTAATTTTCACATTAAAAGGAGAGAAGTTTTGGAGAAACCCTAAGTACGAACTTGGTGCAAATTTTACACGTTTTTCAAGGGTTCCAAGCCCTTGATACCTTTCATATGTAATTGAGATAAGTGTTCTTTTAATTCAATCAATATGTCTATGTGTTGGTTGTCTATATCTTGTTCTTGTCTTAATTCCATCATGCTAGGCTAGATCTATCTTGTGTTTGCTTGGATCTAATGAAACCTAGATGTTAATTATGTATTGATTACTTGTTTATACTTGTCTTGGATGAATGATTTATATGTTAGGCTTAAGAAAACTGGCAGAACTCCAATTGGTAACATGCTTGAACGTCTTAAGAAACATGAACCGACGCGCACTAGGTCTTTATTGGTTGTATTTAATGCATGAGCCACTGTTTAAAATCCCTATAGTTGTGCTGGGCATGGTATAGGAGGAGATAAAAGCTCATAGAATTGGGGAGTTAAGTGTGCCACCCCGTGAATGGTATTAAGGAATACGATCCGTCATCCATGCAATTATAACAAGTAATTAATGTGTAAAAGATGTCTAGGGAGTAGTGAAATCTAAGTAAACACATTTTCTCCACTTATTGCTTACAACTTTTGTATAATTTAGCTTATTTTCATTTCTAGTATTTTATTTTGATTGCATCTTTAGTATTGGGTTAGTTGATTAGCAACTAATTCCGCCCAAATCCTTCAAACCCGAGATTTTTAATTGCTTTTCATAAAATATAAAAACACAAAAATAATCATCCCTCACCTTTAGAACTAGTATTTAGGTTTTCTAATCCTAGCGACACTATTCCTAAGCAGAATGATCAATCCCCCGGTGCTTGTCACTATACTATACTACAACGATCAGGTACACTGCCTGGTGGGGGTTGTAAGCTTCTCGAGATCCCTCGAGAGGTAAAGCCTGTTGCGATTCCCACGCATCAAGTTTTTGGAGCTGCAGCCCGGGGAATAGTTATTGTCTAGTTTAGAATTTCTTTTTATTAGGTCTACTTGCTAGATTCCTGATGCGTGGGAATCGCAACAGGCTTTACCTCTCAAGGGATCTCGAGAAGCTTACAACCCCCACCAGGCAGTGTACCTGATCGTTGTAGTATAGTATAGTGACAAGTACCGGGGGATTGATCGTTCAGCTTAGGAATAGTGTCGCTAAGATTAGAAAGCCTAAATATTAGTTCTAAAGGTGAGGGATGATTCTTTTTGTGTTTTTATATTTTTTAGAAAGCAAATTAAAATTTCGGGTTTTGGAAGAGTGGGCGGAATTAGTTGCTATTCAACTAACCCAAAATCGTACTTAGGGTTTCTCCCAAAACTTCTCTTCTTTAAATGTGAAAAATTAGAAAACTATATATAAGAAAAGGGGTCTGACGGCGTCAAGACCAAATAGGTGACGCCGTCACCTCGCCGCCAAAACAATCCTCGGACTGCCTAGATCTACATTTGACGCCGTCAAGAACATTGCATTTCCAGGCCGTCACGACTTTAACTCTTGACGCCCTACCCTCATGACGCAATCAACTCTCTTCTGGGTCGTCATGGACTTTTACTCTTGGCGCCGTCAGGAAACTCCTCTTGACGCCGTCATGCACTGTTCCCAGCATGGAAAATTAAGACTTTGGCGTTTTCTTCACTTTTATGCTCCAAAAACGTCCGAATTGCTTCCTTTTCCAGATTTCACTCCCAAAGTACCTAAAATCACAAAAGGAACGATTTAGGGCAATATTTGATCAAATAAATTCGAATTCGGGCTTAAATGACCCCCTAAAAACGGATCATTTTTCGCCTCATCATATACCCTTACACTTGAGATTTGCTTGTCCTCAAGCAAATGCGCTTTTATTCTACTCAAAATACAAGTTAGGGGTCATTTAACACTAATATAAAAGTAATTACAACAAATAATCGTTCCACTAAAGACCAATAGACAAACACGGAGGTCATACACAAGCACCTCACAAATAGTGTTTAGATACTCACATCTCTCGGGTGTAATAAAGTATAAATTACAGTATGGAAATGGAAGATATCTCTCACTACCTGTCATAGCAAAATAGATTACCATAGGCTTGGGAAAGGATCAAACCTCCACCACATGGCGTAAGTACCTAGGATAAACTATCAAAAAGGTCTTTTCAAGGGTTGTAACGTTAGGTGTAGGGATATGAAATACACGGTTTTGTTGGATAAAGGAAGTTTTACTGGTGGCGAGTTAACAATCTTGGTTAATTACATGTACAAGATGGCGTTGCTAAGCCAAGACTAGACTCGACTTAAGCTAATAAATGAAAAATAACAAAAACAAAAAATAAACATAGAATAAAAAGGGATGGTAGTCCGTATGTTTTTTTCTCTTTTTCCTTTTTCTACTTTTTTTTTTTTTTCTTTTTTTTTTTTTTTTTTTTTTTTTTTGAATTACACTTTTACCCTACCATCCAAAGTAATACATCATAGGGGATGAGAATTCCCCTTACACTTGAATCTTTACATACTTTACATTTAACTAATCTAATGACTCGAATTAGGAAAATCAAAACACTTGGAGCACTTTTAAGATTAACGTACATATGGGGGTAATAAATGATGTTCTTTCCCATTACTCCATAAAATAAGTACTTTACCCATGAGTCCCAATCGTCCCAAAACAATATGTACAAGGATATGACTCGACTTAGCAACCATGTAATCAATTAGAAAGTTAACTTAGGGTTTAACAAATAAGAATAATGCACTAAAAATGAGCGCATACACGGAAGGCTAAGGCGATTTGGTTGTACATTTAAGTGGGGTGTAACAAATTCTTCCTTTAAGTAAAATGCTTAAAGTTAGAAACGAAAAGATAGGCTCGGAGGGGTGTACTAGGGGTTTCGTGTACTAAAAAATGAGTACAACGCTAAGGGTGTGGGAAAAATTAGTTGACTTAACTAGCCAAGTAATATGACTTAAATGGTCAAGTAATTATGATACGGGTTTAACACAAGGGTAATCCTAATGCCTCTTATCATGTAGTAAATCCTACCACACGAATGTAGTCTCACTAGCGGTCTCGGGATGCATCACTAACGCAAGTTCTAGAATCTAAATGCTACCGGTACACTCATAAGCACTAATAATGAATGCTTTTCCTATCAAATCTAAAGGCGAACCTCACATATTTGGGTGGAAAATTTTTCTGAATATACGGTTATGTGCTAGTCACACAATCTCCTATCCATGAGACGCTTGCTATGGCTAAAGTTTCACTCCTAAATGTTGTAAAAAATTTTAAATTTGGCGCTAAAATCGCACTAACAAGTATTTCTCATAGTTTTATTACACATCTACTATCAAACAAAACAAACTCAAGCGAAAGTGCATATGTAAGGTATCATCTTTTTACCCTCCCCTTACACTTAAGATGAACATTGTCCCCAATGTTCAAGTAAAGAATGTAAAAGTGAAAAAGTAAAGAGAATGAAATCAAATACTCCCCTGATTCGCTCGGTATGGATAATAGGATGGCCAGGTTAAATCTTCCTCCAAGAAAATGAACAATCAAAGCTTCCCTTCCAGAATATAAATCATCTTCTTGTCATACATAACCTGTAAAACCTGACAAAATAGACAAGACAACCTCGCGTAAAATCGGCGGCATCCTATATAAGTTTCTAAATCCTAGAAAACAAGATAAGATATAATGCTTGTGGAATGAAGTTTGCAGATCTCCTGGAGATTATAAAACTTAATAATTCACAAAAACCATAAGACTCCGTTAGAAAAACAAAACCGGTAAAATTTCCAGATTTTAACTCCTGACGCCGTCAAGAGTAACCCCAGGACGCCGTCAGAATTGACCTGCAGAAATTCTTATGTTAAGTTTCCGGAAAATTTCTGGAAAAACTTGGTCCTACTTCCTGGAAAATCCTGCAAAACTTCATTATGACTCAATACAAGCATTTGACTCTAACAAATACGAATATACATGTTCATTCAATATTGTGGAGAATCATGATCGGTTTGTTTCTTAAAAATATATTTGGGGTTTCCCCTTACACTTATCTTTTGCAAAATACCTTTATATGCAATTAAGACGAAGTTAAAAACAAAATAAAGCATTTTCACAATTTACTTTGAAACATGAGCCACAAACAATAAAAATAAAACATGCATACGGAAACAAATAAAATCAAACAAACAAACAAATAAATAAAAACACACAAAACATGGGTTGCCTCCCAAGAAGCGTTTGTTTTTGTTCGAGTCACGAGCCTGACTCTACCCTTATTTAACGGAAATAGGGGAGGTTTTCCCTACACTTAGGATTTAGTGTGGGTGAAAGTAGCGATACACACCCTTAGGGTGTGAATATGCCACGTGAGGTGAAGGGGGTGAGTGAATTATATGCTCAAAGGGGTGTGCTCCTATCATCATAACCTTACCTAATTCAATCGGGTTAATGGGTGGATTAAGATTTCCTACTAGAAAGGGATCATTTTCAATCAACTTCAAGAGATTACTAGTTGGGGACCTATCTTGACCTAATAAACCCGGTTTAAACCCATAATGTTTCTTGTGATCAATCAAAAATGGGTGATGTAAGCATGTAAGGTCATTTTCCACTCCTATATTGGCTTCCTCTCTACAAGGCTTAGAGTCCACTACCTTTATCCTAAGACTACCCGGACTACATGGGTTGATGGGTGGGTCGGCTCCTCTTTTGTCTCCTAGATGTATATCTAAGGATGGAAAGTTGTGTGAAGATTGAGGTTCCGGTTCATCAACACTAGGTAATTCCCTAGAACTAAGAGTAAAGTTATCACTAGAAGTATTCAAACCTATATCCTCTAGTGGTCTTTGGTACAAGGGCTCTACCTCTATTGGGGCTCCTATAGTCTCTTCTACATCTTTCGGGTAAGTCATGGGTGGTGTGTATTCCTCAAGTGATGATGGGAGTTGTGGGGTACTTTGTAGGTTTGTGTTATTTACCTCATCCTTCTTTATCTCAATATCATCTATATCCTCATCATGTGTTCCTTGAGATTCCAAGTCATTGATCATAAAACCTAGGTCTTTTTGCTCAATATGATCATGCTCGGCTAAATCCTCCATAATTGTTTCTTCAAGTTGTGATGTATACAAATCCATCAATTCATTGAACTCATGGTTCACTGTTAGGAGACTTTCCTCAAAATTTTTCCAAAGGGTCTTACTAAAAGGAATTCATCCTAACAATGATTGTTTAATATAGGCCACACATGCGCATAACTCATCAAACCTATCAAACTTTACACCCATCTCTTCTTGTATATATCTAAGATCACTTAAATATTCATTGGAACAACAGGAAGCAAATCTATCCGAGTAACCTAATTGTTCCTCTGTAGTTAATGATCTAAATAGAATTTCATCCGCCATGAAGACAAATGAAAATGGTTTTACAAACAAAGGGCACAAAGAAAAAGATAGACTAAAGAGAACCTAAAAATAAAAATAAAATCTTACTAGAAAGGAATCTAGCAAGTAGACCTAATAAAAAGAAATTCTAACCTAGACAATAACTATTCCCCGGGCTGCGGAGCCAAAAACTTGATGCGTGGGAATCGCAACAGGCTTTACCTCTCGAGGGATCTCGAGAAGCTTACAACCCCCACCAGGCAGTGTACCTGATCGTTGTAGTATAGTATAGTGACAAGTACCGGGGGATTGATCGTTCAGCTTAGGAATAGTGTCGCTAGGATTAGAAAGCCTAAATATTAGTTCTAAAGGTGAGGGATGATTCTTTTTGTGTTTTTATATTTTTTAGAAAGCAAATTAAAATCTCGAGTTTTGGAAGAGTGGGCGGAATTAGTTGCTATTCAACTAACCCAATACTAAGATGCAATCAAAATAAAATACTGAAAATGAAAATAAACTAATTTATACTAAAGTTGTGAGCAGTAATTGGAGAAAATGTGTTTACTTAGATTTCACTACTCCATAGATATCTTTTACACGTTAATTACTTGTTATAATTGCATGGATGACGGATTGTATTCCTTAATACCATTCATGGGGTGGCACACATAACTCCCCAATTCTATGAGCTCTTGTCTCCTCCTACACCATGCCTAGCACAACTATAGGGATTGTAAACAGTGGCTCATGCATTAAATACAACCAATAAAGACCTAGTGCGCGTTGGTTCATGTTTCTTAAGACGTTCAAGCATGTTACCAATTGGAGATCTGCCAGTTTTCTTAAGCCTAACATATAAATCATTCATCCAAGACAAGAATAAACAAGTAATCAACACATAATCAACATCTAGGTTTCATTAGATCTAAGCAAACACAAAAGAGATCTAGCCTAGCATGATAGAATTAAGACAAGAACATGATATAGACAACCAACACATAGACATATTGATTGAATTAGAAGAACACTTATCTTGATTAATCATGCAAGGTATCAAGGGGTTGGAACCCTTGAAAAACCTGTAAAGTTACACCAAAATCGTACTTAGGGTTTCTCCCAAAACTTCTCTTCTTTAAATGTGAAAAATTAGAAAACTATATATAAGAAAAGGGGTCTGACGGCGTCAAGACCAAATAGGTGACGCCGTCACCTCGCCGCCAAAACAATCCTCGGACTGCCTAGATCTACATTTGACGCCGTCAAGAACATTGCATTTCCAGGCCGTCACGACTTTAACTCTTGACGCGCTACCCTCATGACGCCGTCAAAACTCTTCTGGGTCGTCATGGACTTTTACTCTTGACGCCGTCAGGAAACTCCTCTTGACGCCGTCATGCACTGTTCCCAGCATGGAAAATTAAGACTTTGGCGTTTTCTTCACTTTTATGCTCCAAAAACGTCCGAATTGCTTACTTTTCCAGATTTCACTCCCAAAGTACCTAAAATCAGAAAAGGAACGATTTAGGGCAATATTTGATCAAATAAATTCGAATTCGGGGTTAAATGACCCCCTAAAAACGGATCATTTTTCGCCTCATCAATTCCTTTCTAGTAAGATTTTATTTTTATTTTTAGGTTCTCTTTAGTCTATCTTATTCCTTTGTGCCTTTGTTCGTAACCATCCGACATCATGGACAACGGGAACATCTTTGAACCCGTCATCCCACCACAACAAAACCCACCATTAGAACCCCTTAGGCCCCGAACCTTAGGAGAGTATTCCCGACCTAGCCACCAAGGCTACCGAAACACCATTGAGCTCACCGGAGCCAATGTGACCCCCTTGCGATCCGACACCATCCGGTTGGTGCAAAGCGGATGTGCATTCCATGGACTTCGTTCCAAAGATCCAAACCAACATCTTAAGGACTTCCTCAAAATTGTAGATCCCATAGACCTAGATGTTGCAACTAGAGAGATAACCCGATTACGCCTATTCCAATTCTCTCTACGGGATCAAGCTAGTCAATGGCTTGAGCGTTTACCCGCGAGATCCATCACCACATGGGATGATCTCACCACTCGTTTCCTTGCTCAATTTTTCCCACCGGGGAGAACTACTAAGCTTAGAAATGACATCTTGATGTTCCAACAACGTCAAAATGAATCTCTTTATGAAGCATGGACTCGTTTCAAGGACTTACTCCAAAAAGTCCCTCATCATGGCATAGATCTTTGGCTCCAAGTCCAAATCTTTTATGACCATATCGACATCTCCACGAGGCGAGCCATTGACCAATCGGCCGGTGGTAAGCTACGTGGTCTAAGTGCGGAACAATCATGGGAACTCATAGAAGATCTTGCTCTCTATGACAACGAAAGTTGGAATGATCCCCGTGACTTGAACAAAACGGTCAAGGCAATATCTTTGCCTTCGAACAATTCTAGCACTCCCGACCGTAGGATCATGGAACTTGAAGGTCGAGTCAAGTCTCTCATGAAATCTTACGAAGCTCCAAAATCTTTAAGCCAAGTAAGCAGAATCGCTTCTACATGTAAATTATGTAGTGGCCCTCACGAGACTCATAACTGCATGGAGCTTCCAAAACGTGCTTATAACGAATTCACGTCATCACACATGGGTCAAGGTCCTCGAACTTCTATCGAGGCCTATGAGGCATGGAAGGATAAACCTAATTTCAAAGGGTACCAAACGCGGAGCGTATCCTTCAATGACTCATCACCACTCACTTGGTCCGAGCATTTTCCGTCACAAGACATTCCAAGGCAAAGCTGTGAAGATGCCCTAAAAAAATTCATTCTATCTCAAGAGTTACAGCTCTCTACGCTCGAGGCTAAATTTAGACAACAGCAGGCTGATGTGAACAACAAGATTTGTAATCTGTTAACTGCTATCAAAGAGCATGTTGTTAGTAAGCCCGTTCACGTTGATGAGGTTAAATCTGTGACCGTCATGAGTCCACCAACCTCCCCTGTGAAAATAAAAAGTCCTAGCAAGTTATTCAAACATCTATCCCCCAAAGGAAAAGAACCGGTCAACCCCTAGGACCAATCCATTTCCTAAACACCATCACCACGATATCTGCTTCTACACCCAACTCAACCCAACAACAAACTAACAAATTCAGTCAGACAGCTAAAGATGAGACCTTAAGGGTAGACCATGATTCGGCCAAAAAACCTACCAACTCATCCGAGCAATACACCGCGCAAGAATCTGGCAAATCGAATGAAGGGAAAGAGAGATCGGAAGAGCATGAGAGGAATCCAACCATTTGGGGTAAGTCTATTATAGAAGAACCCGAGAGAAAAATGGAGGATATTACTAGTGGGAAGAGCGATAGGACTAAGGAAAGTAATCCTAAGGTTTTCAAGATCTCCTGCACCATTAAGGAAAAGCTCTTAACCGATAGTCAAATTGATCCTTGCTTCCCAGTCAACATAGTCCCCCTTTCCTTATATCACGAAGCCTTCCCAGGACACATTGCGTGCGAGAGAGTGATGAAAAATGTGTCAATCAGGATTGGAGAGCTTGTTTACAATACTGACCTCACCATGGTCGATGACGTGGACCCTTTCACCAATCAAACATTAACCAACCTTGTTCTTGGAAAACCATTTATCAATGAATCAGGAGTAATCCTTGATGAGAAAGATGGTAGTGCATTATTCACCAATGGTGTTAAGAAGGTAATCTTTCGTAAGGGTGATGAGGAGGTGTACGAGTATCGTCCTTCCCTTGAAGGGAATCTATATGGGTCAAAGGATGGAGAGTCGAGGAAGATAAGACGGCGTGATCCGAATAATCTCAAGATCCCCTGCATGATCGGCCATAAGTACTTCGATGACATCTACATTAACGTATTCCTGCCAAAGAATTTTATGTCCTTATTCCATTATAACAATATCTGCAGATGGGGAATGATTTACAAGGGAGAGAAAGTGGTTGGTAAGGATCATGAAATTCAAGTGTTTGCAGGAAATATGGCATTTACTATGGAATTTACGATCGTGGACAACATCGAAGACTATGTCGACCCTAGATTATCACAAATTATTTTTGGGGCACCCTTTTGCGAGATTACTAATCTGATAACTGATGATCAGAACGGTATTATGACCTTCGCTGATGGGATTAGGAGGGTTTCATACCAGACGCCATACAAGAGAAGAGACCTTAAGGAAATCGATTGTGACGGGCTTGATAAGATAAGTTCCCAACTTATTTTGTGCGATGAAGATGTTCGGAGAGGGTGTAAGGACACTTCTGATTTATCATGTGGATTCTTTAAGGATGTTAGTAAGCTTGGTTCTAAATATCAAAAAGATATCTTCGAGTTCGAGGACCCGAAGTACTTACACTATGAAAGCGATACTAGTTTAGAAGACGACCTAGAGAGTGGAACCAATGATGAGATCACGTAGTAACCCATGACCTTGAGTCTAGCTACAAGACTCGTAAATAAAGAAAAGCGCTTCTTGGGAGGCAACCCATGTTTTGTGTGATTTTATTTGTTTGTTTGTTATTTGCTTCTGTATGCATGCTTAATTTTTATTGTTGGTAGATCATGTTTCTAAACTAAATAGTGGAAATACTTTACTTTGTTGTTTTGGCCTAGTCTTAACTCCACCTAAAGGTATTTTTGCAAAAGATAAGTGTAAGGGGAAACCCCAAATATGTTTTTAAGAAACAAACCGATCATGATTCTCCACAATATTAAATGAACATGTATATTCGTATTTGTTAGAGTCAAATGCTTGTATTGAGTCATAATGAAGTTTTGCAGGATTTTCCAGGAAGTAGGACCAAGTTTTTCCAGAAATTTTCCGGAAACTTAACATAAGAATTTCTGCAGGTCACTTCTGACGGCGTCAAGTGTAAAAATCTGGAAATTTTACTAGTTTTGTTTTTCTAACGGAGTCTTATGGTTTTTGTGAATTATTAAGTTTTATAATCTCCAGGAGATCTGCAAACTTCATTCCACAAGCATTATATCTTATCTTGTTTTCTAGGATTTAGTAACTTATATAGGATGCCGCCGATTTTACGCGAGGTTGTCTTGTCTATTTTATCAGGTTTTACAGGTTATGTATGACAAGAAGATGATTTATATTCTGGAAGGGAAGCTTTGATTGTTCATTCTCTTGGAGGAAGATTTAACCTGGCCACCTTATTATCCATACCGAGCGAATCAGGGGAGTATTTGATTTCATTCTCTTTACTTTTTCACTTTTACATTCTTTACTTGAACATTGGGGACAATGTTCATCTTAAGTGTAAGGGGAGGGTAAAAAGATGATACCTTACATATGCACTTTCGCTTGAGTTTGTTTTGTTTAATGGTAGATGTGTAATAAAACTATGAGAAATACTTGTTAGTGCAATTTTAGCGCCAAATTTAAATTTTTTTACAACATTTAGGAGTGAAACTTTAGCCATAGCAAGCGTCTCATGGATAGGAGATTGTATGACTAGCACATAACCGTATATTCAGAAAAATTTTCCACCCAAATATGTAAGGTTCGCCTTTAGATTTGATAGGAAAAGCATTTACTATTAGTGCTTATGAGTGTACCGGTAGCATTTACATCCTAGAACTTGCGTTAGTGATGCATCCCGAGACCGCTAGTGAGACTACATTCGTGTGGTAGGATTTACTACATGATAAGAGGCATTAGGATCACCCTTATGTTAAACCCGTATCATAATTACTTGACCATTTAAGTCATATTACTTGGCTAGTTAAGTCAACTAATTTTTCCCACACCCTTAGCGTTGTACTCATTTTTAGTACACGAAACCCCTAGTACACCCCTCCGAGCCTATCTTTTCGTTTCTAACTTTAAGCATTTTACTTAAAGGAAGAATTTGTTACACCCCACTTAAATGTACACCCAAATCGCCTTAGCCTTCCGTGTATGCGCTCATTTTTAGTGCATTATTGTTATTTGTTAAACCCTAAGTTAACTATCTAATTGATTATATGGTTGCTAAGTCGAGTCATATCCTTGTACATATTGTTTTGGGACGATTGGGACTCATGGGTAAAGTACTTATTTTATGGAGTAATGGGGAAGAACATCATTTATTACCCCATATGTACGTTAATCTTAAAAGTGCTCCAAGTGTTTTGATTTTCTTAATTCGAGTCATTAGATTAGTTAATTGTAAAGTATGTAAAAATTCAAGTGTAAGGGGAATGTTCATTCCCTATGATGTATTATTTTGGATGGTAGGGTAAGAGTGTATGCAAAAAAAAAAAAAAAAAAAAAAAAAAAAAAAAAAAAAAAAAAAAAATCGAAAAGAAATCGAAAAAAAAAATCGAAAAAAAATCAAGAAAAAAAAATAGAAAAAGAAAAGAGAAAAACATACGGACTACCATCCCTTTTCATTCTATGTTTATTTTATGTTTTTGTTATTTTTCATTTATTAGCTTAAGTCGAGTCTAGTCTTGGCTTAGCAACGCCATATTGTACATGTAATTAACCAAGATTGTTAACTCGCCACCAGTAAAACTTCCTTTATCCAACAAAACCGTGTATTTCATATCCCTACACCTAACGTTACAACCCTTTAAAAGACCTCTTTGATAGTTTATCCTAGGTGCTTACGCCATGTGGTGGAGGTTTGATCCTTTCCCAAGCCTATGGTAATCTATTTTGCTATGACAGGTAGTGAGAGATATCTTCCGTTTCCATATTCTAATTTACACTTTATTACACCCGAGAGATGTGAGTATCTAAACACTATTTGTGAGGTGCTTGTATATAACCTCCGTGCTTGTCTATTGGTCTTTAGTGGAACGATTATTTATTGTAATTACTTTTATATTAGTGTTAAATGACCCCTAACTTGTATATTCACTAGAATAAAAGCGCATTTGCTTGAGGACAAGCAAATCTCAAGTGTAAGGGTATATGATGAGGCGAAAAATGATCCGTTTTTAGGGGGTCATTTAAGCCCGAATTCGAATTTATTTGATCAAATATTGCCATAAATCGTTCCTTTTGTGATTTTAGGTACTTTGGGAGAGAAATCTGGAAAAGGAAGCAATTCGGACGTTTTTGGAGCATAAAAGTGAAGAAAATGCCAAAGTCTTAATTTTCCATGCTGGGAACAGTAGGTGACGGCGTCAAGAGTAACATCCTGACGGCGTCAAGAGCAAAATTCCATGACGATCCAGTACAGATTTGACGGCGTCACGAAGTAGGGCGTCAAGAGTAAAAGTCATGACGACCTGGAAATGAATATCACTTGACGGCGTCAAATGTAGATCAAGGTAGTCCGGGAATAGTTTTGGCGGCGAGGTGACGGCGTCACAATGTTCGTCTTGACGCCGTCAGACCCCTTTTCCTATATATAGTTTTCTAATTTTCACATTAAAAGGAGAGAAGTTTTGGAGAAACCCTAAGTACGAACTTGGTGCGAATTTTACAGGTTTTTTAAGGGTTCCAAGCCCTTGATACCTTTCATATGTAATTGAGATAAATGTTCTTTTAATTCAATCAATATGTCTATGTGTTGGTTGTCTATATCTTATTCTTGTCTTAATTCCATCATGCTAGGCTAGTGATACGTGGGAATCGCACCAGGCTTTACCTCTCAAGGGATCTTGAGAAGCTTACAACCCCCACCAGGCAGTGTACCTGATCGTTGTAGTATAGTATAGTGACAAGTACCGGGGGATTGATCGTTCAGCTAGGAATAGTGTCGCTAGGATTAGAAAGCCTAAATACTAGTTCTAAAGATGAAGGAATATTATTTTTGTATTTTTATATTTTTTAGAAAGCAATTTAAAATCTCGGGTTTTGGAAGAAGGGCTGGAATTAGTTGCTAATCAACTAACCCAATACTAAGATGCAATCAAAATAAAATACTAGAAATGAAAATAAATTAAATTATACTAAGGTTGTGAGCAGTAATTGGAGAAAATGTGTTTACTTAGATTTCATTACTCTCTAGACATCTTTTACACGTTAATTACTTGTTATAATTACATGGATGACAGATCGTATTCCTTAATACCATTCATGGGGTGGCACACTTAACTCCCCAATTCTATGAGCTCTTATCTCCTCCTACACCATGCCCAGCACAACTATAGGGATTGTAAACAGTGGCTCATGCATTAAATACAACCAATAAAGACCTAGTGCGCGTTGGTTCATGTTTCTTAAGACGTTCAAGCATGTTACCAATTGGAGATCTGCCAGTTTTCTTAAGCCTAACATATAAATCATTCATCCAAGACAAGAATAAACAAGTAATCAACACATAATCAACATCTAGGTTTCATTAGATCTAAGCAAACACAAGATAGATCTAGCCTAGCATGATGGAATTAAGACAAGAACAAGATATAGACAACCAACACATAGACATATTGATTGAATTAAAGGAACACTTATCTTGATTAAACATGCAAGGTATCAAGGGGTTGGAATCGTTGAAAAACCTGTAAAGTTACACCAAAATCGTACTTAGGGTTTCTCCCAAAACTTCCCTCTTTAATGTGAAAAATTAGAAAACTTTATATAGAAAAATGGGTCTGACGGCGTCAAGACCAATTTGTGACGCCGTCACCTCGCCGCCAAAACTCTTCTCGGACTGCCTTGATCTACATTTGACGCCGTCAAGTACTAATCATTTCCAGGCCGTCATGACTTTTTACTCTTGACGCCCTACCTTCATGACGCCGTCAAATCTCTACTGGACCGTCATGGAATTTTGCTCTTGACGCCGTCAAGGAGTTGCTCTTGACGCCGTCACCTACTGTTCCCAGCATGGAAAATTAAGACTTTGGCGTTTTCTTCACTTTTATGCTCCAAAAACGTCCGAATTGCTTCCTTTTCCAGATTTCACTCCCAAAGTACCTAAAATCACAAAAGGAATGATTTAGGGCAATATTTGATCAAATAAATTCGAATTCGGGGCTTAAATGACCCCCTAAAAATGGATCATTTTTCGCCTCATCATATACCCTTACACTTGAGATTTGCTTGTCCTCAAGCAAATGCGCTTTTATTCTAGTCAAAATACAAGTTAGGGGTCATTTAACACTAATATAAAAGTAATTACAACAAATAATCATTCCACTAAAGACCAGTAGACAAGCACGGAGGTCATACACAAGCACCTCACAAATAGTGTTTAGATACTCACATCTCTCGGGTGTAAAATAAAGTGTAAATTACAATATGGAAATGGAAGATATCTCTCACTACCTGTCATAGCAAAATAGATTACCATAGGCTTGGGAAAGGATCAAACCTCCACCACATGGCGTAAGCACCTAGGATAAACTATCAAAGAGGTCCTTTAAAGGGTTGTAACGTTAGGTGTAGGGATATGAAATACACGGTTTTGTTGGATAAAGGAAGTTTTACTGGTGGCGAGTTAACAATCTTGGTTAATTACATGTACAATGTGGCGTTGCTAAGCCAAGACTAGACTCGACTTAAGCTAATAAATGAAAAATAACAAAAACATAAAATGAACATAGAATGAAAAGGGATGGTAGTCCGTATGTTTTTTCTCTTTTTTCCTTTTTTCTATTTTTTTCTTTCTTTTTTCTTGTTTTTTTCGATTTTTTTTCATTTTTTTTTTGCATATACTCTTACCCTACCATCCAAAATAATACATCATAGGGAATGAACACTCCCCTTACACTTGAATCTTTACACACTTTACATTAAACTAATCTAATGACTCGAATCAAGAAAATCAAAACACTTGGAGCACTTTTAAGATTAACACACATATGGGGGTAATATATGATGTTCTTCCCAATTACTCCATAAAACAAGTACTTTACCCATGAGTCCCAATCGTCCCAAAAGATAGGCTCGGAGGATATGACTCGACTTAGCAACCATGTAATCAATTAGATAGTTAACTTTGGGTTTAACAAATAACAATAATGCACTAAAGATAAGCGCATACACGGAAGGCTAAGGCGATTTGGTTGTACATTTAAGTGGGGTGTAACAAATTCTTCCTTTAAGTAAAATGCTTAAAGTTAGAAACGAAAAGATAGGCTCGGAGGGGTGTACTAGGGGTATCGTGTACTAAAAATGAGTACAACGCTAAGGGTGTGGGGAAAAATTAGTTGACTTAACTAGCCAAGTAATATGACTTAAATGGTCAAGTAATTATAATACGGGTTTAACACAAGGGTGATCCTAATGCCTCTTATCATGTAGTAAATCCTACTACACGAATGTAGTCTCACTAGCGGTCTCGGGATGCATCACTAACGCAAGTTCTAGAATCTAAATGCTACCGGTACACTCATAAGCACTAACAGTAAATGCTTTTCCTATCAAATCAAAAGGCGAACCTCACATATTTGGGTGGAAAATTTTTCTGAATATACGGTTATGTGCTAGTCATACAATCTCCTATCCATGAGACGTTTGCTATGGCTAAAGTTTCACTCCTAAATGTTGTAAACAATTTTAAATTTGGTGCTAAAATTGCACTAACAAGTATTTCTCATAGTTTTATTACACATCTACCATTAAACAAAACAAACTCAAGCGAAAGTGCATATGTAAGGTATCATCTTTTTACCCTCCCCTTACACTTAAGATGAACATTGTCCCCAATGTTCAAGTAAAGAATGTAAAAGTGAAAAAGTAAAGAGAATGAAATCAAATACTCCCCTGATTCGCTCGGTATGGATAATAAGGTGGCCAGGTTAAATATTCCTCCAAGAAAATGAACAATCAAAGCTTCCCTTCCAGAATATAAATCATCTTCTTGTCATACATAACCTGTAAAACCTGACAAAATAGACAAGACAACCTCGCGTAAAATCGGCGACATCCTATATAAGTTACTAAATCCTAGAAAACAAGATAAGATATAATGCTTGTGGAATGAAATTTGCAGATCTCCTGGAGATTATAAAACTTAATAATTCACAAAAACCATAAGACTCCGTTAGAAAAACAAAACCGGTAAAATTTCTAGATTTTTACACCTGACGCCGTCAAGAGTAAACTCCTGACGCCGTCAGAATTGACCTGCAGAAATTCTTATGTTAAGTTTCCGGAAAATTTCTGGAAAAACTTGGTCCTACTTCCTGAAAAATCCTGCAAAACTTCATTATGACTCAATACAAGCATTTGACTCTAATAAATACGAATATACATGTTCACTTAATATTGTGGAGAATCATGATCGGTTTGTTTCTTAAAAACATATTTGGGGTTTCCCCTTACACTTATATTTTTCAAAAATACTTTTAGGTGGAGTTAAGACTAGGCCAAAACAACAAAGTAAAGTATTTTCACTTTTTAATTGAGAAACATGATCTACCAACAATAAAAATAAAGCTTGCATACGGAAGCAAATAACAATCAAACAAAATAAAATCACACAAAACATGGGTTGCCTCCCAAGAAGCGCTTTTCTTTATTTACGAGTCTTGTAGCTAGACTCAAGGTCATGGGTTACTACGTGACCTCATCGTTGGTTTCACTCTCTAGGTCGTCTTCTAAACCAGTTTTGTACTCCGGACCTAGTTGTAAGCATTCTTTGTAGAAACCAAGCATTCTATTCTTTACATACTCTACTCCTCTACGTGTATCCTCCTCATTCCTATAATAAGCCGCTTGCTTGTGTTCTTTTTCGAAATTAGAGAGAAGGCGGTATTGCTCAATCTTGTAGGGCATTTGATAGGCAACCTCATCATTCTCTTCCTTAAATCTAACTATCCCTAAAGTCGGATCATAACTCATCCTAGTGACTTCAACAAATGGTTTTCCAAATATTATTTGGCTTAGGCAAGCATCAATCACCGGACGAGTGTCTTCCACTATCATGAAATCGATCTCATAGGTGAGATTCCCAATAATTACATGCAATCCCTTCACTCTTCCTACAAAATTACTTATCAGATTCTTACCGGGCATCATCCTAAAATCAAGTTGCTTCTTCATCACCCAATTGTAATAAGTCCTAGTCATGATGTTAACGGGGGATCTAGGGTCGATGTAAGCTTTCCATATATGCATGTGTCCGATATTGTATGGGATGTTAATGTTAGAGGGGTCTCCCATTTTGATAAGGGGTGTGCCGAAGATATATGGTCTCTCGGGACTATCGAATAAATCCTTATGGTACTTCCGTTCTTCCTCGGTGGGCAACTTATCAAAGTATTTTTCTATAGGCTCTACCTCCTCTAATTCCTCATCCTTATTAACCTCAACTTCCCTACTCTCATCCTTAATTTCGGCTTCTACTCTAACTTCATCCTTGTCACTCTCCTCTATCTCCTTATCTATCGGCTTAATGGTGACAACATTGACAAAGTGGACATGTTTGGATGATGAGGGGTCCTTAATTTGGATTCCACTATTGGTGTCCCTAGTGTCTTTCCTAGGTGTGACTAGTGCTTGGTTGTTGAGGGCTTTCAACAAGTTGTCAATCTTGTTGGTCATCTCCGTTTGTTGTTGGTTGAATTCGGTTTCGAACCTAGCTATGTGAGCTTCCTGAGATGCCATGAACTTTGACATCAATCCTTCAAGATTGTTGGTACTACCATAGTTGTTAGAAGGATTGTTGTTGAAAGTACGGTTGGATGTAGGACCGTTTGGTTGGTAACGATTAGGCGGATTGGAAGAATTGGGTTGATTTTGTTTCCACCTAAGGTTTGGGTGATTTTTCCAAGAGGGGTTGTAAGAATCACCGTAAGTGTTTAGCTCGGGCTTGAAAGTGTATCACTTATCTCCCGCTTCGTCGGTACGCGTGGATGCGTAGTCCGCAAAAGCTGTTCCGGGGAGTTCCACACAATCACGAGTGTCATGGGGACCACTACATAATTCGCATGAAGATGTGATTTTGTTCACTTGGCTTGAAGGCTTAGGAGCTTCGTAAGATTTCATGAGAAACTTGACTTGGTCCTCAAGTTCCATGATCCTACGGTCGGGAGTGCTAGAATTGTTTGAAGGCAAAGATATTGCCTTGACCGTTTTGTTCAAGTCACGGGGATCATTCCAACTTTCGTTGTCATAGAGAGCAAGATCTTCTATGAGTTCCCATGATTGTTCCGCACTAAGATCACGTAGCTTACCACCGGCCGATTGGTCAATGGCTCGCCTCGTGGAGATGTCGATATGGTCATAAAAAATTTGGACTTGGAGCCAAAGATCTATGCCATGATGAGGGACTTTTTGGAGTAAGTCCTTGAAACGAGTCCATGCTTCATAAAGAGATTCATTTTGACGTTGTTGGAACATCAAGATGTCGTTTCTAAGCTTAGTAGTTCTCCCCGGTGGGAAAAATTGAGCAAGGAAACGAGTGGTGAGATCATCCCATGTGGTGATGGATCCCGCGGGTAAACTCTCAAGCCATTGACTAGCTTGATCACGTAGAGAGAATTGGAATAGGCGTAAACGTGTAGTCTCTCTAGTTGCAACATCTAGGTCTATGGAATCTACGATTTTGAGGAAGTCCTTAAGATGTTGGTTTGGATCTTCGGAACGAAGTCCATGGAATGCACATCCGCTTTGCACCAACCGGATGGTGTCGGATCGCAAGGGGGTCACATTGGCTCCGGTGAGCTCAACGGTGTTCCGGTAGCCTTGGTGGCCAGGTCGGGAATACTCTCCTAAGGTTCGGGGCCTAAGGGGTTCTAGTGGTGGGTTTTGTTGTGGTGGGATGACGGGTTCAAAGATGTTCCCGTTGTCCATGATGTTGGGTGGTTACGAACAAAGGCACGAAGAAATAAGATAGACTAAAGAAAACCTAAAAATAAAAATAAAATCTTACTAGAAAGGAATCTAGCAAGTAGACCTAATAAAAAGAAATTCTAACCTAGACAATAACTATTCCCCGGGCTGCGGCGCCAAAAACTTGATACGTGGGAATCGCACCAGGCTTTACCTCTCAAGGGATCTTGAGAAGCTTACAACCCCCACCAGGAAGTGTACCTGATCGTTGTAGTATAGTATAGTGACAAGTACCGGGGGATTGATCGTTCAGCTAGGAATAGTGTCGCTAGGATTAGAAAGCCTAAATACTAGTTCTAAAGATGAAGGAAGATTATTTTTGTATTTTTATATTTTTTAGAAAGCAATTTAAAATCTCGGGTTTTGGAAGAAGGGGCGGAATTAGTTGCTAATCAACTAACCCAATACTAAGATGCAATCAAAATAAAATACTAGAAATGAAAATAAATTAAATTATACTAAGGTTGTGAGCAGTAATTGGAGAAAATGTGTTTACTTTCATTACTCCCTAGACATCTTTTACACGTTAATTACTTGTTATAATTGCATAGATGACGGATCATATTCCTTAAAACCATTCATGGGGTGGCACACTTAACTCCCCAATTCTATGAGCTCTTATCTCCTCCTACACCATGCCCAGCACAACTATAGGGATTGTAAACAGTGGCTCATGCGTTAAATACAACCAATAAAGACCTAGTGCGCGTCGGTTCATGTTTCTTAAGACGTTCAAGCATGTTACCAATTGGAGATCTGCCAGTTTTCTTAAGCCTAACATATAAATCATTCATCCAAGACAAGAATAAACAAGTAATCAACACATAATCAACATCTAGGTTACATTAGATCTAAGCAAACACAAGATAGATCTAGCCTAGCATGATGGAATTAAGACAAGAACAAGATATAGACAACCAACACATAGACATATTGATTGAATTAAAGGAACACTTATCTTGATTAAACATGCAAGGTATCAAGGGGTTGGAATCCTTGAAAAACCTGTAAAGTTACACCAAAATCGTACTTAGGGTTTCTCCCAAAACTTCCCACTTAAATTCCCTCTTTAATGTGAAAAATAAGAAAACTATATATAGAAAAATGGGTCTGACGGCGTCAAGACCAATTTGGTGACTTCGTCACCTCGCACCCAAAACTCTTCTCGGACTGCCTTGATCTACATTTGACGCCGTCAAGTACTAATCATTTCCAGGCCGTCATGACTTTTTACTCTTGACGCCCTACCTTCATGACGCCGTCAAATCTCTACTGGACCGTCATGGAATTTTGCTCTTGACGCCGTCAAGGAGTTGCTCTAGACGCCGTCACCTACTGTTCCCAGCATGGAAAATTAAGACTTTGGCGTTTTCTTCACTTTTATGCTCCAAAAATGTCTGAATTGCTTCCTTTTCCAGATTTCACTCCCAAAGTACCTAAAATCACAAAAGGAACGATTTAGGGCAATATTTGATCAAATAAATTCGAATTCGGGCTTAAATGACCCCCTAAAAACGGATCATTTTTCGCCTCATCAGCTAGATCTATCTTGTGTTTGCTTGGATCTAATGAAACCTAGATGTTAATTATGTGTTGACTACTTGTTTATACTTGTCTTGGATGAATGATTTATATGTTAGGCTTAAGAAAACTGGCAGATCTCCAATTGGTAACATGCTTGAACGTCTTAAGAAACGTGAACCGACGCGCACTAGATCTTTATTGGTTGTATTTAATGCATGAGCCACTGTTTAAAATCCCTATTGTTGTGCTGGGCATGGTATAGGAGGAGATAAGAGCTCATAGAATTGGGGAGTTAAGTGTGCCACCCCATGAATGGTATTAAGGAATACGATCCGTCATCCATGCAATTATAACAAGTAATTAACGTGTAAAAGATGTCTAGGGAGTAGTGAAATCTAAGTAAACACATTTTCTCCATTTATTGCTCACAACTTTAGTATAATTTAGCTTATTTTCATTTCTAGTATTTTATTTTGATTGCATCTTTAGTATTGGGTTAGTTGATTAGCAAATAATTCCGCCCAAATCCTTCAAACCCGAGATTTTTTATTGCTTTTCATAAAATATAAAAACACAAAAATAATCATCCCTCACCTTTAGAACTAGTATTTAGGTTTTCTAATCCTAGCGACACTATTCCTAAGCTGAACGATCAATCCCCCGGTGCTTGTCACTATACTATACTACAACGATCAGGTACACTGCCTGGTGGGGGTTGTAAGCTTCTCGAGATCCCTCGAGAGGTAAAGCCTGTTGCGATTCCCACGCATCACCCCCCATAAATTAGGGTTAGGGTTTCATAATTTTTTATAAAAAAAATTTTAAAAAGAAAAACCCTAGATCAAACATGTATCTAAAACAATTAAAGATCCGATTTTTATTACGTTTTAGTAATCAATTACATGTTAAACCTGGCTCTGATACCACTGTTAGAATTTAACAATCAAAGTACATGTATGCGGAAGCTAGGATCAAGTATAACACATAATATTAACTAAAACATAAATAGGAACGTACCATGGTGATTCTAGCCCGAACAAGAATCAAATAAGCAAATCTTGAATTAATTGATGAACCCTAATTAGGCTTTATGAATCAATGATCAATCCCATACTTTTTTATTGATCAATTCCTTGATAAAAACTATAGTGAGTTGTTACCTCGTTCTTGTACACACAAATTTAGGGTATTGTGTGTGCACAAAAGGTGAGAAAACACTGACCCTTGGGTTTGTATATATACTAGAGAATACTTGGAGAGCATGCAAGGGCAATGGGTTTCCCCCTTGGGCCTTGTTCGACCGGCCATACACCCCAAGAGGGTGTTCCGGATCCTTCTTGCTACCAAGTTTCATTCTAGTCCTTTCCGTTTCCTTTTAACGATAGTTAGTCCGTACAATTAATAACTAACGACCATTAGTCCTTAAACTTGTGTTATTAATAAATATACCTAACAATTAATATTTAATAATCTTTGACTCTCGTTTGTACTGTGTGCAATCCCGAGGTCTCCGGTCCGATACTAGACATTTACCTATTAATGTTTAGACGTAATATTTAACAGGTCCCACTCGTATATCCATTAATAGAAAAATGACATTGGTTAGCGTCTTGCAACACTCCAATGCCCCCAGCACGACTCGAGCTAGGTTTCCTGGAAAAACCTTTAGTGATTCATCATTATAATTATCCTTTTGTTTCTAATACCACATTAATAAAGATGTGAGTTTCTTTATTAAATTTCTGTTTCTCGTCTCTTTATGATTGAACAAAATTACCAAAACATCTTAACGTATTCCAGATAGACTTTGGGCGTGGCCACGCAAACATTTTGTCAATCCTACGAGGAGCCCAGCAGTATTAAACTTCTGAACAAATCAGAAGGAACAAATTCTCTCTTGACTACAAGAATAACCCACGAACTTTGCAACACTTCTGAAAACAACCCTTATAACTCCCTATTACGGTGAGCGGTAGATTGCTTCATAAAAATGCGCTTCATCCACGACACTTATCTAGTATCTCAAGTCTGAGGATAACTTTAAATATGATTCTCACATTTAACATCAAATCATATTGTTGGGATAAGTCCAATACTCAATTCATTGAATATCATGTGAAATTGGTATGACTACGCATCAATATATTTTCAAGTATATTCTAAACCAATACTCAAATTTGTCTTAGTTTAATGATATTCCCATATCATTAATCGGCAACGGACAATTTAGAATAATAATTTATTCATGGATTTAAACATGCAAATATATGATATATTATTAAGACAATGAATAAATAAACATAATCAATATTTTATTTCATTAAAATAATAATTGTCATTACCTCCCTTATCCAAATACTAATTTCAAATGGGCATGAAACTTTCAGCTAATTTAAGTCCTAATCCTTCAGCATGCTTGTAAAGCTTGGTGCCAGGTAGAGGCTTTGTTAACTGGTCTGCTAAGTTTTCATCTGTGTGAACTTTGAGCATTTCGGTTTCACCTATTTTGACTTGTTCTCGAACATAGTGATGCTTAATCGGGAAATGTCTGGTGCCTTTCATGATTCCAGGCTCATTGGCAAATGTAATTGCAGCTGAATTGTCACAATACATTTTTATAGGTCGTCAAATCGAAGGCATAACCCCAAGCCCTGAAACAAACTTCCTAATCCAAACAGCTTCCATTGCAGCTTCTGAAGCAGCTATATACTCACTTTTTGTAGCAGACATTGCTAGTACACTTTGCTTTCTGTCCTCCAATCCACAGCTCCTCCATTAATGACAAAGACATAACCCGTCTGAGACTTCGTATCATCCTTATCACCTTTTTAAGAAGCACCGCAGTAACCTGTAACATCAAGTTCTGCAGATGGAGTACCCCCATAAACTAAGAACATATCTTTAGTAGCCCTAAGGTACTTAAGAATATTCTTAACAGCAGTCCAGTGTTTTTCACCTGGATTCTGCTGATATCGACTGGTTAAATTCTGAGCAAATGCCACATCTGGCCTTGTGCTTTTCATCGAATACATAATAGATCCCACAGCCGAAGCATAAGGGACTCTCTTCATGCGTTGCACCTCTGCAGGTGTTGAAGCACAAACTTTCTCGCTCAAGCCATGTTGTTCTTGTATCGGCAAATATCCCTTCTTGGAATTTTGCATATTGAATCTCTTCAATATTTTATCAATGTAAGCACTTTGGCTTAATCCAATTAATCGCTGAGATCTATCTCTATATATCATGATTCCCAGAATAAATGCAGCTTCCCCTAAATCTTTCATAGAAAAGAAACTTCCAAGATATGCCTTAACCTTTTGCAAACTCGGAATGTCGTTTCCCATGATCAATATGTCATCAACATATAAAATAAGGAAAATTACATTACTCCCACTAGCTTTGTGGTATACACATGGCTCATCAAGATTTTGAGTGAATCCATACTTTTTAATCTCAATGTCAAATCTCTTATTCTATTATCGTGATGCTTGCTTCAATCCATAAATGGATCTTTGAAGTTTGCATACACGATTTGGGAATTCTGGATTCACTAACCCCTCAAGCTGCGCCGTATAGATGTCCTCATCTAGGCGACCATTTAAGAAGGCGGTTTTGACATCCATTTGCCAAATCTCATAGTCATAGTAAGCGGCTATGGCTATAAGAATCCTAATAGCCCTAATGTCAGCTATAGGAGAAAAGGTCTCCTCATAGTCAACACCAAAAGTTTGAGTATAGCCTTTAGCTACCAAAAGGGCCTTATAGGTGTGTACAATGCCATCCATATCAGTCTTTTTCTTGTAGAGCCATTTACTCCCAACTAACTTGGCTCCCGGAGGTAGGTCTACTTCTTCCCAGACTTCATTGTCTTTCATGGATTGCATTTCCCCATTCATAGCAACATGCCATTTTTCCTTTTCAGGACCATTCATGGCAACTTTATAACTTGTAGGTTCATCAAGATCCCCTTGCAAGTTTTCCTCACACTCTACATTAATACATAGACGTGTAGGAGCTTTCACAGGTCTAGTTGATCTACGAATGGGAACCACTTCAACTTCAGGTGGAGGACCTAAACTTTCAGGTTCCACAGGAAGTTGGTTAGTGTTTTCAGAAGGTGCTACATCTTCATGATCGTCTTCCAGATCATATACTCTCCCACTAAATTCTTGAGATATGAGCTCCTTTTCTAAGAAGTCTCCATACCTTGCAACAAAAACTTTGTTTTCAGGTGGGTAATAAAAGTAGTAACCCATAGTTTCCTTAGGGTATCCTACGAAGATGCACTTCACAGATCTTTGTTGGAGTTTGTCTGCTGAGTCACGTTTAACATACGTCTCACAACCTCAGACCATAAGATAAGACAAGTTAAGAGCTTTTCCAGTCCATAACTCATATGGTGTCTTATCCACCTTCTTTGTTGGAACCATATTAAGAATGCGAACCGCAGATTCTAAGGCATAATCCGAAAATGAATAAGGAAGAGTTGTTAGATTAAACATAGATTGTATCATGTCTTGCAATGTACGATTCCTTCTTTCAGATACACCATTTTGTTGTGGAGTCTATGGAGAAGTAAGGTGCTGGACATTTCCCTCCTTAGCTAAGTAATCTATGAACTCCTGACTCAGGTATTCACCACCTCTATCGGATCGAAGAGCTTTAATCTTCTTTCCAAGTTGCAACTCTACTTCTACTTTAAACACTTTGAATTTTTCAAACACCTCATGTTTATGCTTAAGTAAATAAACATAACCATAACGGCTGTAATCATCCGTAAATGTTAAGAAGTAGCTAGCACCTCTCCTTGATACATGTCTAAGTGGTCCACATACATCTGTGTGAATAAGTCCAAGTAGATCATTAGCCCTTTCAATCATATTTTTAAAGGGTTTCTTTGTCATCTTCCCAGCAATACAAGATTCGCACTTATCAAATGATTCACCATTGATCTTATCTAAAAGCCCATCATGTTGCAGCTTTTTCATGTGAGCCATATCTACAGATAAAAGTTCAAACATTAGTATTTTCAATAATAAATATCTTCAAGAAAATAAAATACCCATAGGCTATATTCATATAACCAACAATATTTTCTTGAAATCCTAGGATCCAACTTTACATAGATTCCACCACATCAGTTGATCTACTAGTGGTTAAAGTATAAAAGATGGTAATCTGTCGAACAATAATTGGCAAAAAAGATTTCCAATTCCTAGACCATTATGGGATTTTACATCAAATTGATTCATCAATTTTCCTTGTAAGCATGTTTCATTCCATATCGTGCCTTAAGTTCTAGGTCTGACGCACAACTTAATTAAGTCGTCTACCTTAGAAACTATAAAATTACTATCTATGGTCTCACGCATTAACAGAATTTTACCTTGTTATAATAATTTAGCCTAGGTCTCACGTTTACTAAATTAAAATTCCAAGTGTTCCTTATAGATAGATGGCATGTAACATAAATTTTAAGGGTATTCAATTTTGATATGTTAATCAAAATATGTATAAAGATGCATGCACTCATCTTTATAGTATAAGTTTTCAAAAAAAAAAAACTTTTTATTACCAATTCTTGAAATTAATACACAAAGTTTTACTTGAGGTTTAGAAAACCCTAAGATGACTTTCTACAAGCACGGTTTTAAAAGAAAGTCGTTTAAGACGTATTCAAGAGTGTGATAACCAAGGCAGACTCTAAGGCTCTTTTCTAAGCCTTCATATCACGATTATGAATTTTGTCTTAAAAGAGTTACTTTTAAAAGCATGTTTGTACAAAACATCAATCAAGCAAAAATTTATGGATTCAATCTCAAAACATGTAATAAAGTATGAATCTTGCTAGTCTCGCCTTGGAGCGAATTACCGTGCGAAGCGAACCGTTGTTGGCACATAAGACTCCGCAAGATTCAATCTTTATAACTTAGGGTTTCACCATTATTAGGCCGTATTATTTTCTTTATTAAAAAGTCACCCTTTTATTGCTTACATCATGTCAAACAATAACAATAAAACAAGTATTCAAAGAAAACAAAACAACCAATAATAAATAAAGTGAAACAATTAGCCACATGCAATCCTTATTAGAAAAGATCCTAATAAAATCAAGTCTAGATATGAAAATGCATGTAATCAACTAAGGCCTTCTCCTCTTAATGGAAGAGAGTCACATACATTGATGAATCAATTAAGTAGGCCAAAGCTAATATACACACCACATAGCATATAAATTGATTTTAATATATATGTATTGGAGTCTTCCCCAATTTTAGATCTATCTCAAACATGTGACAAATATAAAAAAACACAAGATCCATGACTAACATGCATGTTTCGTCACGGATAAAACATAACAATTAGCATATAGGTCACAAGATACGTTCACATAACCGGTTAAAGACCTAGGGTTTCTAATACAAATTATTCAAATAAACCACAAACCCTAATTAGGGTTTTAAGTGGAAAATCGACCCCCCCCATAAATTAGGGTTAGGGTTTCATAAATTTTTATAAAAAAAAATTAAAAAGAAAAACACTAGATCAAACATGTATCTAAAACAATTAAAGATCCGATTTTTATTACGTTTTAGTAATCAATTACATGTTATACATGGCTCGTGATGCCACTGTTAGAATTTAACAATCAAAGTACACGTATGCGGAAGCTAGGATCAAGTATAACACAAAATATTAACTAAATCATAAATAGGAACGTACCGTGGTGATTCTAGCCCGAACAAGAATCAAATGAGCAAATATTGAATTAATTGATGAACCCTAATTAGGGTTTTAAATCAATGATTAATCCCTTACCTTTTTATTGATCGATTCCTTGATAACAACTATAGTGAGTTGTTATCTCATTTTTAGGGTATTGTGTGTGGACAAAAGGTCAGAAAACAATGACCCTTGGGTTTGTATATATACTAGAGAATACTTGGGGAACAAGCAAGGCAATGGGTTGCCCCCCTTGGGCCTTGATCGACCGGCCATACACCCCAAGAGGGTGTTCCGGATCCTTCTTGCTACCAAGTTTCATTCTAGTCCTTTCCGTTTCCTTTTAACGATAGTTAGTCCGTACAATTAATAACTAACGACCATTTAGTCCTTAAACTTGTGTTATTAATAAATATATCTAACAATTAATATTTATTAATCTTTGACTCTCGTTTGTATTGTGTGCAATCCCAAGGTCTCGGGTTCGATACTAGACATTTACCTATTAATGTTATACGTAACATTTAACAGCTCCCACTCGTATATCCATTAATAGTAGAATGACATTGGTTAGCGTCTTGCAACACTTCAATGCCCCAGCACGACTCGAGCTAGGTTTCCTGGAAAAACCTTTAATGATTCATCATTATAATTATCCTTTTGTTTCTAATACCACATTAATAAAGATGTGAGGTTCTTTATTAAATTTTTGTTTCTCGTCTCTTTATGATTGAACAAAATTACCAAAACATTTGAACGTATTCCAGATAGACTTTGGGCGTGGCCATGCCATCATTTTGTCAACCCTATGAGGGACCCAGTAGTATTAAACTTCTGAACAAATCAGAAGGAACAAATTCTCTCTTGACTACAAGAATAACCCATGAACTTTGCAACACTTCTGAAAACAACCCTTATAACTCCCTATTACGGTGAGCGGTAGATTTCTTCACAAAAATGCACTACATCCATGACACTTATCTGGTATCTCAAGTCTGAGGATAACATTAAATATGATTCTCACATTTAACATTAAATCATATTGTTGGGATAAGTCCAATACTCAATTTATTGAATATCATGTGAAATTGGTATGACTACGCATCAATATAATTTCAAGTATATCCTAAACCAATACTCAAATTTGTCATAGTTTAATGATATTCCCATATCATTACTCGACAATGGAAAATTTAGAATAATAATTTATTCATGGATTTAAACATGCAAATATATGATATATTATTAAGACAATAAATAAATAAACATAACCAATATTTTATTCCATTAAAATAATAATTGTACATTACATCCCTTATCCAAATACTAATCATAAATAGGCATGAAACTTTCAGCTAATTTAAGTCCTATTCCTTCAGCATGCTTGTAAAGCTTGGTGCCAGGTAAAGGCTTTGTAAACTGATCTGCTAAGTTTTCATCTGTGTGAACTTTGAGCATTTCGATTTCACCTATTTCGACTTGTTCTCGAACATAGTGATGCTTAATCGGGAAATGTTTGGTACCTTTCATGATTCCAGGTTCATTGGCAAATTTAATTGCAGCTGAATTGTCGCAATACATTTTTATAGGTCGTCGAATCGAAGGCATAACCCCAAGCCCTGAAACAAACTTCCTAATCCAAACAGCTTCCATTGCAGCTTCTGAAGCAGCTATATACTCACTTTCTGTAGCAGACATCGCTAGTACACTTGATGCGTGGGAATTGCACCAGGCTTTACCTCTCGAGGGATCTCGAGAAGCTTACAACCCCCACCAGGCAGTGTACCTGATCGTTGTAGTATATTATAGTGACAAGGACCGAGGGATTGATCGTTCAACTCAGGAATAATGTCGCTAGGATTAGAAAGTCTCAAAACAAGGTCTGGAGGTGAGGGATGATTCTTTTTGCATTTTTATACTTTTATGAAAGCAAGTAAAATCTCGAGTTTTTGGAAGAGTGGGCGGAATTAGTTGCTAGTCAACTAACCCAATAACTACAGATGCAATCAAAATAAAATAATAGAAATGTAAATTAAACTAATTACTAATGTGGTGTGAACAATACATGGGAGAATTGTGTTTACTTAGATTTCACTACTCTCTACATATCTTTTACAGGTTAATTGTTTGTTACAGTTGCGTGGATGACGGGTTATATTCCTTAATACCAGTCGTGGGGGGGGGGGGGCGTACTTACTTCTCCAACTCTATAAGCTCCTACTTCACTCCTATGTCGAGCCTGCAAGTAGCTCCTAACATGGGATCACTAGAATTCGCTCATGCATTAAATACAACCATAAAAACCTAGTACACATCGGTTCATGTTGCTTAAGACGTTCAAGCAAGTTACACAATGGAGATTTGCCAGTTTTCTTAAGCCTAACATTGAAATCATTCATCCATTACAACTATAAACAAGCAATCAACCTATAATCAACATCTAGGTTTCACTACATCTAAGCAAACACATAAGAGATCTAGCCTAGCATGTTAAAATTAAGGCAAGCGTAAGATATATTCAAACAACACATAGACATATTGAATGAATTGAAAGGATACTTATCTCAATTGAACATGAAAGGTTTCAAGGGGTGAAAACCCTTGAAAATACTGTAAAACTCGTGTTAGGGTTTATTAAGTTCGACCCTAAAATTCTCCTCTCTTTTCTCCTCTCCTTAGAATGAAAATTACAAAAACAATATATAGATTTCCTAAGGTGACGACGTCAAGAAGAAACTTCTGACGCCGTCAACCCGCCGCCAAAAATATAATCGGATTACCTAGATTTAGATCTGACGCCGTCATGTGTATTGCTGCTCTGGGCCGTCACCACTTTTACTCTTGACGGCCTTGTTCTGATGCCGTCACGTTTTCTCTAGGCCGTCACCAAAATTGCTCTTGACGCCGTCATAAAATTGCTCTTGACGCCGTCAAGTACTGTTCCCAGCAAGGAAAATTAAGACTTTGCCGTTTTCTTCACTTTTATGCTCCAAAAACATCCAAAATGCTTCCTTTTCCAGAATTCACTCCCAAAGTACCTAAAAACACAAAAGGAACGATTTAGGGCAATATTTGATCAAATAAATTCCAATTCCGGCTTAAATGACCCCCTAAAAACGGATCATTTTTCGCCTCATCATATACCCTTACACTTGAGATTTGCTTGTCCTCAAGCAAATGCGCTTTTATTCTAGTCAAAATACAAGTTAGGGGTCATTTAACACTAATATAAAAGTAATTACAACAAATAATCGTTCCACTAAAGACCAAAGACAAGCACGGAGGTCATATACTAGCACCTCACAAATAGTGTTTAGATACTCACATCTCTCGGGTGTAATAAAGTATATATCATAATATGGAAATGGAAAACATCTCTCACTACCTGTCACAGCAAAATAGATTACCATAGGCTTGGGAAAGGATCAAACCTCCACCACATGGCGTAAGCACCTAGGATAAACTATCAAAGAGGTCTTTTAAAGGGTTGTAACGTTAGGTGTAGGGATATGGAATACACGGTTTTGTTGGATATAGGCAATCTTTACTGGTGGCGAGTTAATAATCTTGGTTAATTACATGTACAATATGGCGTTGCTAAGCCAAAACATAAAATAAACATAGAATGAAACAGGATGGTAGTCCGTTCTCTTTTCTTTTTCTATATTTTTTTTCTTTGTCTTTATTTTTTATTTTATTTTATTTTTTATTTTTTATTTTTTTTTGCAGACACTCTTACCCTACTATCCAAAATAATACATCATAGGGAACGAAAATTCCCCTTACACTTGAATTTTTACATGCTTTTAAGATTAACGTACATATGATGGTAATAAATGATGTTCTTCCCCATTACTCCATAACACAAATACTTTACCCATGAGTCCCAATCATCCCAAAACAATATGTACAAGCATATAACTCGACTTAGCAACCATGTAATCAATTAGATAATTAACTAAGGGTTTAAATAAATAACAATAATGCACTAAAGATGAGTGCATACACGGAAGGCTAAGGCGATTTGGTTATACATTTAAGTGGGTTGTAACAAATTCTTCCTTTAAGTAAGATGCTTAAAGTTAGAAACGAAAAGATAGGCTCGGAGGGGTGTACTAGAGGTTTCATGTACTAAAAATGAGTACAACGCTAATGGTGTGGGAAAAATTAACTGACTTTACTAGCCAAGTAATATGACTTAAATGGTCAAGTAATTATGATACGGGTTTAACACAAGGGTGATTCCTAATGCCTCTTATCATGTAGTAAATCCTACTACACGAATGTAGTCTCACTAGCGGTCTCGGGATGCATCACTAACGCAAGTTCTAGAATCTAAATGCTACCGGTACACTCATAAGCACTAATAGTAAATGCTTTTCCTATCAAATCTAAAGGCGAACCTCACATATTTGGGTGGAAAATTTTTCTGAATAGTACGGTTTTGTGCTAGTCATACAATCTCCTATCCATGAGATGCTTGCTAAGGCTAAAGTTTCACTCCTAAATGTTGTAAAAAAATTTAAATTTGGCGCTAAAATTACACTAACAAGTATTTCTCATAGTTTTATTACACACCTACCATCAAACAAACAAACTCAAGCGAAAGTGTGTCCTACGAGGTATCATCATTTTACCCTCCCCTTACACTTAGGATGAACATTGTCCCTAATGTTCAATTAAAGAATGTAAAAGTAAAAACAGGTAAAAGAATGAAATCAAACACTCCCCTGATTCGCTCGGTATGGATAGTATGGTAACAAGGTTAGATCTTCCTCCAAGAAAATGAACAATCAAAGCTTCCCTTCCAGAATACAATCTTCTTGTCATACATAACCTGTTAAACCTGAGAAAACAAACAAGACAACCTCGCGTAAAATCGGCGACAATCTATATATACTAACAAATCCTAGAAAACAAAGCAAGATATAATGCTTGTGGAATGATGTTTGCAGATTCCCTGGAGTTTATAAAACTAAAGATTCAACAAAAACTTTAAGACTCCATTAGAAAAACAAAACTAGCAAAATTTCCAGAATTTTGCACATGAATTTCTTCCTGACGCCGTCAGAAGTGACCTGCAGAAATCTTTACATTAAGTTTCTGGAAAATTTCTGTAAAAACTTTGTCCTACTTCCTGGAAAATCCTCCAAAACATCATTATGACTCGATACAAGCATTTGACTCTAACAAATACGCATATACATGTTCATCTAATATTGTGGAGAATCATGATCGAGTTTGTTTCTTAAAAACATATTTGGGGTTTCCCCTTACACTTATCTTTTGCGAAATACCTTTGAATGAAGTTAAGACAAAGCCAAACGACAAAATAAAGTATTTTCACCATTTTAGTTTCGAAACATGATCTACCAACAATAAAGATAAAGCATGCATACGGAAACAAATAACAATCAAACAAAATAATAATCACACAAATTGGAAAATGAAACCATAAGCCACCCATAATATTGGAATTCAACGTGAACATGAAAATAAAAATTATCCAGGGCCAACAGAGGCCATATCCTAAACTATTACAATCCAAATTGTTCCAAATTACACAAGCATGAATAAATTGTTCAGAAATCACAAACATCAAGACAGATCATTGGGGAGGGGGACCATAACGGTAGTCATAACCAGGAGGGAGGTGCCCAGTGTACCTGTAGGGAGGGTAGTCCATCTCACGACCAGGGAATGGGTCGATCTATAGCTGGGGCTTGATCTGATCACGCGTGGAGAGGTGCTGCATCTGGCGGATGGTATGATCATACATCCAATCAAAGCGCTGGTCAGTGGTGGTCCGCCATGCGTCTACCTGACCCATCCAGGCCCCTGGTGTGCCTGCCAGTCTCCCCGACCCATGTGTCGGTAATAATCTGCAGACCCAACCTCATAATCCCTGAAATGTGGCTGCTGGGGCACTCCCTCATCATCATCATCATCATCCTCAGCACCCTCAGGTCCTCCCGCAATGTACCAGGTATAGGACCCATCCCCCAGCTCCATCACAATGCTCATCTGCTTGAGGGATTTAGCCCTCACCACCCTACAAGCCCCACAGTCGCTCAGGTACCCCATGATCTCAGGAATAAGTAGCCCATAAGATCGAGCCAAATGGGTCACGAACATCCCCCCATATACCTTGTCAATGTCCCTCTCCCCCACACTAGTCTTCAGATAGCTCGCTACCCAAAATGGGATGTTACAGTATACATCCGCTGAAAACATGGTGTATAGGTAGAACAGATCTGAAGCAGTGACACGGTGAGTGATGTCATGACGCCCCGATAAGCTGTAGGTGATGCACCTGTGGGCTAACCTGATCATTTGGTCCCTGATTGAGGCCGCCCCAGTAGTCGAGGTGTACACCCCGTTCCCAATACTTGGCCAAAAAGTGGCACACCTCAATTCGTTCCTCATCGTCTCCTCATGCAACAACCTCTACATAAACCCCCCCTCAACAGCCTCCTCCCGAGTATACAAACCTAACCTCCATCCAAACTCAGTAGCCGAACATGATCGAATCTCTCCCCCCAATCTAAAGTAAATGGTGGTGCCCCCATATCTGTCCTGGCCTCAGCCAAATCAAAGCGAAAAGTTGCAAAGAACTCCCTAACCAACTCACTGTAAACTGTCTCCCTCATCCTGAACAATCTCTCCCATTGAGGACCCGTGAATCCATCCGTTTGGATCCTCCCAAGGAATTCACCCTCAAGACCTTGGGACCTCAGAAACTCCCAATCGATCACAGCTCCAACATCGATATGGTGATAAACAAGTTCCGCGTACTTGGTTGTAGCGGCGTCATTGTCAAACTCACTCCAATTGTGGACCAAATCCCCATAGTTTACTCGTTGGGACCTAGACGAGCTCCCTCGGTGTTGTCGTGATCGTTTGCTCATTTTCCTGGAAAAAGATAGAGTGGAAAAAAAATGGTTAGAATGTGAGTTTTATGAATTTATGCTGTCAGACACATATGACGCCGTCAGGAGATAAAGCCTGACACCGTCAGATCAGCAAAAGTTCATCCATGCAATTACGAGGGAAAAATCAATTTTCAAACTCTAAATCCATGACCCAAACACTCCTTTATGCAGAAAACATGGGTGGGGGGTCAAAAAATCCGTGGTGTGAAAGATTTTTCCGCAATTAACGCATGATTCAGATTAACCACTATCACCTAATGGTAAACTCATGATTACAAAACACCTAAGGAAGGGCATTATGATTCTTAAATAAGGGTCAATGATAGGGTTTTGGATGATGGGGGTTTTCAAAATTGATAGGTTCTAAGGATAATTAAATGAAAAAGGATGAAGAAAAACTAGTTACCACGTGGAGATTTGTCGCGGAAAATATTGAATTGGATCTTGGAAATTCGGAGGTTAAGAGCACTTGGGTATGGTTTGTGGGGTATAAGTTAAAAGTGATGGAAATTGGGTTATTATTGCTGAGAAAGCGAGGTGACGGCGTCAAGAGTTACAATCTGACGCCGTCAGATGCCCGTATTATGAACACAAAGTGGCATTTTCAAATTCATTCCCTGCACTAATGTAAATAGCTAAACATAAGTGAAAACTATGAGTAGCTATCCCGTTAGTAGAGTCCACCAGGGTCAAACACTTCATTACTGTCACGGAAAGAGATGTGGTCATCAAAAGGGGTGGGCAAGGTTTCAGTTAAGTTGTAACCTTCGCATTGGTCAATGGTGGGTACAAAGAGGAGTCGTTCCATAGAGGGTCCCAAAGCTGTGGTGTTTTTGAGGTGCAACCTCTTCATACTAGGTTTAAAACCAAAGGAACGTCTCTTGTACAAATTAGGGAGCGTAGTTTGCAAACTTCCAACGAAAATGTTATGAAATTGCATGTTCTTCTCCTCCTGAGGATGCTCACAGAAGTAGGGGTGATTGACGGTGAAGCACTTGAAAAGGATTTCTCATTATCCTCTTGGTCACACACCAAAGGGGTTGGGACTTCAAAGATTTTTTCAATTTTTCTTGGTGTGGATTTTTCCTTAATCTTCTCCTTAATTCTTGACATGAATTTGTCTGCTAAGTCCATAAAAGCATTACGAGTGCTTTCCATGCGTGCTTCTAAGTGCCGAATTTGTTTTTCCTGATTATTCATGAAGGTTACCATTATCCCTTCAAACTCCTCTTGTCATGAACGTTCAGGAAAATTATATTTGTTAATTGCACTCACACGTACATTAGGACTCCTTGCGGTTTCAGCTGCAGGCATTTCAGCTCTCATCAATTCCTTTACCTGCTTCTTGATATTTCCCAATAATTGTTCTTGGGTAGCGTTTACGTAATCAAGACTTCCATTACTTGAAAACATCGGGTCCTCCCATCCTTCTTCTTCGTATTGTGCTAACCCCTCAAGAACTTTCCAGCATTCATCAATGCTAAGTCTGTTTAGCCTGCCATTGGCTGCGTAATCTATAGCCCTTCTCGTTTGATAATTAACTTTATCGTAAAAGATTTGAATCTGGAACCATGGTTCAATGCCATGATAAGGGACTTTTCAGAGTAGGTCTTTGTATCGAGTCCATGCTTCATAAAAGGTTTCACCTTGACGTTGTTGGAACATCAAGATATCATTCCTAAGCTTGGTAGTTCTCCCCGGTGGGAAAAATTGAGCAAGGAAACGAGTGGTGAGATCATCCCATGAGGTGATGGATCCCGCGGGTAAACGTTCAAGCCATTGACTAGCTTGATCACGTAGAGAGAATTAGAATAGGCGTAATCGGGTCGTCTCTCTAGTTGTAACATCAAGGTCTATAGAATCTACGATTTTAAGGAAGTCCTTGAGATGTTGATTTGGATCTTCGGAACGAAGTCCATGGAATGCACATCCGCTTTGCACCAACCGGATGGTGTCGGATCGCAAGGGAGACACATTGGCTCCTTGGGTGAGCTCAATAGTGTTTCGATAGCCTTGGTGGCTAGGTCGGTAATACTCTCCTAGGGTTCGGGGCCTAAGAGGTTGGTTTGCTAGTGGTGGGTTTTGTGGGTGGTCTTGTTGTGGTGGGTTGATGGGTTCAAAGATGTTACCACCTTCCATGATGTCGGATGGTAAAGAGTTACGAACAAAAACACGAAGAAATAGATAGACTAAAGAAAACCTAAAAATAAAAATAAAATCTTACTAGAAAGGAATCTAGCAAGTAGACCTAATAAAAAGAAATTCTAACCTAGATAATAACTATTCCCCGGGCTGCGACGCCAAAAACTTGATGCGTGGGAATTGCACCAGGCTTTACCTCTCGAGGGATCTCGAGAAGCTTACAACCCCCACCAGGCAGTGTACCTGATCGTTGTAGTATCGTATAGTGACAAGTACCGGAGGATTGATCGTTCAACTCAGGAATAGTGTCGCTAGGATTATAAAGTCTCAAAACTAGGTCTAGAGGTGAGGGATGATTCTTTTTGTATTTTTATATTTTTATGAAAGCAAGTAAAATCCCGGGTTTTTGGAAGAGTGGGCGGAATTAGTTGCTAGTCAACTAACCCAATAACTACAGGTGCAATCAAAATAAAATAACAGAAATGTAAATTAAACTAATTACTAATGTGGTGTGAACAATATATGGGAGAATTGTGTTAACTTATATTTCACTACTCCCTAGATATCTTTTACAGGTTAATTGTTTGTTACAGTTGCGTGGATGATGGGTTATATTCCTTAATACCAGTCGTGGGGTGGCGTACTTACTTCCCCAACTCTATAAGCTCCTACTTCACTCCTATGTCGAGCCTGCAAGAAGCTCCTAACATGGGATCACTAGAATTCGCTCATGCATTAAATACAACCATAAAAACCTAGTACACGTTGGTTCATATTTCTTAAGACGTTCAAGCAAGTTACACAATGGAGATCTGTCAGTTTTCTTAAGCCTAACATTGAAATCATTCATCCATTACAACTATAAACAAGCAATCAACCTATAATCAACATCTAGGTTTCATTACATCTAAGCAAACACACAAGAGATCCAGCCTAGCATGTTAAAATTAAGACAAGCGTAAGATATATTCAAACAACACATAGACATATTGAATGAATTGAAAGGATACTTATCTCAATTGAACATGAAAGGTTTCAAGGGGTGAAAACCCTTGAAAATACTGTAAAAGTCGTGTTAGGGTTTATTAAGTTCGACCCTAAAATTCTCCTCTCTTTTCTCCTCTCCTTAGAATGAAAATTACAAAAACTATATATAGATTTCCTAAGGTGACGGCGTCAAGAAGAAACTTCTGACGCTGTCAACCCGCCGCCAAAAATATAATCGGATTGCCTAGATCCAGATCTGACGCCGTCATGTGTATTGCTGCTCTGGGCCGTCACCACTTTTACTCTTGACGGCCTTGTTCTGACGCCGTCACGTTTTCTCTGGGCCGTCACCAAAATTGCTCTTGACGCCGTCATAAAATTGCTCTTGACGCCGTTAAGTACTGTTCCCAGCAAGGAAAATTAAGACTTTGCCGTTTTCTTCACTTTTATTCTCTAAAAACGTCCAAAATGCTTCCTTTTCCAGAATTCACTCCCAAAGTACCTAAAATCACAAAAGGAATGATTTAGGGCAATATTTGATAAAATAAATTCCAATTCCGGCTTAAATGACCCCCTAAAAATGGATCATTTTTTGCCTCATCAACACTCTGCTTTCTGCTCCTCCAATCCAAAGCTCCTCCATTAATGACAAAGACATAACCCGTCTGAGACTTCGTATCATCCTTATCACCTTTCCAAGAAGCATCGCAGTAACCTGTAACATCAAGTTCTGCTGATGGAGTACCCCCATAAACTAAGAACATCTCTTTAGTAGCCCTAAGGTACTTAAGAATATTCTTAACAGCGGTCCAGTGTTTTTCACCTGGATTCTGCTGATATCAACTGGTTAAATTCTGAGCAAATGCCACATCAGGCATTGTGCTTTTCACCGCATACATAATAGATCCCACAGCCGAAGCATAAGGGACTCTCTTCATGTGTTGCACCTCTGCAGGTGTTGAAGCACAAACTTTCTCGCTCAAGCCATGTTGTTCTTGCATCGGCATATATCCCTTCTTGGAATTTTGCATATAGAATCTCTTCAATATTTTATCAATGTAAGCACTTTGGCTTAATCCAATTAATCGCTGATGAGTGCTCAAACACTCATCATTTTTGGTCAAATCTGAACTGCAAAACATACAAAAACACTCAGAAATGCTCAAAATACTGAAAATATTTCAAAATTGTGTTTTATATGTTTTAGATGCAAAAAGAGTAAAAACAGATGAAAAACGTACAAAGTTTGCAAAATTGGCAGTTTCAGTCCCCCAACTTTCATAAAATGTCAAAACTAGTCCCTGGTCATTCAAAATATGGAAAATTATCACCAAAGGTCCTTTTAAATCATAAGTTGTCATATTTAGTCCATTGGTGAAAAATCTCAAAAGTTTTGGAAATTTACAAGTTTAGTCCCTGGAGTTTAAAAATTGGCAGATTTGGTCCTTGGTGAGATATTTTTGGATGAAAAACCATTTTTAGTCCTTGGAAATTTAAAAATGTTCAATATTAATCCTTGGATAAAAGTTTTTACAAATTGACAAAAACAACCCATCAACTTTCAAAAATGGTAATTTTGGTCCTTGGGGTTTTAAATTTTGGAAAGCATCAAATTTTGGTCCTTGGGTTATCAAAACATGGCAAGTATGGTCCTTATGGTTACTTTGGTAAAATTACATATCAGGTCCCTACGGTTTCAAGATTTACAAAATTGGTCCTTGTTAATTACAAGTACCAAACGGACCCAAGCTATTATTATTGCCAAAACATAGACCCAGTCCAGTCCACCCGTTTACACAACCCAACACCCTTGTTTAATCCTTGGCCCATTCACTCCAAGCCCAAAACAAAAAATATAACTCCCCCGTTTTTTTTATTAAACACCCAGGTCAAACCCTAGGTTGACCATCTCCCTCCCACACACCCACTTGACTGCAAACAACCTGCACACTCAACCCCCCTCCTCACCTCCACCTCAGCTCTCCCATCACTTGTTCCCTTAGCCTCCAATACCCTCCAAAAGCCAATTAATACTCCTTATAACTCCCCAAGTTACCTCACCTGCCAAACCCTTTTTTCCCACCAAACTCATTTTAAACGGCCAGGATTAAAAGTGCCCATCCTTGGGTCCAAAAAGAAGTGGGAAATGGAGAGAAGGACTCCAAGGCATATATAAATGAAGAAAACAGAAGAAAGAGGCATTAGTTAGCTGTAGTATAGATTTTTAGTCATTTTCAATGTCGGTTTTAGTGTAATAACAATTCTAGTTGTAGTTTCTAGTTTAAAAAGGTTGTATCAGCTATAATAATTGTAACTTCATCTTTATTAAAGTTTAATTTTAAGTTTCCCTGTCGAATCAAGTTTATACCATTTATTTAGTGAAATTTTCATTATGGGTAAAAAGTGCTAGACAGTATTCATTTAAGCTCACTTTAGCTTATTTGTAAGTTTTCTCAAGTTTCTGAATCATGCCTATCAGTTTCCATTCATAAAAGCAAAAGTAGCAAAAATCATAGAAAATAGTTCATAAGTGCAAAAGTAGGTTTGGAGATTGATTGAAGCTTGGTTCAAGGGTGATATTGGGTTGCAGAAGCTCTAATAAATCAAAGGGGGTGTCAGGTTGATCAATTAGCTCTGGGATCCTTGTTCTTTACCATTGGACAAATTGTAAGACTTCCCACAGATTCTTTGCACCATCTGTGTTTGTGATCCATTACACCTATTTGTTGCTAATCTATATTTACTTAGCTTTATTACTGCTCACTAGATATAATTTAGTTCATGAATTGAGTTTTGAATTGAGTTTGTTCAAGTTTCATTTGAAAAACAGTTTTAAAGGAGTGTTTGGGTGTACTGTTACCTGCATGATCTAGGATGTTTGTGGCTTTGTTTTCTGTCTCAACAGGTTGCATTAGGTTAGTAGAGGTCATATAATTCACAAAAATAGTAGGTCTTTTCATAGAAATTCAAATTAACAAAAACATTTCCCCTCACAGTTAACTGTGAGGGATTTGTGATCCTTTAACACTCATATCATTTCATAAGTAGTGTTCATAGCTTTATTCACTCATATAATAGCTCATATTATCATGGTAAGTCATTAGAAGCAATTTAAAATTCAATATAGTCAACTTTCAAGTTCAAATAAAAAGTCAAAATTCCACCTAGGCAGAAAAACTCAAAATTTGTAGGAATTAATGTGATTTTTGTGGTGGGTTTCAGGAGTTGAAATGTCTTGTGGATAAATTATCCCACCTCAGCTTTAGGAATCAGTCATTTTCATATTTTTGTGATTTTTTCTTAAGGGCTGAATTGGTGTCCAAAGTAGGTTGCAGGGTAAGCCTATGCCCTGCTGCACAGACTTTGCCCCCACTCACCCACTTTCCATTGCTTACCCTAGCCTCATATGTGGGACCCACTACCTGATTCTTGGCTTATTGGACAGCCAATAAGCCAAGCTCTTAGTCCCTTAGCTTATTTTCTAGTTTAGATCTCAGTTGCTAGGGCTGCAGTGTCCATGTTGTTTGTCCCCTTTTGCTTATAAGCTGATGCACTCAGCTTTTGTGCAATCTTCCAAGCCCTCCCCAGTGTGTGTTTGTGGGACCCAGGGGTCACACCTTGGCTTATTTAAAAGCTTTTAAGCCCTACTTTCTAGTTCTTTTTTTAACTTGGCTTCTAGCTTAATGGATAAGCTAGAGACTAGACCTGCACTTTGGCCATTTGGGGCCTGTGGTAGTGTATCAACTTTGGATGTGCTTATTTGACCATTTGGCTTATTCAGTGGTCTAGGATTGTTGTATCATACTCAAACCTGTTCTTCTAGTTTACTTGTACCATAATCTATCCTTTTTCCACTTTTGAAAGCTTATTTCAAGCTTTTGCTCATCACAGTTGACCAAAGTCAAACTGTCAAGCCATTAAGCACTCAAAATGCTTATTCTTGAGCACTAGCTGTTTTTCCTTTACAAAAAGCTTTTCATTTTTAGTATAAAATAGTTTTATAAAAAGAAAATCAAGAAAAAAACCAATTTAAAATTAAGTGATAGTTTCTATTTAATGTAATTTAAATTTTTAATTTTCCTTTTTAGATTTTTGTTAATCACTTGGCATATTTATATTTTTCTTAAATTCCTTTTATGTTAAAGTAATTTTAGTAATTTTCTCAGATTTTTACATTATCATTTGGTATTTATTAGATTTAATATTAATTTTATTAATAATTAATTAATAATTAAGTATTAAATAGCAAAATTAGTTTTTATAAAGTAAACCCTAGTTTTTATATTTTTCTTAGCTTTTATAAGTTATAAAATAATTTTAGGAATTTTCTTATAATTTCTACTGTTCATCTTCTTGTTTTTATAATTTAAATAGTTTAATTAGTAATTATTTAATATTTAGAATATTAATTAGTAAAATAGTGTAAAAATATATAAAACAAACTTTTTATACTTTTTTAGGATTCCTGTAATGGTTAATTAGATTTATAAATTTTTCCATAATTTTCTAAGTCTTTTTAGTATTATTAATAATTTAAAAATAGTTTAATTAGTTTAATTAATATAAATAGTAATTAATTAATATAAAAACCACAAAAAGACAAAAAAATACATATTTTTTTACTTTAAAACTTGTTTTTAGCTATTTTATAATTTTAGAAATTTAGTTTTCACTTTTCTAGTATTTAAATAATATTATATTGTATTTAAGTTATTTAAATATTAATAATTAGTATTAATTAGTAATTAATTAATATTAAATAATTAAATAATGTAAAAATTCATTTTATTTTTCTAAAAATTTTCTTTCATCTTTAAGTTTGTAAAAAAGTCATTTTCACCCCCTGTGGGTTTTCAGATTTCAGTTTTCACTTTTTATTTTGTACGTTCGCGTATATTTAATCTGAACGCACACGTTTTTAGTTATTAAACGTTTTTAGGTGTCTAACTTTCACGTAATCATCTATATAGCTTATTTAAGCTATTTCCTTGTAGATTCCTTAGTTTAATCAATCACAAACCCTTTTCTGTCCAAATTCACCCGATCACAAACCCGTTTGATAACAATTCACACCTCGTCGGGACATAACGACCCGGGGAAACCCCTGTATTCCACGGAGATTGACTCTAGGCTGTTTGACTTAGTTGACCATCACCTGGTCAGTTTAGATTGACTGTTTGGGGCCAATCAAAAAATTTGGCGCAGCTTCCGGGGAGGTTGTGCGCGTTATTCTAAAACTGTTTTGCGTATTAGTGGATCGGGATATACACTCACTGTATATTTACCCATCCCTGTTCATATTACCTTATTATTATCATATAAAAAACAAAATTGTTCACGAAAACATTTTAAAATCAGTTTTCAACGAACACAAAAAACCAAAAACATTTTCTTTCTTAATTGTACAAAATGTTTATCCAAAAATCCAAAAACATTCTCCTTTACCCTCTCACATCTTTGATTCTTCATCCCTACCCTCTGTAAACCTTTGATTCTTTCTATGTCGTATCCACACCATTGTGGTTTTCAATGGTGTGGTGGTCCTCATAATGGTGGGAATTGTCCCAGCTGTAGTATGGTAGAGTCAGGAGATGGGTCTGTCTATAACCAAGCTCCCTATCCTTACCATGACACATCTGATTCATTCTACCAGCCACCACATCATGAGATACTAACATATCTGTGTGAGTTTTGTGGAGGTCCTCACCAAGGATTTGAGTGTCAAGCCGGAAACACGTTTGTCTATGAACAGTTTCCGGTGATGCTCAGAACTTTGGTTATGACCAATACCCATATGATTCACCAGTCCAGATTCAACAGTTTTACTGTTGTGATTACTGTGGAGGTCCACACTTCAGCTCAGATTGTCAAACGGGGAATCCATATCCTTGTGACAATTTTGACACACCTTATTATGACCAACCTCCATAGTACCAAATGAATCAAGCACTTCTTCCAGAAATGCAAAATGTACTGGAATTACTTAATGAGCTTAAGGGTTTAGTTAAAGACTTTGCCCAAAAAGACACTCATAAAAAATCCATGGAAGAATTGTTAGCTGAAGAGCAGGCTGCTAGAATAAATTCCCAAGATGCCTATGAAAAATCTGTTAGGGAATCAATTGCAAAAGAAAAAGCAGCCAAATCTAGCTTTCAGTTCCGTTTAATCCCTGATGACAGTGATGATGAAGATACCCTTGATATTCTTCAATTTTATAAAACTTCATCAAGTTCATCAGTTGATATCTTAGCAGTTGAGATTCCATCTCAAACAACTGCTATCACACCCGAGGTTCCCACTCACTCTCTGAGCATGGGGGACGAGCATCTTGACACTGTTCCTAAAAAGGAATCGGACGAATTCATAAAGTCTGGTGTTGAGAACCTTGTCCCGATCCCAAGAGAGTCATAGGGGATTCTTGAGCATATGTGTGATCTTCCTTACCCTCTTGAGTGTTCAAACGATCATTTTGAGACTTTCTCAGATTTTAATGATGATTCTACATCTCATGGAGACATTGAGTATATTGAGGCATCACTCCCACAGTCTGATGCTGATCCTCTTCTTGAGGAGTTCGCCGATGAACTCACTCATATCAATCCACTTCCAACGGGAAGTGATGATGGTCTCCTTGATTTCGAAGCCGATCTGGGAGAAATTGAAAGTCTCCTATATCATGATCCACCACTCAGTTCTTATCCCAGCAGTCCAACAGAGAATGATAATCATTTTGTTCCCGAAGCATTCAAAACTACTCTCACCAATCCTCTATTTGAATTCGACTTTGAATTCACTTTGATTTATGATAATCCACTTTTTGATATTCAGAATGAGGATTGTGATGAGTCTATTCTGGAACATGAGTTCACAGATTCAAATCTTGTGAATAATTCTCTTCATGAGGAGTTCTCCGGTGAACTCGCTCATCATATCATCACTCCTCAGGAGTATGATAGCCCGGGGGAGATACACTCAATCATGAGAATTTGCAAATTCCCACCCTCCCTCCTGGGATGTTTTTGAGCTTAACCCTTGAAATCCAAATTCAGGCTAATGAGCCTGATCTCGAGGAAGAAGATCAAATCATGATTTTCATCATGGTTTTCTTCCTTTTCTTCACCTATAAGGTGACTTCTTCTCTTCTTCACTCGTTCGGGAATGAAGATACCATCTTTGATCCCGGCATTTTCATTTACCATTATCTTGAGCCGGGATTATATCTCATTGGTGTGGAACTTTCAGGTGCTTCAAATGTTTGTCCAAACATCTTGAATGAAAGTCCGATGCAGATTGCTTCTTCCACATCATGCTTCCCCATGAACAAATGAATTCGGGGTCGAGTCAAGCTAGCGACTCGGTAAACAAAAACAGTAGCATGCTTATAGGGTTTTCACCCTAAGTGTAGGGGAGTTCCCCTGCTGTGGTTACCAATGAAGTGAAAAACAAATGGTGTTTTCACATTTAGCTTGTAATGTTGCCCTTTTACGTTCAAAGAGTTGGCATAATAGCCGGGACTTTGAATATTGAGGATTCATTCTAAGTGTGTGTGTGGGGGGGGGGGGTATTCTAGCGAATTTTATCACATTTTACTATCTAGTACCCCCGTTTTTGGCAAAAATTAAAAAAAAAAATTCACTTGTGCTTCAAAATTTTTGTGGTTATCAGTCCGCCATGTCTTAACGACAAAAGGATTGGCTAATCCAGGAGCAAACGGCTCTTGGTAAAGATATCTCAAATCCGTTGACGGCTTGCAATTTGCCCAAAATTATATGGTATCTCAACTCGCCATATCCTAAAAAGTGAAAGAGTTGGCTAGCCCGCAAGATTATGGCTTGTGGTAAAGGCAGTGGAAAAACCATAATTGGTAATCAGCTCACCAAGATGTTGACTATTCCATCAAGAGTTGGCTAGTCCAGAAGCAAACGGCTTCTGGTAAAGACAAATCAAATCCGTTGACAGCTGGTGGTTTGCTCAAAATCACATGGTTATCAGGTGGACCATAGTTCTTACTTGAACTGATACATTTGGCTACTCCAGAAGTAATGGCTTTTGGTAAAGAGATTAAAATCCATTAAGTTTTCAAAATAGTTTATTGCTAGGGACTAGCAATAGTTTAGTGAGGGGGATTGATGAGTGCTCAAACACTCATCATTTTTGGTCAAATCTGAACTTCAAAACATACAAAAACACTCAGAAATGCATCAAAATACTGAAAATATTTTAAAATTGTGTTTTATATGTTTTAAATGCAAAAAGAGTAAAAACAGATGAAAAACGTATAAAGTTTGTAAAATTGGTAGTTTCAGTCTCCCAACTTTCATAAAATGTCAAAACTAATCCCTAGTCATTCAAAATATGGAAAATTATCACCAAAGGTCCTTTTAAATCATAAGTTGTCATATTTAGTCCTTTGGTGAAAAATCTCAAAAGTTTTGGAAATTTACAAGTTTAGTCCCTGGAGTTTAAAAATTGGCAGATTTAGTCCTTGGTGAGATATTTTTGGAAGAAAAACCATTTTTAGTCCTTGGTAATTTAAAAATGTTCAATATTGATCCTTGGATAAAAGTTTTTACAAATTGGTAAAACAACCCCTCAACTTTCAAAAATGGCAATTTTGGTCCTTGGGGTTTTAAATTTTGGAAAGCATCAAATTTTGGTCCTTGGGTTATCAAAACATGGCAAGTATGGTCCTTATGGTTACTTTGGTAAAATTACAAATCAGGTCCCTACGGTTTCAAGATTTACAAAATTGGTCCTTGTTAATTACAAGTACCAAACGGACCCAAGCTATTATTATTGCCAAAACATAGACCCAATCCAGTCTACCCATTTACACAACCCAACACCCTTGTTTAATCCTTGGCCCATTCACTCCAAGCCCAAAACCAAAAATATAACTCCCCCATTTTTTTTTATTAATCACCCAGGTCAAACCCCAGGTTGACCATCTCCCTCCCACACACCCACTTGGCTGCAAACAACCTGCACACTCAACCCCCCTCCTCACCTCTACCTCAGCTCTCCCATCACTTGTTCCCTTAGCCTCCAATACCCTCCAAAAGCCAATTAATACTCCTTATAACTCCCCAAGTTACCTCACCTGCTAAACCCTTTTTTCCCGCCAAACTCATTTTAAACGGCCAGGATTAAAAGTGCCCATCCTTGGGTCCAAAAAGAAGTGGGAAATAGAGAGAAGGACTCCAAGGCATATATAAATGAAGAAAACAGAAGAAAGAGGCATTAGTTAGTTGTAGTATAGATTTTTAGTCATTTTCAATGTCGGTTTTAGTGTAATAACAATTCTAGTTGTAGTTTCTAGTTTAAAAAGGTTGTATCAGCTATAATAATTGTAACTTCATCTTTATTAAAGTTTAATTTCAAGTTTCCCTGTCGAGTCAAGTTTATACCATTTATTTAGTGAAATTTTCATTATGGGTAAAAAGTGTTGATATAAATAAATGACTCAAAACGTTATTCATATCTTTCGATATCTCTATGTTTTGATAATCACAAAACGAAAACTCATCAAATCAAATATTATGACATAAACAAGTATTTAGTGGTTAATACTCATCTTTACCATTTAATCACTTAAGGTATGAATAAACAAAGTGTCTAATGTATTACAAGATCAAAGGAACACTTTTGTTAATCACTAGATATTTATAAAATGTCCCAAAACATTTTATATCTTTTCTAAAACATTTTTGGAATTAAAAGAATGTGTTTAATTCATTACAAATTTGTGAATTCAAATTTTCAACCAAAAATGGCAAATCTAATCCTGAAAAATTTCCCTCACAAAAGGACAAGAAAATACAACGTTCAGGAGGGCGGCCCCCTTAATTTTACTAGGCGGCCCCCTTAATCATTAAGGGGACTGCCCCCTAATTAAGGGGACCGGCACGCTCCTGATGCGTGGGAATCGCAACAGGCTTTACCTCTCGAGGGATCTCGAGAAGCTTACAACCCCCACCAGGCAGTGTACCTGATCGTTGTAGTATAGTATACTGACAAGTACCGGGGGATTGATCGTTCAGCTTAGGAATAGTGTCGCTAGGATTAGAAAGCCTAATTACTAGTTCTAAAGGTGAGGGATGATTATTTTTGTGTTTTTATATTTTATGGAAAAGCAAGTAAAATCTCGGGTTTAGGAAGAGTGGGCGGAATTAGTTGCTATTCAACTAACCCAAAACTAAGATGCAATCAAAATAAAATACTAAAAATGAAATTAAACTAATTTATACTAAGGTTGTGAGCAGTAATTGGAGAAAATGTGTTTACTTAGATTTCACTACTCCCTAGATATCTTTTACAGGTTAATTACTTGTTATAATTGTATGGATGACGGATTGTATTCCTTAATACCATTCACGGGGTGGCATACATAACTCCCCAATTCTATGAGCTCTTATCTCCTCCTACACCATGCCCAGTACAACTATAGGGATTGTAAACTGTGGCTCATGCATTAAATACAACCAATAAAGACCTAGTACGCCTCGGTTCATGTTTCTTAAGACATTCAAGCATGTTACCATTTGGAGATCTGCCAGTTTTCTTAAGCCTAACATATAAAATCATTCATCCAAAACAAGAATAAACAAGTAATCAACACATAATCAATATCTAGGTTTCATTAGATCTAAGCAAACACAAAAGAGATCTAGCCTAGCATAATGGAATTGAGACAAGAACAAGATATAGACAACCAACACATAGACATATTGATTGAATTAGAAGAACACTTATCTCAATTACAATGCAAGGTATCAAGGGTTTGGAACCCTTGAAAAACCTGTAAAAGTTGCACCAAAATCGTCTTTAGGGTTTCTCCCAAAACTTCTCTCTTTTAATCTGAAAAACTAGAAAACTATATATAGGAAAATAGGGATGACGGCGTCAAGAACAAAGGTGTGACGCCATCATCTCGCCGCCAAATACTTCCTCGGACGGCCTTGATCTACTTCTGACGCCCTATGTGACGCCGTCATGAGCTACGGATTTTAGTTCTTGGGGTTTGACGCCGTCATGAGTTTACTCTTGATGCCTTCATGTACTGTTCCCAGCATTGAAAATTGAGACTTTGCCGTTTTCTTCACTTTTATGCTCCAAAAACGTCCAAAATGGCTTCTTTTCCAGAATTCACTCTCCAAGTACCTAAAATCACAAAAGGAACGATTTAGGGCAATATTTGATCAAATAAATTCGGATTCGGGCTTAAATGACCCCCTAAAAACGGACCATTTTTCGCCTCATCATATACCCTTACACTTGAGATTTGCTTGTCCTCAAGCAAATGCGCTTTTATTCTACTCAAAAGACAAGTTAGGTGTCATTTAACACTAATATAAAAGTAATTACAACAAATAATCGTTCCACTAAAGACCAATAGACAAGCAAGGAGGTCATACACTAGCACCTCACAAATAGTGTTTAGATACTCACATCTCTCGGGTGTAATAAAGTAATATAACATTATGGAAATGGAAGATATCTCTCACTACCTGTCATAGCAAAATAGATTACCATAGGCTTGGGAAATGATCAAACCTCCACCACATGGCGTAAGCACCTAGGATAAACTATCAAAGAGGTCTTTTAAAGGGTTGTAACGTTAGGTATAGGGATATGAATTACACGGTTTTGTTGGATAAAGGAAGTTTTTACTGGTGGCGAGTTAACAATCTTGGTTAATTACATGTACAAGATGGCGTTGCTAAGCCAAGACTAGACTCGACTTAAGCTAATAAATGAAAAATAACAAAAACATAAAATGAACATAGAATAAAAAGGGATGGTAGTCCGTATGTTTTTTCTCTTTTTCCTTTTTCTATTTTTTTATTTTCTTTTTCTTGATTTTTTTTTCGATTTTTTTTTTTTTTTTTTTTTTTTTTTTTTTTTTTAATTTTTGCATACACTCTTACCCTACCATCCAAAATAATACATCATAGGGGATTGAGCATTCCCCTTACACTTGAATCTTTACATACTTTACAATTAAACTAATCTAATGACTCGAATTAAGAAAATCAAAACACTTGGAGCACTTTTAAGATTAACGTATATATGGGGGTAATAAATGATGTTCTTCCCCATTACTCCATAAAATAAGTACTTACCCGTGAGTCCCAATCGTCCCAAAACAATATGTACAAGGATATGACTCGACTTAGCAACCATGTAATCAATTAGAAAGTTAACTTAGGGTTTAACAAATAACAATAATGCACAAAAAATGAGCGCATACACGGAAGGCTAAGGCGATTTGGGTGTACATTTAAGTGGGGTGTAACAAATTCTTCCTTTAAGTAAGATGCTTAAAGTTAGAAACGAAAAGATAGGCTCGGAGGGGTGTACTAGGGGTTTCGTGTACTAAAAATGAGTACAACGCTAAGGATGTGGGAAAAATTAGTTGACTTAACTAGCCAAGTAATATGACTTAAATGGTCAAGTAATTATAATACGGGTTTAACACAAGGGTGATCCTAATGCCTCTTATCATGTAGTAAATCCTACTACACGAATGTAGTCTCACTAGTGGTCTCGGGATGCATCACTAACGCAAGTTCTAGAATCTAAATGCTACCGGTACACTCATAAGCACTAATAGTAAATGCTTTTCCTATCAAATCTAAAGGCGAACCTCACATATTTGGGTGGAAAATTTTTCTGAATATACGGTTATGTGCTAGTCATACAATCTCCTATCCATGAGACGCTTACTATGGCTAAAGTTTCACTCCTAGATGTTGTAAAACTTAATAATTCACAAAAACCATAAGACTCCGTTAGAAAAACAAAACCGGTAAAATTTCCAGATTTTTACTCCTGACGTCGTCAAGAGTAAAACTCTGACGCCGTCAGAATGGACCTGCAGAAATTCTTATGTTAAGTTTCCGGAAAATTTCTGGAAAAAACTTGGTCTTACTTCCTGGAAAATCCTGCAAAACTTCATTATGACTCAATACAAGCATTTGACTCTAACAAATACGAATATACATGTTCATTTAATATCGTGGAGAATCATGATCGGGTTGTTTCTTAAAAACATATTTGGGGTTTCCCCTTACACTTATCTTTTGCAAAAATACTTTTAGGTTGGAGTTAAGACTAGGCCAAACAACATAGTAAAGTATTTCCACATTTTAGTTTAGAAACATGATCTACCAACAATAAAAATAAAACATGCATACGGAAGCAAATTACAATCAAACAAATAAAATCACACAAAACATGGGTTGCCTCCCAAGAAGCGCTTTTCTTTATTTACGAGTCTTGTAGCTAGACTCAAGGTCATGGGTTACTACGTGATCTCATCATTTGAAATGATATACCCCATATAGTTGCGATCATTTCTATTATGGTGGTAGTGCCTCAATCGATCTATACCCGCAATCACCATTCCACCTAATTTGCTTCTCAATTTAGCTACCCCATCTTGGCTCAATCCTTCGATTGTGAATGGCCCATACCACCAAGGACTTGGTTTATCGGGTGGTATTGTTGTTTCCAAGTGTCTCAGGAGCACCAAGTTCCCTTCCTCAAATGGTGTATGATTTTTTTCGTGTCGAGTATGTTCGAGTTCAATCGGAACCTTATTGCTTTTTCTTCTTTCATCCTTAGCTTTCTTATAGCTTTTGATCCTTGCCTCCCATGCAAGAATCTTATTCTGAACACGAATGGGTGTCGTGCCAATGTTGGTTTTGATCATTCTCCAACTCAAATTCTCATGCCCACTTCTCGGGGCCATGGGGAAGCTAATATTTCTTTTTCCTGATTTAAGCTCAATCTTCCTACCTTCATACTTAATGACAGCCCTAGCGGTGGTGAGGAATGGTGCCCCAAGTATTATTGGCATGCATCCATCCCCTTTATCATCAATGATCATAAAATCAACAGGGTACATGAATCCTGCAACATTATCTAATACATCTTCTGCGATTCCTAGGGGGTATACGTACGAGTGTCCAACAAGAGATAACCTAACACGAGTAGGTGCTGGCATTTTTGACGTTAGTTGGATGTAAATAGTTAGGGGCATAAGATTTACTTCCGATCCTTGGTCGGCGAAAGCACTAAGATGTTTCAAGTCCCCGATGCTCATTGGTATTTCAAAATTCCCACATGCTACCTGCTTAGTAGCCACTTTCTGTACCAATAACCTCTCGAACATTGATCCTCCAGGAAGCGTATCATGCTCATCTTCCTCTTCTTCCTCTTTCTCAGGAACCTGTCCGGAGGATTGGTTACGCCCATCACCCTTAATCCAATTTGTTATGGTGTTTTTGTTTACATCATGTTTCAGGTAGTAACTCAAAGGTTGGGACTCTGGTGGTTTTTCTAAGGTCTGTTTAGCAGGAGTTTCTACCTTCTCGTTATCTTTATGGACAATGGTGATGGAGTTAACAAATTGGGTGGTGGGAGTGGCGCTTTCTTTCCTTAGCAGTATTTGTTTGGGGGTTCTCTGATTGGCATACTCCTCCAATAGACTCAACATCTCATTCATTTTCTCCTGCATCTCCTCTTTTTGCTTATAAACTGCTTCTTCGAATCTAGCAAGCCGATCAGAGTGAGTTGCCATATATTCTCTCATCCTAGCCTCAAACTCCGAGCTAAGTTCCTTGGGAGGGGAACAAGGTGGGGTGCACCTCTGAAAAGTCTCGACATGTTCTCTAGAAGGTGACTCAAATAGTGGTCCCGAAGTTGGTTTTGAGACAGAATTGACAGTGGCTTGTCTAGGACTTAAAGGTCTCCTTTGCCTTTCCTCAAAATAGTCAACTTTTGCCTCAAGTTTGCATAGGAGTTCATCGGGGATTTCGGTGGTTCCTCCAGATGTCGAGACTGCATTGATGGCCGCTTCTATCGTATGTTTAAATTCCCAAATCTCATGATTATCAACAGCGAGCTCTTCGATAATTTCCCAAGACTCCTCGGCGTTCTTATCACGCAATTTACCTCCCGCGGCCCAGTCGATGGTGCGCTTAGTGTGATAGTCAACATGGTCGTAGAAAATCTGGACTAATAACCAAAGGTTTATGCCATGATGAGGGATCTTGTGGAGGAGATCCTTAAAACGGGCCCAAGCCTCGTAGAAAGTTTCACCCCGCTGTTGCTCAAACATCAAAATGTCCCTTCTAAGCATTGCAGTCTTTTCTGGCGGAAAGAATTGGGTAAGGAAGCGATTGGCGAGATTGTCCCATGTGGTGATGGATCCCGCGGGTAAACGCTCAAGCCATTGACTAGCTTGATCCCATAGAGAGAATTGGAATAGGCGTAAACGGGTCGTCTCTCTAGTTTCAACACCTAGGTCTATGGAATCTACGATTTTGAGAAAGTCCTTAAGATGTTGGTTTGGATCTTCGGAACGAAGTCCATGGAATGCACATCCGCTTTGCACCAACCGAATGGTGTCGGATCGCAAGGGGGTCACATTGGCTCCGGTGAGCTCAATGGTGTTTCGGTAGCCTTGGTGGCTAGGTCGGGAATACTCTCCTAAGGTTCGGGGCCTAAGGGGTTCTAGTGGTGGGTTTTGTTGTGGTGGGATGATAGGTTCAAATATGTTACCACCTTCCATGATGTCGGATGGTAAAGAGTTACGAACAAAGGCACGAAGAAATAAGATAGACTAAAGAAGACCTAAAAATAAAAATAAAATCTTACTAGAAAGGAATCTAGCAAGTAGACCTAATAAAAAGAAATCCTAACCTAGACAATAACTATTCCCTGGCAGCGGCGCCAAAAAACTTGATGCGTGGGAATCGCAACAGGCTTTACCTCTCGAGGGATCTCGAGAAGCTTACAACCCCCACCAGGCAGTGTACCTGATCGTTGTAGTATAGTATAGTGACAAGTACCGGGGGATTGATCGTTCAGCTTAGGAATAGTGTCGCTAGGATTAGAAAGCCTAATTACTAGTTCTAAAGGTGAGGGATGATTATTTTTGTGTTTTTATATTTTATGGAAAAGCAAGTAAAATCTCGGGTTTTGGAAGAGTGGGCGGAATTAGTTGCTATTCAACTAACCCCAAAACTAAGATGCAATCAAAATAAAATACTAAAAATGAAATTAAACTAATTTATACTAAGGTTGTGAGCAGTAATTGGAGAAAATGTGTTTACTTAGACTTCACTACTCCCTAGATATCTTTTACAGGTTAATTACTTGTTATAATTGTATGGATGACGGATTGTATTCCTTAATACCATTCATGGGGTGGCATACATAACTCCCCAATTCTATGAGCTCTTATCTCCTCCTACACCATGCCCAACACAACTATAGGGATTGTAAACAGTGGCTCATGCATTAAATACAACCAATAAAGACCTAGTACGCCTCGGTTCATGTTTCTTAAGACGTTCAAGCATGTTACCATTTGGAGATCTGCCAGTTTTCTTAAGCCTAACATATAAAATCATTCATCCAAAAAAAGAATAAACAAGTAATCAACACATAATCAATATCCAGGTTTCATTAGATCTAAGCAAACACAAAAGAGATCTAGCCTAGCATAATGGAATTGAGACAAGAACAAGATATAGACAACCAACACATAGACATATTGATTGAATTAGAAGAACACTTATCTCATTTACAATGCAAGGTATCAAGGGTTTGGAACCCTTGAAAAACTTGTAAAAGTTGCACCAAAATCGTCTTTAGGGTTTCTCCCAAAACTTCTCTCTTTTAATGTGAAAAACTAGAAAACTATATATAGGAAAATAGGGATGACGGCGTCAAGAACAAAGGTGTGACGCCATCATCTCGCCGCCAAATACTTCCTCGGACGGCCTTGATCTACTTTTGACGCCCTATGGGACGCCGTCATGAGCTACGGATTTTAATTCTTGGGGTTTGACGCCGTCATGAGTTTACTCTTGACGCCTTCATGTACTGTTCCCAGCATGGAAAATTGAGACTTTGCCGTTTGCTTCACTTTTATGCTCCAAAAACGTCCAAAATGGCTTCTTTTCCAGAATTCACTCTCCAAGTACCTAAAATCACAAAAGGAACGATTTAGGGCAATATTTGATCAAATAAATTCGGATTCGGGCTTAAATGACCCCCTAAAAACGGACCATTTTTTGCCTCATCATATATCCTTACACTTGAGATTTGCTTGTCCTCAAGCAAATGCGCTTTTATTCTACTCAAAAGACAAGTTAGGGGTCATTTAACACTAATATAAAAGTAATTACAACAAATAATCGTTCCACTAAAGACCAATAGACAAGCACGGAGGTCATACACTAACACCTCACAAATAGTGTTTAGATACTCACATCTCTCGGGTGTAATAAAGTAATATAACATTATGGAAATGGAAGATATCTCTCACTACCTGTCATAGCAAAATAGATTACCATAGGCTTGGGAAAGGATCAAACCTCCACCACATGGCGTAAGCACCTAGGATAAACTATCAAAGAGGTCTTTTAAAGGGTTGTAACGTTAGGTATAGGGATATGAATTACACGGTTTTGTTGGATAAAGGAAGTTTTTACTGGTGGCGAGTTAACAATCTTGGTTAATTACATGTACAAGATGGCGTTGCTAAGCCAAGACTAGACTCGACTTAAGCTAATAAATGAAAAATAACAAAAACATAAAATGAACATAGAATAAAAAGGGATGGTAGTCCGTATGTTTTTTCTCTTTTTCCTTTTTCTATTTTTTTATTTTCTTTTTCTTGATTTTTTTTCGATTTTTTTTTTTTTTTTTTTTTTTTTTTTTTTTTTGCATACACTCTTACCCTACCATCCAAAATAATACATCATAGGGGATTGAGCATTCCCCTTACACTTGAATCTTTACATACTTTACAATTAAACTAATCTAATGACTCGAATTAAGAAAATCAAAACACTTGGAGCACTTTTAAGATTAACGTATATATGGGGGTAATAAAGTGATTCAAGCCTCAACACTCAAGTGCAAAGAGAAGAATACTTCTATTAGAAGTATTACAACTTAGTATCATCTTGCTATCTAAGTTGTTTGTTTGTTTCATCTTGTTGATCTTTCATATTTTGGTAAATAAGGAGTATGTATTAGTTAGCTAGATTTAGTTATAGAATCTAGAATTGTTGTAAGTGTGAAGTGGAACTTGAAGTGAAGAAGGAGTGTTGGATAGTAGTGAAGATAGGAGAGAGTTGCAATAGTGACTAGTAGTGAAGATATTGAAGCTTCCAAGTGGAGAAGACTAGAAGACATTAGTAGATTAAAGTTGTGAAGACTCTAGTGGCTTGAAGGTGCAAAGATATTATTGGTTTGAAGTTGTGAAGACATTGGTGCTTTGAAGTTGTGAAGTTGCAAGACATTGAAGTCGTGAAGTATTTTGTGAAGACGTGAAGATACTTGTTGTGAGAAAAAGTATTGGAGAAGTAAAAGGTGTGAAGAAGTTGTGGTGTGAGATTGGTTCTAGCTACGATTAGAACTCGACATTTTGCTTTGTGTCGTTAATTGGTGTAAGCTTTTGGTGTGTACGTTTTTCTCCGCCATAAGGGAGGTTATTGACTTAGTGAAGAAAACTCTCGAGTTCGGTGCTCGGGGAGTGGAGTAGGGCAAGGAAGGTGTCCTTGTAGCCGAACCACTATAAATCCTTTGTCTCTCGGTTTGATCTTTCCATCTCTCATTCTTTACTTGTTTACTTACTTGCTTCTCGTATATTATTATTATTGTGTGTTGTGCATATATTGATTTCACATAAAGATCAAACTAGTGTCCATTTAAAACCTTAATTATACAATTAGTAAAATATAAGTATATACAATTATTAAAACACATATACATATATAAATACTTACTTATAATTAAGTGAGATATATGAAATTATAATTTCTATTCAACACTTTAAATAAGTAGTATCTATGTGATATAGGTAAATTAATTTGTATCTATACTTAAGCTTCTAAGGTTTTTACGATTACCATTAATTCTTTGAAAGCAAAATTTTAATTAACGAAAAAGACGCAAAACTATTCAACCCCCCTTCTAGTTTTCCACAATTGGTATCAAGAGCCACGTCTAGCAAGATTTTTAAAATATATTTTATTTTAAAACTTGTAACGATCTATGGAATTTGAAAAATATTTAGAAGGGGAATTTACACAACAACCACCATTATTTGAAAATGATCATTTTCTTGAATGGAAAAACAAATTTGAAAATTATGTGAAATCAATAGATCTTGATCTTTGTCATATCATTTCAATTGGTGATCTTAAACCAACCAAAATGGATTTTGAAAATCAATATAAAAATATTCAAACCAAAATTAATAAAAACACTAAAGCCAAATCACTTATTTTCAAAACTCTACCAAGAGTTAAATATGAAAGATTATTTCGTTGTAAAATGGCAAATGATATTTGGAAATGTCTTTTAAAGTTTCACCAAGAGAAAGGTAAAATCAAAGATGATAAACTTAATATTGCACAAGAAATAGTTAATCTAGAAAATTTAGTAAATAAATATTTAGTTGAAACAAACACATGTACTACTAGTTCAAATGTGATCATTGAAGGTATCTATAACGAAGAATACATGAGCCAAATCGGAAGAAAGAGCGTGAATAAATCATGGTGCAACAAGTGCAAAGAAGACGATGATAATACGGCTTATGAGAATATTCAAACAAATGTGAACACAAGTATTGATGGCAAGGACTACATGATTTTAGATCCAAGCAAAACTACAAACAAAACATGGAGCAACATAGACAATGGAATTGATCACCGTATAGCATGTGAAGAATGTACAACTACAAATAAGGTACAATCCAAAACAAAACATTTTTGCTATGATCAATTTACATTAGAATTTTCAAAAATGGAAAACAACTTCAAACATTTTTGCAACATTGACTCAAAAATTATTTTTAAAAACGAATCTTCAAAATCCGCTGAAAACAATCTTTAAAAAGAAATAATTTTAGAAGATAAAATGTCTAGACTCGAAAGTAATATTGAAATTGATCTTGAATGTAAAAAATGTCAAGACTACAAACATGAAATTAAAATGGAAAATGAAAAAGCAAAAACATTGACAAAATTTGAAAATAGTTCTAAATCTTTAAAATATCATCTCAACATTCAAAAGTCATTTTATGATAAAACCGGCTTAGGATTTATTGTAAATAATCCTTCAACAAATGTATCAAAACAAATAAAATTTGTTAAACCTAGTGAATAAATTTAGAACTAATACGATTAACACTCATTATTTGTTACTCTAGTCAAGAAAGTCATTGTTTGTTAATTAAAACAAACTATTGATGAATTCTTGTACTTATCGACGACATCCTCGCCATGTGCATTCGAATGCAATGGATGTTCTCATCTAACCAACTAGGACCCATGAGAATCCGGGTACCAAGCCTTTTTTTTATCATGTTTAGGTAATTAACGAACGAAGAATCTATTACGTGTTGATTTACTCATCTCGCTCTATTACCTTTGACGGTTGTTGGTTTCTATCACGTTGTTTCACATTCTGCAAATGTTTCGCCTATGATGCCGTTGCGGGAATCTTCTTGTCTCGGCATTCTGTTCTTCACTCTTGGAGTATTGGTATCATGGTGTGTCCGTTACTATTTCAAGATGAAGCCTCTAAAGCACAATTTTTATTAGCCTTCACAACTTGTGATGATTGGTGTGATCGATTAAGCATCTCGGATCTAGCTCCCTTGATTTCTATTGCATTGAAATGTTACTTGGCTACTTTGACATGTTTTGGACAAACTTTTAAGATTTCTTCCATTTCCCTTATGCCCACTGATGCGTGGGAATCGCAACAGGCTTTATCTCTCGAGGGATCTCGAGAAGCTTACAACCCTCACCAGGCAGTGTACTTGATCGTTGTAGTATAGTATAGTGACAAGTACCGGAGGATTGATCGTTCAGCTTAGGAATAGTGTCGCTAGGATTAGAAAGCCTAAATACTAGTTCTAAAGGTGAAGGATGATTATTTTTGTGTTTTTATATTTTTTAGAAAGCAATTAAAATTCTCGGGTTTGAAGGATTTGGGCGGAATTAGTTGCTAATCAACTAACCCAATACTAAGATGCAATCAAAATAAAATATTAAAAATGAAAATAAACTAAATTACACTAGAGTTGTGAGCAGTAAGTGGAGAAAATGTGTTTACTTAGATTTCACTACTCCCTAGACATCTTTTACACGTTAATTACTTGTTATAAATGCATGGATGACGGATTGTATTCCTTAACACCATTCATGGGGTGGCACACTTAACTCCCCAATTCTATGAGCTCTTATCTCCTCCTACACCATGCCTAGCACAACTATAGGGATTGTAAACAGTGGCTCATGCATTAAATACAACCAATAAAGACCTAGTACGCGTCGGTTCATGTTTCTTAAGACGTTCAAGCATGTTACCAATTGGAGATCTGCCAGTTTTCTTAAGCCTAACATATAAATCATTCATCCAAAACAAGTATAAACAAGTAATCAACACATAATTAACATCTAGGTTTCATTAGATCTAAGCAAACACAAGATAGATCTAGCCTAGCATGATGGAATTAAGACAAGAACAAGATATAGACAACCAACACATAGACATATTGATTGAATTAAAAGAACACTTATCATGATTACACATCCAAGGTATCAAGGGCTTGGAACCCTTGAAAAACCTGTAAAGTTTGCACCAAAATCGTACTAGGGTTTCTCCCAAAACTTCTCTCTTTTAATGTGAAAAATTAGAAAACAATATATAGAAAAAGGGGTCTGACGGCGTCAAGACAAATCTTGTGACGCCGTCACCTCGCCGCCAAAACTATTCTCGGACTGTCTTGATCTACATTTGACGCCGTCAAGACTTAATCATTTCCAGGCCGTCATGACTTTTACTCTTGACGCCCTACCTTCATGACGCCGCCAAATCTCTTCTGAACCGTCATGGAATTTTGCTCTTGACGCCGTCAGGAAATTACTCTTGACACCGTCACCTACTGTTCCCAGCATGGAAAATTAAGACTTTGGCGTTTTCTTCACTTTTATGCTCTAAAAACGTCCGAATTGCTTCCTTTTCCAGATTTCACTCCCAAAGTACCTAAAATCACAAAAGGAACGATTTAGGGCAATATTTGATCAAATAAATTCGAATTCGGGCTTAAATGACCCCCTAAAAACGGATTATTTTTCGTCTCATCACCCACTCTTAAAGAAAAGCTGGACCTGAGATAAGTTTTTCTTTTCATAAACCTGCCAATATTACATTATATTTTAGAATGCTTTAATTAGTATGTGAATATGATTTAACTTATAAGTTGCCATGCTTTTAGATCATTAATACTAATATATGCATATATGATATTAGCATTATTAATCTTCTTGTTGTTTAGTCTATTATCATTTTTCTTAATCCTCTATGATCCATAGTAGAATGCTTTCCACTTAAGCTATATGATCTTACTAGTTGCATAAATAGATGTATTATAATTGTGACTTGTTTGTAACTTGATATTATGATGTTTGTTGTATATATATATATATATATATATATATATATATATATATATATATATATATATATATATATATATATATATATATATATATATATATATATATATATATATATATATATATATATATATATATATGTCTATCTTGTTTTGTCTACATGACTATCTTGTTTTCATGAATAATTTACTTTGCTCCTTTCTATCTCATTGCATTTAGATCATAAATATCTACCATCTCTCTTTCATTTCTTTAGGTGTCATTAGAGATGATTATGTGTGACAATGGGCTTAATTGATTCTCTTGAACATGATAAGCTTCCATTTCAAATCCTTCACTTGCAATTTCTTGTTATCATGATCAAAACATCATGTTTAAAACTTCTCTTTTTTTGAATGAAAATCTTTTTATCTATTTTATCTTTCTTGAAACAATTTACTTAACTAAATTTTTTTAACCTTATTTTAATCAAAAACAAGATTGAAATTTCTTTTTACATGTTATGAAACAAAATTCAATTTGTTTTATTGTAATGCACACTTGAATTTACTTCAAAACATTGTTGAATAAAACTAAAAACATTTTGCTTAAAACACATTTGATTTTCTCACATGTGTCATACACTTTGAAATGACATTCACAATTTTATCAAATCATCTCATGAGAATCATGGCTTGCCCATATGGATCTTGTTTGTAACAAGTCTTGAAGTCCATATAATCATTTCCATATATTTGTTACTTGTTAACAATCACATATATGTTTGTCCTAAACTAAATGTTATCATCTTCATATAGTTACACATTTAACTTATTTGCCTTATTGCCTCCTTAATTGCATATCTTAATTGATAAATTAATAGATAGCATGATTATTAGAAATTAATTGCCTCATTTAATTATTCCTATATCACTCTCTACATTCATGAATAGCATGCCCTATATTGCCTCAAAGAGTTGAACTTACTTGAATCCAAATCCAAAAACACAACCTTCTTGAAAATTTTCTGCGAAAAACCCATTTCTGGCATTCTGGGAATCACCAGATGGGCGGCCCCCATAATTATATAAGGCGGCCCCCTTAATGATTAAGGGGACCGGCCCCTAATTAAGGGGACCAGCCATCTGATGGTCGGGGATACTGTTTTCTTTATCACTTTTTGACCCATTTTAACCTATACTTCCCAAAATTCACAAACATATTTTGTCCCATACTATCCCTCAAATTTTCCTTCCTAAACCACATTTCTCTTACACTATAAATACCCTCTTCCCATCATTAATGCCATCACACCCAAACATGTCATCTCCCAACAACCAAAAACCAAAGATTTCAAGAACCGCAAGGATCTCCGTCAAACCCGTTTGGAGGAGGAAACTTGATTCTTGTCATAACTCAAGTGATGTTGTTCTAAATCAACCAACAACTAAACCTCAAACCCACTCTAATGAGTTATCTCTCAACCTATCTTCCACTCATACCCTCATTAATGCTTCTTCTTATGATGAGCATGCTCAATCCCAAAACAACAATCCCAACATCTCAATCAATACTTCACATGTTGCTCATTCAACAAAAACACCACTTACTCATGAAGAAACTCTTCCACCCTTTTCATGTTTTCATGACTACCTAAGCTCAACCATGTCTCCACCACCAAGAGTACCACCACCACATCCTCCAACTTCACATGCCATTCCTATGTTGCATGTTCAAACCCTCACCCAAGACAACTATCATGCTCCACCACCAACACCTTCCTCCGAACACTTGAAGTTCGTTGAGGAGTTAAAAGAGGCTCATGAGCTTAGTGCTCTTTTAGCATTACATCTTGCTCAACGCAATTTGGATCCACCACAATCAAGCTCACCATCATCACCACACAACATCAACCAAATTGAGAAGCATGTTAACAATTGTCCTTGTTGCATCTTCCTTCAACAACAAACCATCGCTTTGAATGAGCACTTCACTTGGATTGAGTATCTTCTTACAAGATCTCAACAATCACCATCACTTGAATAACATCAAAACCCTCAATCAACAAACCCTACCTCTAACCCACCACCTACAAGTTCCACATCTCCAAACTCACCAACATCCATGCAACCAAAAGCTTATCTACACTAAACCACCAAGCATTTTATATGCTTATGTTTCTCATTTTCAAATAAAACTCTTCAACCATTTTGGGATTCAAGAAAGTTTGGTGACACTCCTTGTTAGCACAATAGGATGCTATACTTAGTCTTAATATTATATATTTATGGCTTTTGTAACAATGATTATGGGTTGACATGATCATTTTCTATCAATGAATGATTTAATATGTGTTCCTTATTATCTTTTGCCATGATTATTAATTGTTGGTATTATGATATATGTGTTTGCTTGTGCCATGCTTGTGCTTCTAATATTTTTCTTGCAAGAATTCCAATTCTCGAACCCTTGGTGCCCTCAAACGAGGGGGAGCATACATCAAGGGGGAGCTTCCTTTCTATTGGCTTAAACCTTTTTGATTTTACAAAAAGGGGGAGAAGTGAATATAAACTCACTAAATACTTGTCTAAAAATTAATTTTTGGATTTAATGAGTTTAGGTTTTGTAATCATCAAAAAGGGGGAGATTGTTGATATAAATAAATGACTAAAAACGTTATTCATATCTTTCGATATCTCTATGTTTTGATAATCACAAAACGAAAACTCATCAAATCAAAGATTATGACATAAACAAGTATTTCGTGGTTAATACTCATCTTTACCATTTAATCACTTAAGGTATGAATAAACAAAGTGTCTAATGTATTACAAGATCAAAGGAACACTTTTGTTAATCACTAGATATTTATAAAATGTCACAAAACATTTTATATCTTTTGTAAAACATTTTTGGAATTAAAAGAATATGTTTAATTCATTACAAATTTGTGAATTCAAATTTTAAACCAAAAATGGCGAATCTAATCTAGAAAAATTTCCCTCACAAAAGGACAAGAAAATACAACGTTCAGGAGGGCGGCCCCCTTAATTTTACTAGGCGGCCCCCTTAATCATTAAGGGGACCGCCCCCTAATTAAGGGGACCGGCACGCTCCAGAACAGTATTTTCTGGCCTTATAAATATTGGATCATTTCACATATTTTTCTCACCTTTTTGCACTATAAACTTTCTGATCTAAACATCCTTCTCCATCCTCTAAAAATCCTTTGATCTTATATACTTTGATCTTTGTTTCAAAGTGATTCAAGCCTCAACACTCAAGTGCAAAGAGAAGAATACTTCTATTAGAAGTATTACAACTTAGTATTATCTTGCTATCTAAGTTGTTTGTTTGTTTTATCTTGTTGATCTTTCATATTTTGGTAAATAAGGTGTATGTATTAGTTAGCTAGATTTAGTTGTAGAATGTAGAATTGTTGTAAGTGTGAAGTGGAACTTGAAGTGAAGAAGGAGTGTTGGATAGTAGTGAAGATAGGAGAGAGTTGCAATAGTGACTAGTAGTGAAGATATTGAAGCTTCCAAGTGGAGAAGACTAGAAGACATTAGTAGATTAAAGTTGTGAAGACTCTAGTGGCTTGAAGGTGCAAATATATTATTGGTTTGAAGTTGTGAAGACATTGGTGCTTTGAAGTTGTGAAGTTGCAATACATTGAAGTCGTGAAGTATTTTGTGAAGACGTAAAGATACTTGTGGTGAGAAAAAGTATTGGAGAAGTAAAAGGTGTGAAGAAGTTGTGGTGTGATATTTGGTGTGAGATTGGTTCTAGCTACGATTAGAACTCGACATTTTGCTTTGTGTCGTTAATTGGTGTAAGCTTTTGGCTTGTACGGTTTTCTCCGCCATAAGGGAGGTTATTGACTTAGTGAAGAAAACTCTCGAGTTCGGTGCTCGGGGAGTGGAGTAGGGCAAGGAAGATGTCCTTGTAGCCGAACCACTATAAATCCTTTGTCTCTCGGTTTGATCTTTCCATCTCTCATTCTTTACTTGTTTACTTACTTGCTTCTCGTACATTATTATTATTGTGTGTTGTGCATATATTGATTTCACATAAAGATCAAACTAGTTTCCATTTAAAACCTTTATTATACAATTAGTAAAATATAAGTATATACAATTATTAAAACACATATACATATATAAATACTTACTTATAATTAAGTGAGATATATGAAATTATAATTTCTATTCAACACTTTAAATAAGTAGTATCTATGTGATATAGGTAAATTAATTTGTATCTATACTTAAGCTTCTAAGGTTTTTACGATTACCATTAATTCTTTGAAAGAAAAATTTTAATTAACGAAAAAGATGCAAAACTATTCAATCCCCCTTCTAGTTTTCCCCAAAAAGTGCTAGACAGTATTCATTTAAGCTCACTTTAGCTTATTTGTAAGTTTTCTCAAGTTTCTGAATCATGCCTATCAGTTTCCATTCATAAAAGCAAAAGTAGCAAAAATCATAGAAAATAGTTCATAAGTGCAAAAGTAGGTTTGGAGATTGATTGAAGCTTGGTTCAAGGGTGATATTGGGTTGTAGAAGCTCTAATAAATCAAAGGGGGTGTCAAGTTGGTCAATTAGCTCTGGGATCCTTGTTCTTTACCATTGGAAAAATTGTAAGACTTCCCACTGATTCTTTGCACCATCTGTGTTTGTGATCCATTACACCTATTTGTTGCTAATCTATATTTACTTAGCTTTATTACTGCTCACTAGATATAATTCAGTTCATGAATTGAGTTTTGAATTGAGTTTGTTCAAGTTTCATTTGAAAAACAGTTTTAAAGGAGTGTTTGGGTGTACTGTTACCTGCATGATCTAGGATGTTTGTGGCTTTGTTTTCTGTCTCAACATGTTGCACTAGGTTAGTAGGGGTCATATAAGTCACAAAAACAGTAGGTCTTTTCATAGAAATTCAAATTAACAAAAAAATTTCCCCTCACAGTTAACTGTGAGGGATTTGTGATCCTTTAACACTCATATCATTTCATAAGTAGTGTTCATAGCTTTATTCACTCATATAATAGCTCATATTATCATGGTAAGTCATTAGAAGCAGTTTAAAATTCAATATAGTCAACTTTCAAGTTCAAATAAAAAGTCAAAATTCCACCTAGGCAGAAAAACTCAAAATTTGTAGGAATTAATGTGATTTTTGTGGTGGGTTTCAGGAGTTGAAATTTCTTGTGGATAAATTATCCCACCTCAGCTTTAGGAATCAGTCATTTTCATATTTTTGTGATTTTTTCTTAAGGGCTGAATTGGTGTCCAAAGTAGGTTGCAGGGCAAGCCTATGCCCTACTACACAGACTTTGCCCCCACTCACCCACTTTCCATTGCTTACCCTAGCCTCATCTGTGGGACCCACTACCTGATTCTTGGCTTATTGGACAGCCAATAAGCCAAGCTCTTAGTCCTTTAGCTTATTTTCTAGTTTAGATCTCAGTTGCTAGGGCTGCAGTGTCCATGTTGTTTGTCTCCTTTTACTTATAAGCTGATGCACTCAGCTTTTGTGCAATCTTCCAAGCCCTCCCCAGTGTGTGTTTGTGGGACCCAGGGGTCACACCTTGGCTTATTTAAAAGCTTTTAAGCCCTACTTTCTAGTTCTTGTTTTAACTTGGCTTCTAGCTTATTGGATAAGCTGGAGACTGGGCCTGCACTTTGGCCATTTGGGGGCCTTTGGTAGTGTATCAACTGTGGATGTGCTTATTTGACCATTTGGCTTATTCAGTGGTCTAGGATTGTTGTATCATACTCAAACCTGTTCTTCTAGTTTACTTGTACCATAATCTATCCTTTTTCCACTTTTGAAAGCTTATTTCAAGCTTTTGCTCATCACAGTTTACCAAAGTCAAACTGTCAAGCCATTAAGCACTCAAATTGCTTATTCTTGAGCACTAGCTGTTTTTCCTTTACAAAAAGCTTTTCATTTTTAGTATAAAATAGTTTTATAAAAAGAAAATCAAGAAAAAACCCAATTTAAAATTAAGTGATAGTTTCTATTTAATGTAATTTAAATTTTTAATTTTCCTTTTTAGATTTTTGTTAAGCACTTGGCATTTTTATATTTTTGTTAAATTCTTTTATGTTAAAGTAATTTAGTAATTTTCTCAGATTTTTATATTATCATTTGGTATTTATTAGATTTAATATTAGTTTTATTAATAACTAATTAATAATTAAGTATTAAATAGCAAAATTAGCTTTTATAAAGTAAACCCTAGTCTTTATATTTTTTCTAACTTTTATAAGTTATAAAATAATTTTAGGAATTTTCTTATAATTTCTACTGTTCGTATTCTAGTTTTTATAGTTTAAATACTTTAATTAGTAATTATTTAATATTTAGAATATTAATTAGTAAAATAGTGTAAAAATATATAAAACAAACTTTTTATAATTTTTTAGGATTCCTGTGATGGTTAATTAGATTTAAAAATTTTCCATAATTTTCTAAGTCCTTGTAGTATTATTAATAATTTAAAAATAGTTTAATTAGTTTAATTAATATAAAAACCACAAAAAGACAAAAAATACATATTTTTAATTTTAAAACTTGTTTTTAGTTATTTTATAATTTTAGAAATTTAATTTTCACTTTTCTAGTATTTAAATAATATTATATTGCAGTGTTGCAAAAATCGGAAAAATCGGCCGATTAATCGCCGATTCCAAGGTAATCGGCCATAGACCTTGGCGATTTAGGCTAATCGGCTAAAAAAATCGGTCTGGGAAAAAAATCGGCCAAAAATCGGCCGAATCGGTCAAAAATCGGCCGAATCGGTCAAAAATCGGCCGAATCGGTCAAAAATCGGCCGAATCGGCCAAAAATCGGCCGAATCGGTCAAATTTAAAAAAATAAAAATTTAGGCATTTTACTTAATTTGGGGATCGTTTATTTCACTTATAACGCACAATGGGTCTCATAATCAGAATTGAAGCCTTTTATTGAGGTTTGAAAACATAGAAGGCTTGAATCAGTTAAGATCTTTAGTTTGCTCTCCAGAAATTCTCAAAACATGCAGGAAATGCCAAACCGATTAATCACCGATTAATCACCGCCTTGACCGATTACAGGCTGCAGGGTGGTCGACCGCCCGGCTACCGATTCACGATTTTTGCAACATTGTTATATTGTATTTAAGTTATTTAGATATTAATAATTAGTATTAATTAGTAATTAATTAATATTAAATAATTAAATAATGTAAAAATTCATTCTCTTTTTCTAAAAATTTTCTTTCATCTTTAAGTTTGTAAAAAAGTCATTTTCACCCCCTGTGGGTTTTCAGATTTCAGTTTTCACTTTTTATTTTGTACGTTCGCGTATATTTAATCTGAACGTACACGTTTTTAGTTATTAAACGTTTTTAGGTATCTAACTTTCACGTAATCATCTATATAGCTTATTTAAGCTATTTCCTTATAGATTCTTTAGTTTAATCAATCACAACCCCTTTTCTGTCCAAATTAACCCGATCACAAACTCGTTTGATAACAATTCACACCTCGTCGGGACATAACGACCCGGGGAAACCCCTGTATTCCACGAAGATTGACTCTAGGATGTTTGACCTAGTTGACCATCACCTGGTCAGTTTAGGTTGACCGTTAGGGGCTAATCAATCGCTAAGATCTATCTCTATATATCTTGATTCCCAGAATAAATGCAGCTTCCCCTAAATCTTTCATAGAAAAGCAACTTCCAAGATATGCCTTAACCTTTTGCAAACTTGGAATGTTGTTTCCCATGATCAATATGTCATCAAAATATAATATAAGGAAAATTACATTACTCCCATTAGCTTTGTGGTATACACATGGCTCATCAAGATTTTGAGTGAATCAATACTTTTTAATCTCACTGTCAAATCTCTTATTCCATTGTCGTGATGCTTGCTTCAATCCATAAATGGATCTTTGAAGTTTGCATACACGAT
>JARVZY010011504.1:0-49849 GCA_030686995.1 Artemisia argyi
AAATCCGGTTGTGTCAAATTATCTGTGCAGTTTTTTTTTTTTTTTTTTTTTTTTTTTTTTTTTTTTTTTTAGTTTATTTGTATCCATATGTGTGGTTTAATGGGTGTGATTAGTGTATTTGTACAATTTTTTTTCTGGTTTATTAGCAAACCATTGTTGCAACACTTAAACAAATTATCGCTTGCTCTGGTTTAAATTTCGACTCAATGATCGTCATGGCTGCAAATGCACGTATGGCTGCATTCTAAAATACCATCCAATACTTATCTTGCCTAAATACGACTCAGTTTCTGACTTTCCATAAGTAGATCTATAATCTTATATAAAGAGTATGTACATGGCCCCATTTTGAAAACATCTAAATCGAAAATCATTGCTATTGATAAGAAATCATCCAAAATTTTAAATCAGTGAAAAGTGTTTGATGTCGCCTTTGTGTGCGGGTGCAAGGATAGTATCCCTAAACAAAGCAAACGAGGCTAAGATCCTTTATGACATGGTTGATACAATATTACCCAAAAAGAGGGTTCTAACTATTACATGCTTGATTGCGTCATCAATGTTAGCTTCATTTACAAACCTTATGCAATAAAATCAAGTGCAAAAATTTTTGAACGGAAACATTATTTCAAGCAGGATTCAACTAAAGCATCTGTAATGATGGAACATTCTCCACTAACGGATTATAACGATAGACAAAAGTTCAAAAGCTTTTCTCTAATCACCGCCCTTGGTAGCTACAATGAATATGAAAAGATGGATCTGGAAATTTAATCTAGTCGGATAAGTATCCATTAACATGTTCACAGGTAAACCGGATCTTTTAGAAAGATCACTAATAAGCAAGGAAATAAGCCATAACGGTTAACTTCTGTGACACCTTATAACGGAAGGGTCGGAGTTAACTAAAGATCTGGCATACCCTTCCCGGTTTTACCATCGTATGTCTTCTCGTGCACAAGCTCTATAGGAGTATCTTTTGGGCCAGCTGTTGCAGAGACAAAACAAGAAACAAAGAATGTTACAAAAAATATAAAGAGTCGGGGTGAACTTTATTTAAACTAGGGCTGCAAAACAAGTTCAGCTTTATTCTGATAACTCGAGTCAAATTTTATCAAGTTCAAGTACACACATGAGCTTGAAACATATAGCAATTTAAGTTTGTATTTGGTAACTCACACTTAATTTACTTAAGATCAAGTTTTAAAGTATACTTTTGGACCCAGATTGAATCGAGGTTGAGCTATCTAATTACGGAGTAGTATTGAACACAATTTATCAGTTTGGTGAATCTTAAATCGACTCACATATAGCCGTACAGGTTACATCATATCTTGAGGGTTCTATATTGCTTTAGGGAAGCACGATATCCTATTTCAACAATGTTTAGTTCAATGTAACAAGCTACTGGATCCTAGAGCAGAGGTGATCGCTCAAAAAAGTAAAAAACTGGTCAAGTTCAGTAAACGTGAGGCCACATCTGGCTTGTTGGGCAAATTCAAATACCCCAAGACTTTATCTTGGCCTGTCTTGGCATGTTGGGCATTGATGTTTTGGTTGAATCCCGACAGTCTTCCATAGTTCACTTGCATAACTAGTTGCCAGCAGTGGTAATAAGAAGAGTACAAGCATTGGCTATTAAGAGATTGTGTTCATGTATCCTGACGTAATAGTCACTCTAACTATTAGAATAAAACTAAAGCGACCAAGAAAGCGTGCCCAAGAAGATGATACTGGTATGACTTTGGCAATTGAAAAAAAAAAACAAAAAAACAAAAACAAAAACAAAAAAACAGAAATAGTGTTCACTATCTTTACAATCAAACATAAACAAGGTACACAATCTTGGTGAAGCATACAGAGTCAATCAGAAGTGGCGAAATGCCAAGTCAGAGAGGTAGAGTGTAGGGATAATTACTCAAACCGGGTAACTTTTGCTACGGGTCGAAATGGACAGATTGACCCAATAAACTTTTGAACTAAACTATACTTATACAAATAGTCACTGTTTCTGAATGCCAGATATGATGACAACGTCATCCTATTTATATAATCTAATTTTTCAAATGGATAGATTAGAAAATTGTATGCCCACAAATACACTTTGAACGGCTTTAAACCCTTTTTACACATTTCACGAGTTTCCTTATGCTAATTTTTCTTGTTTTAAACCGTGAGGGGCAAATATAACCGAAATGATTGATAAGTTAATAAATACTAAATCAGAAAAGCCATCCCTATATAAATCAAACAGAGTAAAACAAACTAACGTATAAACAATTATACATAAATAATATTACCGATTGTTGGGCGTGGCGTAGTCCTTATCTTCAATATCTCAGGACGAGGAATAATTGCCCCTGAAGCGCCTGTGCCTCTTGCAATGCGGACTTTAGTACCATCTTCTTGATACCTTATTCCAACCTTACAAGGCTGCCTGTCAGAAACAAACATAATAAAAAATTAACAATCATCTTATTTAAAAAAGGGTCATATATCATAAAAGAGCAAAAAATTGTGTTTTTGAAGTATACATACTTTGTCACTGGATCGACAATTTGAACATTTGAGACATGAAGAGGAGCTTCTACTGTGAAAATACCACCTTCATGACCTTGCCCTTGCTTTATATGCTTCTTTACCTGCAAATGCGTTCAAATTATAGAGAGTGGAGTGAATATATAACAGATAGATACAGACAAAGATGACACTGGAATAGGGGGGGCTAATTACCAAGTTCTTTCCCTCAACAATAACACGATTCTGAGAGCGAATGACACGTTTCATAGTGCCCGTTTCACCTCTATCTTTGCCCCTGATTATCATCACCTGTAGAGTAAGATTGATCAAACGTCACGTTGCTAAATTGAAAAACTGAAAACATTTAATATGAGAAAAAAAAATCATATACATTATCTCCTCGTAAGATCTTCCAGTGATGTATGAACTTCTGAGCTGCTTTCCATCCCATTATTTATGCACCAAACTAAAACAAACATTAAGAAAGATGCAACTTTAGCTAGTAAAACATAATATTTAGAGCACAAGTGAAGTTTGTAACAGACGAAGTCGATCTTAGGCCTTGATTCTAACTCAGTTATTGATCCTCGGATACAAAACAACTTATAAACGTCAAAATGAAAAAATTTGGTAAAAACAACCAATATGTATTCAATAAAACTTATCGACAAGAAACTATCATTCCTACTCACAAAAATAGATTCACAAACTATTGATTGAATCGAATAATATCATAGTAACAATACTAATCTGAATAATGCATCATTCTAATTATCATATGAATATGTATATTTGCCGTAAATTAGAAATACAGATCAAATATGAGCTAAATAGAATCTAACTAATTCGAAATGTAATAAAATAAACAGTTTATAGAGAGTAACGGTTACCGATTTGAAGATGATGATGAACAACTGAATAAGGGTTTTGTTGCAATGTTTTTCCAGGGTTTTGGGACAATCGTTTAAACTTATGCTAAATCTACATTTTAGACCCTTCCCTTCTTTCTAACCGAACCTAGAAACTAGGGGATGAGCGGGGTGAGGAAGAGGACCGTGAATTGAACCGGAACCGACCCAACTCGAACCGTATTTTAGAATTGTGGTTCGGTTCTCGGTTCTTAGATATTGTAAATTGTTGTTTTCGGTTTGGTTCGGTTCGGTACGAAATCGTGAGTATCGGTTCAACCGAAAAACCGCACGACTTTTCAAATAATAGGATTTTTATGGGATGTTTAGGTTTTTTTTTTTTTTTTTCTTTTTTTTTTTTGAAATTCACTATTACATATTTCGGGCGGTTAGGACCTGTAGCTTATAAGCATTGCGAGCATGTGCCGGACTTGGAACTTTTATGCATGGAGTAAACTATTTGGTTAGACTCATAGCCCAATTTCATTTGTCTAATTAACAAAACTTGTTAATGACTTCGGTATATCTATGCTAAGAAAAAGTTGGTATATACATTGATATTTTGTCTTCTTTCTTTTTTTCTTTTTTTTTTTTTAATATATATATCATATTGCCATATAAAATCATCATGTAGCCAATTTACTAGAGTATATAAACAATTCATAAAAACATACATATTGCGGTTCCAATCGGTTAGACCCGCAAGGAACAAAACCTAACCGAGAACCGAACCGGAACGAGTAGAACGGAGACATGCTACTCGTTCCGGTTCTTGGTTCCTTGGTCATCCGTTTTTCGGTTCTCGGGGTTCCGGTTTGGTTCCATGCGGTTCTGGAACCGCGCTCACCCATACTAGAAACCGACCAGACCAATTAGACTATACGGTTAATATTTTGATCTAGTTCTTGATCTACCTTTTTCTCATATTCGGTCCATTGGTTAGGTTTGTTTCAGTTCTATCTTACGCTTTTCCCGCCAATATGTTTCGTTGTATCAGACAGGACCGACAAAGTCACAAAACGAACCGGACCAAACATACTTCTGTGACTCCTTTTAACGAAATTGAAATACAATGTATTAAAAATATGAGTTGCAACGAAAGTAAAATACGATACGACAAAACTATAGGGAAAAAAAAAAAAAAAAAAAAAAAAAAAAAAAAAAAAAAAAAAAAAAAAAACTACGATCGAAATTTTGCTAGGATCTCTTCTGTAATTTTGTTGATCAACTCCACATCTTCCTTCAACATCCCCGCAGTGATAATAGTTGGGCCTAGAATTTCAGTTCCTCGAATGCTCCATTTTGTTTTTTGTGGTGGCTTTGACATCCAAAGTTGTGAAATGGGTTGAAGTAGGTATAAACGAGTTGGTTAAAGCATCTTGGTTCATTTGGAAAGTTTTTATGTGAAATATGGTTGTTAGGAAACATGTTGCGCAAAGTCAAGAAATGGAGTGTGGTGTGACGAACTAGAACTGACAGTTGATGGTGTAAAGGGTTGTGATGAACTGACATTCAAATGTGTTAGCCGATTGAGAGATTGAAAAAAAAGCTAAAACACTCGTTGTGGCCATGGCGATGTGTTTATAGCGTCAGTACCGGTGCGTCTAAAAAAACACTAAAACATTCGTTGTGGCCACGACGATGCTTTTTATAGCGTCAGTATCAGTGCAAATGACTATGCCATAAGTGCTAAAAACGCATCATAACGCTCCCGTGGCGTTCATCATGTCCTCTGAGAACCATATTATTATTATTATTATTATTATTATTATTATTATTTTCTTCTGTAACTCGTGTATGTGTAGTGGATAATAGGACAAAAAGGGAGAACCATATTGTTGTTCAAGATGACAAAATATATAACGATATTTTTACAAGTACCGAATCATATGCGGAGGAATAAATAAATAAACCTACAAACTTCAAACCGGCAGCACAAGTATTCGTTTTTTGTATTACTTAAAGTGTAGAGCTACAATTTACTACCATTAACCGTGAATTTAGTACACTTGTTAGAATCTTTTTTATGCTGTCACAATAAAGTTCAGAAAAAAGTCTTATGGGTTCAAAACGATTTGTGCCTCGTATGATCCTCAACTTTGATTCACCAACTAAAAAAAGATTTCAAAATTCAAAATCTCTCACAGCATTTAATGTCACGATTTGTTTCCTTTTTATCATAATGCATTCACCTTCTTTCCCTATAAACACCCACCCAAAGCCTATATATGGATCATCAAAACCACATTATTCCATATTCGTAACCTCTTCGTCAAGGTAATATCATACCTGTATAATCGATCTCTTCTCACAAAATTTTCGACAAATCATGGGTCGAAAGAAGGTATCGATGGTACCAATAATCGACAGCAAAAAACGCAACATTGCATTCAAACATCGAAAAGCAGGCCTTGTCAAGAAAGCTCGTGAACTCGCTATTCTTTGCGATGTGAATGTCTCGATGATCATCTTCTCTGATCAACAAGAAAACAACCCAGAAATCTTTCCTCCTGATGATCCACATAAGCTAAACGATTCGATTCATCTTTATAAAAGTAAACTTGTTACTGAACCTGGGAAGATTAGAAGGTATGGTTTACGAGATTTTTTTAAGGATAGGAAAAACAAGGCTGAAGTTGAACTTGTTAAGGCTAAGAAAAGAAACTTGGAAGCCAAGTATCCTACTCGGTTCGGTGTTTTGGACAATTCCTCAGAAGGGGAGTTGAGGAATTTTTCTTTCAGGTTGGAAAAGAAAATTGATCAAGTTAAAAGAAGGATCGAATTTTTAAGAAAAGTTCCTAAGATAGAAAACCTTGATGTTGAAGATTCTTCGTGTAAGATGATGAGGCCCGTTGGTTACAACGACTTTGTGTTTAATCATGTGGGATATTGTGAATCATCGAACCCTATTTCGATGATGGATATGCTATTGAAAAGTGAGGATGAAAACGAATATTTATATCCCATGGAGTTGTATGGTGATAATAAAAAGATATTGAGTATGCAATCATCAAACCCTAATTCAATCATAACGAGCGAAGGTGATAGCAGCTGCTTCGATAGTGAGAATTCTGGTCTTCCTCTACTGCCGTTGGCGATGGTGCAGCCTGAGGAGTTACCACTCATGCACATGAACTCATTCTTGACGTCTAGTTTTCCTTCGCATGTGTTGGAGTACGAAACAAGTGATTACAAGTATTTACCTTAATGAGGGATCATTTGTGTTGTTCTAGTCATGTTAAAAGCAGCCATGCTACTTCTGTCTATTCTTTTGTGGTTCAACTAATTATGTTAATGTTGTTTTTATCGTTATTTATTGTGATTGTATATTGAAAGTACTTTCTCAAGACTCAACGACTTACTTCTAGTTTTTCATGAAAACTTGTTTTTGTTAAGAGTTCGTTATTTAATTAGATTTTCTAATGCCATTAAAAAAAAGTTACTTGTAATGCAAAAAATAAGCAGACATTAATCGAGTTTAGTGTGTGTATGTTTAATTTTGCTGTAATAAAGATCCCAAAGTTATCCAAATAATGTTATTACAAGGTTCTTTAGTTGAAGAACATGAAGGCCCGAAAAAGTTATTTATATGAAAGTTAGCCCAATGGGTACTTTTCGTGTTTTCTCTATAGCCCAGTCGAAATGATCTGTTTTAGTTAGAGGTGAAAAAAATCGGTTTTTTTCGGTTTTCGGTTTTTTAATAACCAGTTATAAAAAAACCGGTTTTCTAAATAACCAGTTTCGGTTTTTCGGAATCGGTTTTCTTCGGTTATAAATGTTCGGAATCGGTTTTTTTCAGTTACCAATTTTCGGAATCGGTTTTTTTCGGTTTTTTACCGGTTCGTTTTTTTCGGTTAAAAATATTCGGATTCGGATAGGATTTTTTATCGGTTATCGTGAGAAGTATTGCTAGTTGACAAGAATGGCCCCCTTCCTTTTATTTATAATTCTCACCCTCAATCCTAACATTTTCATTTTAACCCTTCCCATTTAAATATATAAACCATTTATTTTATTAAAAATTCATTTCACCCACTAATAAGCACACACCACTCTCTCTCTAAAATTCTCTTCTCCCCCTTCTCTCTATAATCCGGCCGACCACCGGCCGCCGCCGTCTTCTCCGGCGAGATTCCGGCCACTTTTATTTTATTACACCAAAAGATAGATCGGGACGTGCTTGTTCCGGAAGTACAAGCCAATTTAATCAAAACCACCACGAACCCCTCTAAACACCACTAGCCGCCGCCCCTTGCACCACCATCAACAACACTACGATTCACCACCTCCCTCCTCCTCTTTTTCTTTTTCTTTTCTTGCTCGGTAAAACATCCAAACGCACCTATTTGTTATAAAATTTTTACATTTTTATTTACTCCCTCCGTCCTAATTTATTTGTCCCCTTTTGATTTTCAAAGTTTTTCTTTCTCAACTTTGACCTTAAATATGTATGTTTGTGTAATTTAATATTTGATGCAAAATATATGAATAGATTGATTTTTAAGTGTATTTTTAATTTGTATAATTTTTATCAAGTATTATATAATACAAATAAGAATATTTGCGGTCAAAGTTGACAAAGAAAGACTCAAAAAGTCAAAACTGGACAAATAAATTGGGACGGAGGTAGTATTTTATTTATATATACCAAAAATATATATTTTATAAGGGTGTATATATATAAAATAAATAAATAAATAAATAAATAAAACCGGTTTTATTTAAAACCCGGGTAAAACCGGTTATAGAACCGGTAAAAAACCGATTGGGCCTAAAAACCCATAACCGGTCCAACCGGTTCGGTTTAAAAAATCCGGATCAGTTTTTTTATAACCGGTTTTGTAAAAAACCGGGTCCGGTTTAACCACCGGTTAAAAAAAACCCGGTTACAATGTTGCACCTCTAGTTTTAGTGTTATTACATTTAGGCATTTAGCAAAAACAATTCACTTTTCATAAGAGTTTTAAACGGGGTTTTGAAAAATAACGGCCTCCAAACATTCACAAACACCCCCCTAAGTAGGATGGTTAAGTTTACCAACTTTTTTTTGGAAAAAAGCAATAGATTAAAAGAAACACAAGACTACACATGCCACAACAACAAATGCGACTAGCCCACTTTCACAGATCGGGAGGAGCTCAACAAACAAAAACAACTACCAACAAGGCCAATGGGAAAACACTAGCGAGATGCTAGAGAAAAAACCTAAAAGACCTCAAACCAAAAACAATAAGAACTTGCTATGAAACTAAACAGATTACTACATACTAGAAAACACAGAAGCTGCTCAAACACAAGTTGCTGAGTAGCCGCAACTCCAGCAATGCCAAAATACTTGCTACATGACCTTGACCAATCTACACATTTATGCCACTGCTCCAATAATAAATGACTTTTCGGCGACCTCTTTTTGATCTATTCTTAGCTTCTCACTTTAATATCTTGAACAACAATTTCAACCGACTCTAACTTTTATTTTTTCCAATTTGGCACTTTTCTTGTTTTCTATATGATCACAGTTGAAATTAGCGAACAAGATATATTAAATCAAGACCGTCTAAACAGATTTCATATATGTTTTTGGATAGAAAAATAACTTACTTTTAAATTTTCAAAGTTAACATCCATGATTAACATAATATGTTATATTCTTATTAATCGCATGTAATCAGAGTTGGCTCGTGAATTTCGGAGACCCAATGCCACACTTGTAAAGTGCCCTCAACACGAAAGTGAATTTATATGTAAAATAGTTCTTCGTTTCCGACGGTAATATATACCGTAATAGAGCGTGTAATTTCATTTATTCAAACATATATGATACGCCTGGGCCCGAAAGAAGAAAAAGGCGAAGGCTGCAATTCAATGAAGATTATGGGATCCCGGATTACGCCAATGTTGCAGGAGTGCGGACTCCCAAATGACTCAAGAAGTCCAAACGTATTGCATAAAAATTATGTCGTATAATTTATCTTTATTTACGTGCCTTTGTTGAGGATTGTTTTCATGTTTATTTAGGAAAGTCAATTAAGAATGTTTTAAGACAACACCTTGAGGGCAAGGTGGTTTTGAAAAAGTGAGGAATGATATGCCTGGGCCCGAGCCCATGACCTATTTAGGTCTTAGGATTTTTACCCTACTTTGTCTTATAAATACTCTTGTAATCATTTATTATAATCAATCAATCAAGTTTTAAGATCAATAATTCTCTAGTTCTTCTCTTCTATTTTTTAAGGAGCTCGCACATGCTAAAAGTGATGCCTTACCCCGATACAACCCCTAACCGAGTCGTATCAATATATGCAAGAAACATTGTAGACAACTTTCTTTGATATATGATACAAAAAATTTTGTGACTATGGCTTCGTGGTATGAAGAAATGTCAAATGACCTTTTTTTACTTATAGACAACAATAAATGAGCTTTTCTTTGTCATGTTTAATATGATTGACTAGCAAAATTGGAAGCCCTACAAATAAGTCGTCATGTGTGGCTACTTCACCTGCACACCTTAAGAGCGTGTCTTGCATATAACACAACGGTTACTTTTCAAATGTCTAGAACAAACATTGCAAAAAGACATTACAAGCAAATATTGAATCGATAATCTTTTTGGTCCACTAGATGGATACATTTATTCCAATATAGGACGGATTGAGATTATCTCAAGTTACTTTTAATATTATTAGTAATGTTTTCTCACATACAAAACTGTGAGGCCTGATATTTCTATTGTTTGTGAGGAAACATAACCAATCATGTTCAAACTAATTTGAGAAAATCTTAATCCTCAAAAATCAATGACATAATGTCGTCTACTATAAAGTGTTTTTTCTTGAAATCTTCCGGTCAAAACAAACAAGTTACATGTAGTGCCATAAAGTCGTCGGTAACAAACAAGCTTTAAGTGACGTTATTAGCATAAAGTCGACTAATCTAGATGGTAGTTTGAACTACAAAATCAAAACGAGTTTTAAGCGATGTTGAGAGACTTCAATAGCCAACCCAACAAATCAAATTCGCCATTTGTTCTGGATAGTCGGGCATGGTCTATCAATTTTTCACCATATTCCATACCTTCACGAGCAACCTCACAGAAAGATATAGTATATAGCTCTAAATAAAATTCGCCGTTTACAGAAAGATGTACTAGTCTATACCCGTAACTGATATGAAACGAACCATGAAAATCGATAGAGGTCTAAGAATACTTGATAATGTTTCGATTCTCAAACACATTATTGAATTTTAAGATTAAACGTCAATTATAAGCAAAATATCGAGAAAGGTTTCTGACAAGACTTGACTATGGTAACTTGGTAGCTATGTGTACACTTCCAAATTCCAGTATTGTTATATGCTGTGCCATAACTACCATCTGAGTGACGATGCACCAATCAGTTTTGGTACCATACGAATCACCGCCCTTAATAAAAACTTGCAACCAATAAAAAATCGATATAATATATCAAACCCAAAACTAGTACAATTTATTGATATGTTTGACACTATCATGTACATACCTCATGCATGTTTGTAGTGAGTCGTGGCAATATCTTTCAAACGTGGCACACATGCCCATATTCGACAACAGCAATGATACGTGTAGCCTCGTAAATGACATGCAAAAACAGTCACTCTAATTCTATTGGTCTATCCACGGATAACACGACAATCACCGTCACCATAAAACCCGATACTCATTCTCCATTAGCCATATTCGACGCTTCAACACAAACACCAAATTTTTTCTCTTCGACCAAAAAAATGGCTGACATACGTGACGAGCATGGCCGTCCGATTCAACTTACGGACGAGCGCGGGAATCCTGTTCAACTCACTGACGAGCATGGCGTTCCCATGCATCTTACTGGGGTCGCCACGACCGTGGGGTCGACCCCTCAGGGTCATACCACTATTGGGTCTGAGCTTCGTGATGAGCCAAAACATGATATTGGCTCCGAGACCCATGGTGGTACCCACTTTGCACCGACACCAGTAGACTATGCCAAACGTGGAGCTGGTGCAGTCGCTGGTGCCGGTGCAGCAACTGTGGATGCGGTAGCTGGAGTGGGAAAAGCTGCCGCCGGTGCTGTTACCGGCAATAGTGCACCCGTGAGCCATACCCAGGCTCATGGTCACGATGCTGGAACCGAGACGAAAATTGAACGCTCGGCTAGTTCCAGCTCTAGTTCGGTAAGATAAATTTCATGCACTTGTTTTAAGATTTTCTTTTTATCATGGTTATTGTTATCAAGCTCTAGCTAAAACTTTTACTAGCCTTTTCTCATGAGAAACGCTAAAAAATTTGTCATGGCATGCAGTCTGAAGACGACGGAAAAGGTGGTAGGAGGAAGAAAAAAGGTAATCTAATGCAAAAAATAAAAGATAAGCTTCCCGGATCATCACACAGTCACAACGGCAAAGCAAAGGCAGCAGCCGCACACAGCGCCAGCACCGATACGACAGCGGGTATGAAAGTGGAGCAAGAACACGAGAAGAAAGGTTTCATGGACAAGATTAAAGATAAACTTCCTGGACATCATTAGTATACATGTTCTACTTGCAAGACCAGCTATTGTTTTATTTTTTTGTTTCTGGTTATGTATGGTTTTTTAGTATGTTTTATTTTGGTTATGTATGTATTATAAGTATACGTTTAGGTTCGTTTTCGGATGTATGGATATTTAATATTTATTTGTAATCCTCGATAATCAATATAAGAAGACGGTTTCAATTGTGTGTGATTTTTTCCTTGCAGAGTTTTAGAACCTTTGTCAAATGCTCGTTCCGCGCGTCTCAAAATAAGATTATCATCTTCCGTTCAAATGTTTCAAAATAATTGTTTAATCATCATTAAAACCATTTTGAATCAATAAAAAAATATTTAATAAATATATATTTCCTTCATTTTTAAATAAATGTTCGGTTTAACTTTTTAAAGTCAAACTGATTCAACTTTAACTTTAAATATTTTTTTTGTGTTTCTTATTATGATAAAAAAAAATTATACAACTGAAAAATATACTTAAAACTTAATTAATTCATATATTTTGCATCGAATATTATATAACATCTACAAAAATAGTTAAGATCAAAGTTGAAACAGTTTAACTCTGAAAAGTCAAACTGGACATTTATTTAAAAACGGAAGTAATATATTATTTAATTAGTTGAAAAGTTTGATGGTCTATTTATTTATATATATTTATTTTAAACTATTTTTTTTTCTTCCTAAGCTATAAGTAATTTCGAGAGAAAGGGTATTGATTGATTTTGTAAACCACTAGCAAGATTTATTTGCACGTCAATTTTTTATACTCAAAAGAACAATCGTGAAATAATACAAAACACTTAAGGTGTCGATTACCAAATGGCACGTCATAATAAGTTGTAAAAGCAACCTATTTTGGTGTTGTGTTAATTTAAGTAGCTAGTTTGATATTGTACAGACTATGTTCTTTCCACGAGGGAACAAGTTTATTTGTAACAACATTACATAATTGTTTTGGGGTTTAAATTCTGATTGATTCATCTCTTTTAGACTACTAGGCAAAGGTGCGAGTATGCAATCGGTGACTTCTTAGTCACGCGCGACCCCTGTCCACCAAGCAAATTCATGCGCGAGTTGCAAGATTCGAGGGAGAATAAGGTGAACCGGTCACCTAGTTTCATTTGTAATATTCGTGGGCCCCATGCTAAAATATAACCGTTACATGTTTTAAAAACATTACAGACTACCCCATATTTTACTTATAAATACTCCAACACTTTAATAATTTTATACACAACTTCTCATATTTCATTCAAATAACATATATCTCATTCCTTTTATTTTAAAATGAATTCTGATATGATTATGATCACCAATTCAGAAGAAGAACAAGAAATTGAAAGTTGGAACATGAATTTATTGCAAGAGCGATGTCGTTTACTCCTTCCGTCCCAAATTATTGTCCCCTTTTATTTTTTCGGTATTTCTTTCTCAATTTTGACTATAAATATTTTTGTTTATGTTATAAATTTTTGATAAAAATTATACCAATGAAAATACATTTAAAACTCAATCCTTTCATATATTTTGTATCAAGTATTATGTAATATAAGCAAAAATACTTAAGGTCAAAGTTGAAAAGTAAAGACCGAAAAAGTCAAAATGGGACAATAATTTTGGGATGGAGGGAGTATTAAAGATAGACGAAAACCAAATCAACCAGTGATAAAACGCATTAATCGAGATCATTATGGTGCGCATGACCATTTAGTCGAAGCTTATTTTGTGAGAACCTACTATACGATGAATATAGGTTCCGAAAAGGTTCTGAATGTGTCGCAATCTTTTTCAACGGAGGTAACCATTCATTGTCCATTTTTTAGTGGTAATATTGATTGTACCGGAAAAGAAGGCATTTCAGCGTTGATAAAGTGCACCTCTGCAATTCGTCAATTGGCATACGGCGCGGTTTCTGATGCTTTAGACGAATATCTGCAGATAAGTGACAACTTCTCGTCGATCATTTGATTATTTTTGTGATTCTGTTATGGAATTTTTTTGTCCAGAGTATTTGCGGAAACCCACTATAACTGATGTCGTAAAGCTTTATCGACATCACGAAGAAACGCAAAGGTTTTCGAGGATGATAAGAAGCCTTGACTGTACAGATTGGGAGTGGTTTGGTTGTCCTAATGGACACAAAGGGCAACATGTTAGACATGATCATGGTCCGAATCCGTTCATTTTGCTGGACGTTGTTGCGTCTCAAGACTTATGGATATGGCACGCTTTTTTTGGTGTTTCTTGGTTGAACAACGACATCAATGTTCTGGATCAATCCTCTTTATTTAATGATCTTAAACAAGGAATAGCATTGGAGATTCTGTTTGTTGCTAACGGGGTAACTTACCCATTTGGTTACTATCTTGTTGACATGATATATCCGGAATTGACAACACTCTTTAAAACGATTCCAGAACCATCAGATGATGACCACAAAAGAATAAGGTATAAGAAAATGCAATAATCTGCAAGGAAAGATATGGAACGAGCGTTTGGTGTTCTGAATAAGAAATGGGCGATACTTGCCAATACCACAAAGCGCTGAAAAAAGATAGAATAATGAAAATTATGTATACATGAATCATTTTACATAATATGGTTCGAAAAGACAAAAACAAAAGAGGGGGGGGGGGGGTATCTCCCGAATGGTACCCGGAGGAAGGACATCAACCGAACGACCCATACGATCCGATGAACAAATGCGAAAAATAATGAGGTGCCAATTTGGTCGAACACTTGTCTGGTAATATTTAATTTCAGTTTTAAATGTTACATTTTTAATATTTGGAGTCTATGTAATGTTTTTGATTTATGAATAAAATTTTCTATTTCGTATGTTTACGTTTTTATACTTTTACGTTTACGTTTTTAATTTTGTAAGTATTAAAAAAAATAGGAGTTAAGGTGACCATAAAAGGTGACATTGTTCATAAATAAACGAGTGGGTGTGAGGGAAAGTGAGATGAGAGAAAAAGCTGAGGTGACGCTGAGGTGTATGGTGAAAATGTGTTTACCTTTCTCTTTAGTCTTAGGTTATGTTTGGCAAAAGTAGCTGTGAGCAGTAGCCACAGCTCCTGCTCACCGCTCAGAGCTTCATAAAGAAGCATTAAAAAATGAGCTTTCCTAAAAAATAGCAAAGCTCACAGTTCTCATACCAAATGAACACTAAAAATCAAAAAGCTCATTCTCACTGCTCATCGCCAAAAAAAACTCCAAAAAGCTTTGCGCTAAACATAGCCATAATGACATGATCTGAATTTTCCTTATACAAAGAAACACATTTGCTTTGGGCCTAAAACTCAGGTTCGTTTGCATCTCTTATTCTAAATTTTCTCGAGCGCTTTGCCAAAATAGATGATCAATTCATTACTTTTGGCATACGCTTGAAATTTATCAGTTTTAAATCTTCAGGTTTTTATTCGATAACCTATCTATAAAGTGTCCAATATATTCTAATTTTTATTCAACTAAAGACACAATCTTTAGGGAGTTGCCATGTACTTTTTGTTGGTCAAGACATCACATGGCTGGGCCCAGGCTTCTAAGGCAGCTAGTTGGTATTATTAGAGCTTATGGTCTTTAAGTAAGGACTTGAAATTAAGCAGTCTTTGAAGAGATTCATTATTAAAATTATTAGGCAAAGTTTTAAACGTGCAACTTTATAAACTGCATTGAGTGCAAATATGAAGATATTTAAACTGAACGGTCTTCTATTTTTTTGATAATGACAAACATGTAACTTGTAATACTTTAGGAAAAACTTTTTCAAAATAAACCCTCTGAATGCTATGGGTCATTACCATAAGTGGGTAGGCCATGGAAAGAGAAAAGGAAATGTGCATTTGAAAGTGTGAATTATGGAAAGCTTACTAGGAGGGGGGAAGAGAGTTACTTGTTCTTTGTGTGGCAGTTGGGTCACAATAAAAAATCATGTACAGTACCAATTAGTTCTGTTAATGGCAAAATAAAAAGAGCTTATGGTGGTGGCAATCATAAACAGGGGGTATACAATCTCAAACTTGTGTAACACAAGTTGATGTTACACAATCTCAAGGTCCAAGTCAAGGTGCAGGAAAATTTAGTCAAGTTGTTGGTGCAAGTCAATGTGAAGGATGTTCTAGTCAAGTTGTTGGTGCAAGTCAATGGTGCAGGTTCAAGTCAATGTGCTGGAACTTCTAGTCAAGTTGGTGCATCTGGTTTAACTAAAGTCAGAACAAAGCAGACTCTCTTTCTTGAACAATCACGGCGCTATCAAAACAAAATCCTAGCAAAAGCAGAAAAAGAGGAAAAGAAAGAGGAGCGAACAGCCACTATAACATCGTTAGATGAGCTTCGGTTAACAACATAGGCATTATCTCTAAAGTTCGTTCACACATTTGTGGACCTAGTCAACAAAAATAACTAACAATTTTAAGTTTGTTTAATTATCAACCAATAATGTATAACACACTTACAAGTTGGGGACACGAAAATCGCCTTCCAGGATTGAGATTGTCCATGATGTACAAACAATGGCGGGATCACCACAATAACGCTATTTCATTTTTATTTAGCTTTAATGTTTTTAGAGTTTCTTTGTGTGTGTTTTTGGTACAAGTGAGGTGCGAGAGATGGTATAAAAAAGACAGACAAAAAACGGAGAAGAGAGTAAATAAGGAAATTAATTACACAAGTTGAGACGAGAAAAGATATAAATGCCCTAACATTTTATGCATGTGAGGCTGTTAACATGTTAACAATAGACACAAACGGTCATCCCCCAAAAGGACGAGACATGCAAAAAAAAAAAAAAAAAAAAAAGTTCAGGGACGACCGGTGTAAATATTTTAAAAAAGAACGAAATGTGCAATCGTTTGTCAACCGAGAACAAGTTTGTAATTTACTCTATTATTGTAGCACGGATAAGTTACCGAGTATTTCACGTAACAAAACGCATTTAAGAGAGAAGCAAATACCAAACGCTCGTTTAGTCAATCTATATAGTTCTAACTTTTAACCTTAGAAAGCGATTCGGTCCCCTTACAATACTTGATAAAGCTGCAGAGGAATCAATGGCATAGATAACTCAAAGAGAGTTTGCTCTCACTCAACGTTCTACCTTTTGATGAGAGGACATGATTTGATTTTAGGTGTTTGTTTAAATTATGTCACTCTAAATAAGGAAGCTGGACATAGTCCACATCTGTTTAGTGGACACACTGATGCAGCTTTTGCTAGTCAAAAATAATGTTTCCATTACACATACTATCTCATGTGTTACTCGAGTCGGGGCACACTTGTAATCAAGTCTAGTCTCAAGGTGAGTTGCTATACCGTGTTCTATATTCAGTATAGTGGCAGCTGCAACAAGAAACTCCACTAGGAAGCTCTGGATTCTTTAGTGGCACTAGCATCCTATTCTATATTCAGAAATAGTTGTGTACTTGCATACAATACCAGAAGGCCAAAAGATCTAAACATCAATAATGCATGACAAGACGATTCAATAAATGAAAGAGGGAACTTAAATCTTTTACAAAGAGTGTACATTGCAACTGTCCATTTGACACTACAACAATCCCAGCCATTCTTACTCTTTTCCGAAATCAGCACTATAATGCGCACTAGATTCAAGCTTCTTCGCCTCATTCAGCTTACGAACAGCCTGAAACATTTTCCAAACACAAACACAATCTCAGATATATTTAATCTCACATTCTGAAAGACTTACAAATTTTGATAAGCGGTGTATTATTAAAAGTAATATATATTTAAGTTTTAAGAACTAAAAGCAAAAACAACCTAATTGCCTGTCCAGAAACGTATAAGGCACAATGTGCCCTGGCGTAACAAAGCATAACGGGTAAAAAAAGTAACTCTTGACACTGGTCTGGTCAAAATTAGACCCACCAACACTATCCAACCCATACCCTCAAACCCAAACCCTCCAACCAAACATCTATTTAGTTTAACAAATACTCCGTATGACCGTATAGCATATACTGCATATGATAAGTTTTAAGAAAGACTACATATGTTGAAATGATAATCTTATTCTTAATAAACCGTTAAAGGAGGATTTAAGCATTTGAAAACACTTAAGGTGACTTTTGGCCTACATTTGTTTTAGGAAAGCATTATAACTTTATCCGCTTGACCCGTTGAAGACAAAATTAAATCCCAAATAAACCGATTCTAGGCATCTGGATCAGTATTGCCACTACTAAAAAAAGTAAGAATAAATGGATCTTGAGTTTACCATCTTTCAATCATCTATTGTAACGACACAGGAAAAGTCAGGAAAACTGTTTACCTTCATAAAATCTTCATGGATTACATAATCACGTTCTGCACGGATTGCAGACATACCAGCTTCAGTACACACATTACGCAGATCAGCTCCATTGAACCCCTAACATAATGCCATTGGTCAAAAATAATAAATTCAACTAAAAATAATCGTAAATGTCGACTTAAGTCATAACATACCTCAGCTAGTTTGACAACAGCCTCGTAATCAATTTCACCATGTTTAGCAATCCCAGCAGCATGAATTTTAAGGATTTCCATTCTTGATTGCTCATTTGGAAGTGGGATCTCTATTTTCCTGTCTAATCGACCTGGACGAAGAAGAGCTGGATCCAGAACATCAGGTCTGTTGGTTGCCATAATCATTTTTACCTAAAAACATAAGACCAAATATAATCAGCTCTCTGAGTAATGCATGTCTAAAAAATATAGCAGCATGATTTAGCAGGTGTAAAAAGATATAGGTTTCATCAACAGGACAACACATATTATACATGAATAAACAAATTTCACAAACCTTCCCAAGCTGATCAAATCCATCTAGCTGATTGAGCAACTCCATGAGCGTTCTTTGGATTTCACGATCAGCACTAGTTCCCTCACTAAAACGGCGTCCGCCAATGGCGTCAATTTCATCCATAAATATAATGCAGGGCTGGGTAAAAAAAAAAAAAAAAAAAAAGATGAGAACACGTGCTAACCATGGAATTGAAGACAAATCTTCAGTCAATACTAAGTTATTTAATGACTACCACTCAATACCAGACACAACTGACTCAATACTAAGTAGTAGAAAGAAGTAACGGTAGAAGTATTACTTGGTGATCACGAGCATAGCTAAACATTTCTCTAATCAATCTTGCACTCTCTCCAATGTACTTATCAATGATGGCACTTGATACAACCTACAACGTATGTCCCATATGTTAAAAACACAGGTCAAAAACCATATTGTGGAAACATAACAAAGAATAATAAAACAAAGTACCTTTAGGAAATTAGCATCAATGTTGCTAGCAATTGCTCTAGCAAGTAAAGTCTTGCCAGTACCAGGAGGTCCATATAGAAGAACACCCTGATAAGAAAAAGATGTCATATCCGTCAAGCATATCACGTATACCTATAGCCTAAACAGAATTGATATACACAAGCACGCAATGTAGAGTTTAAATTAATTATAGTAAAGTAGTCATTATGTACCTTGGGAGGTTTAATGCCCACTCTTAAAAAGAGCTCAGGGTTCATCAGAGGCAATTCTATAGATTCCCTAAGTTCACGAATCTGATCTCCTAACCCTCCGACTGCAGAATAGCTAACGTTCCCAGGGTCTTCATGAAGCATGTTGTAGACAACTGGATCAACCTGCAAAATTGATAAGAATGTGCAAGTTAAAACAGGTGCACAAGCGATTATTAAGTCAGAAAGTTAAATGCTATTGAAAGCAAATTACTAACTTCACGTGGGAGTGCTCTCATAATAGTGAGAGTTGTCATATCAAGAACCACTCTAGTCCCAGCTGTTAGTTTTTCCTTGTCAACTTTACTGCGGCACCCAACTACATACCTTGGACCACTGCTGGCTTTAACTATCACTGTAACATCATAAGGGAGATTTATTAGTTTAAGGACAGCTTCGTGCCCTATCAAGGTATTGTTAACGATGGAAATTTTACAGGATAATGCACTCAAATTGTTTTATAGTTGTTGAGGCATAGCAATACATTTATTCATGGATACGATTGCTAAACTCAGTGCAAGTAGGAGATGACTATTAATTTCTGATGAAAATCAAACACTACTGAAAGTATAGTTACATCTTTCGCTGTCCAAAGGCCTGAGCACTTCGCCTATGATCTGTCCAACACTTTGAAGAGACTTCAAATCATCTTCTGTTTTTGCATAATCTTTTTTCGTACTCCGCAAAGACTCTCTTACTGCACAAAAACAAGTTTTGACATTGTTAATCTGTCATTGCATGCTCACATAGCAAAATCAAATGAAGGGAATCGACCATTCTCTAAATGATCCTGAAAATACCACCAATGAAAGTGCAAACATAAAGTACTGAAAATACGTAATTAAGCAACAAAAGCAGCCAGTTACGACCAAAATGAAACTAATTTACTCCATATGAGAACTTGCACCACTAAAAAACTAATCTATCAATAAAATTCAACACAAATAAACTTCTAAAACCGATGCATTTGCTTAAAAAATCCTTATGCAAGCTAAAAATGAGTTAAAAGAACGGAAAGGGGAAGCCGGAAGAGAAAGTAAAGAGGAAAGAAGAGAGAGTATTCAAGTACGATAAGATGATAGAAAGTTGCACCAGGCGGAATTTTGTCAGTTTAAAAGATATTAAGTACCAAAGCAATTCACAAATTCGTTGATTACATCTATGGATTTTAGACACCCATGACAACCACAGGTGTCAAATAACTTTTAAAGTTTAGACAGGCACGATGTAGGAACTAACAAGAGTAATACGGTCACTTCCATATACATTTAAGTAGTGTAAACAAATGCAAGACCAGTCTTCTATAAATGAAACCTTCTTGTTTAAACTATTATGACACCGGAAAAAATGAGCAATAACTGATAGTAAGGGTTTAAAATCACAACAGCACACAAGATGTATATAACCCATAAAGCAACATTACAAACTATTTATATCACAGATAGCCAGACTGAGATAGCTACAGTGTACCAGAAAGGATTCTCATAAGATGTAGTACACTTTAGCTAAAGCTAATCGACAAGTCTACAGAAAGAACCCAACATCAAATGTGGTTTAACATCCACTCATATGACCAGGCCACACAACTATAACTTTAATGAAACTACTACTACTATATAGGGCCTCTAGTATCTCAACTAATTTAAGTCCAAACTGACACATTTTACCACTCAACAATTCAAACATACAACTGGGCAACGGATTATGTGTTGGACACCAGTAGATTTCAATACCTACTGGCATTGTGTATACAGGTTATTGCAGATTAAAATGTGAAACAAAAAGATAAAGGGAAAGAGTATTCAAGTAACATACGACGACAAGTTCCGTCAGCGACATCCAATAAGCAAGTATACAGAAAAACCAACAATCAAACGTGTTTTGAGAGAGTGTTTGGATTAGCTTATTTTTCAGGTTATAGGCTTATTTGAATTTGGAAACGTGTTCATAAGCTTATGATTTCAACTTGAGCTTATAATCCAAAAAAAGTGAGCTTATGAGCTTTTCTAAATTCAAATAAGCCGGAAAAATAAGCTGATCCCTAGAACACTCACATGGCTAGACCAATGATACAACATATTTGTTCCTACAAAGCGCGCAAATCTCAATCAAGATAACTAAATAGTAAATCTCATCAAACTAATTAAGGCCATAACATTTGCTACTATTAAATGCCTAAACTCAACAAAGACCTATAAAATTTATACAAAAATTGGCTAATAAAAATCACACTGCAATCAGCTAACCAAATAAAAATTAGGTATATTCGTATAACAATATAAATATACAAATAAAATATGTAAATATGATTAAATAAGAATGAATTATACCTGTACGAACACGTGAATCGAGTTCTTTATGTTGGAGCATTTTTTTGCGGTATTCGGTTACCGCGCCACGTCTGCGAACAGCATCTTCTCCTTCACTTGACATTGGTGAATAATTAACTAAAGCTGAATGGATCTAAGTTTACTGGTTGATTTGATTTGTTAATGAGGGGGGTTTTTGTAGTTTAATTTTGGTGAAGAAGATGATAGATGATGATGATGAATTTGCGACTTGTTGTTCAAGAAAAGTATTTCTTATTGGGCTTCTCTCATTTGGGTCGGCTTTATTTAGTCCACGTTTTAACATATTGTGGACTAGGGTCTAGGGGTGTCACAATTCGGGTAATATGCATAAGAACTGAATTCTGAAATTGAACATAACCGAAAAAATCAAACTAACAGGGTGTTTGATTTCGACTTAATTGACTTAATATGAACAAAACTGAATTAATTAAGTCATATGAAAACTGTTTATTTGTAACTTAATAGAGAAAGATGACTTAAAATATTAAGTAATAAAACTGAGATTGTCTGCATTAAGTCATCTGTTAATTAACATGACTTAATGAAAAAATTAAACAAATATGCCCTAAATTTGTAACTGAACCGAGATATTCAGTTTTCGATTTGGTCATAGATTTGGCAGAATGATAACCGAACCGAACTGAAAACCAAATTCATATAGCATAAATTATTGAAATTTTTTTTTTCTTTTTTTAAATCTATATAATTAAAAATTTTAAATAAATAAGTGATGTAATTCGGGTTATTCGAGTCAATCCGAAAATCGAACCGATGAACACCCCTAGTTGTGGTCCGATCTTAGCAATTAGATTTAGGACCGACTATAGACACACCGAAACCATAAACGAGCCCGATCCAAACATATTTTGGTCCAGTTTTCGGCCAATCTTTTTCTAGTGCACAACCGGCCCAAAATGCTTTACGGGACAAAACCAAACCAAACCAAAGACATTTCGATCTTGTCCTCTGTCCGTCGTTTTGGTCAACTCGGTTTTCGATAGGGGCCAGTTTATGAATGATTGGATAAGCCTAATTACACATATAAATTAATTCTTTTAGATTTTAAAGCATTTTTTATGCTCAAGTCATCTGAAACTTTTTTTTATCGGCAAACAACTTTTTTGCTATATTTCAATTATCAAGTAAGACACGCGGGTATTTGACTTGCTTATCAGCTTTTTGTGAAATTTTTTTTAAACGGCGGATATTATTAAAGAAACTAGCAAGGAGCTAGAAATTACGAATTAACAAAATGAGGGTTTTTAAGTCAATCTATCGAAATAAAAGAAAAGTTACATCTATGCTTATACCAAAGAAAAGAACGAGCCACTATCTTGTAAAAAATTATCACCTTCTAAAGCCGAGTTGGACCAAAGATACTCTTGTTACGAAAGATCCAAATATACCACCACATAACATAACAAACTCCTTCCAGCAGCTTTTTGTATTTAGAGTTGAGACGGATATTGACGAGCCACTCCTCATAAGAAGACACCTCCGTAAAGTTAATATCCCACCAAGACAAAATCTTTTGGAAGATATTTCTTGCAATATGACATGTAAAGAAAATATGCCTTCTCGATTCCACTTCCTTATCACACATAGGACATAAAATCGAATCGATATACATACCTCTTTTAGAGATGTTCAATCTCGTAGGTAAGCTATACATCTTAACTTTCCAAGCATGAATGTTGACTTCTATGGATGGCACGAATCAAACGGGTTTTAGAAGAAACCATAGGTAAAAATCTATCATCAAGAGCCTTCCTAATAGAAGCAACCGAAAACACTCAACTACCTGCTAAAGACCACACCCACCTATCCTTCATGTCGACAAGAGAAACACCTTTCACACACTTCAAAAGCTGATTAAATTGATCTTGTTCAACACCACTTCTAGGAGCTCTACGAAACGAGGAAGATAAAAAAGCATGAGACATCTTACTAGCCACTATCACATTCTTAAGCCTCTCCAAAGCATACATCCTTGGATATAGAGATTTGAAAGTGGAGTCACCCCTCCATACATGATCCCAGAAAAGAGTATCTTCCCCATTACCCATTTTTTGTGAAGAATGCCCATCAAGCCGATGCCCCTATTCATAAGATGATGAACTTCTAAAACTATATCCAACCATAAGGACGGAGTATGATTTTTAACATGCTTACCAAGTTTGCCGTAATCACCATGAATCCCTTTAATAACCTTAGCCCATAAAGACGATTGTTGAGTACGAAACCTCCACACCCATTTAAAAAAAAGGGCTCTATTTAATGCATAGAAACTTGAAACTCTAAGACCGCCATTATCTTTAGACGCCAACACTTTACTCCACTTAACCCAAACCTGCTTCTTGCCATTAAGATCTATACCATTGAAGAAATTACGTATGATAGATTCCATTTTATGAAGGACCTTCAATGGAACTTTAAATAAAGACACATGATAAATCGGTAATGAACCAATAACAGATTTAAGAAGAGTTAACCTCCCACCAATCGATAGAGTCTTCATCTTCCATTTGGATAAGCGAACTGAAATATTATTAACGATCTCATTCCAGGACTGAATTCGAGACATTAAGCAGCCTACTTTCAATCCTAAATATGAAAAAGGAACTTTAAGAATCGCACATCCGATTTTCCTAGCACCCTCTTCCACTCTATCATTAGAAACCGAGATCCCCATTAATTTACTTTTGGACATTGTTAATACAAATATCGCCTAAAAACGTTATTTATATTTTACAATCTTTGTTAAGTTTTGTTAATGACAAAGTATGAAGTTTAGCTATAAGTAAATCATCACTTTAAGTGTTTAAGTCTTGTTTAACTAAGGTTAACATTTCCTTTTAAACAAAACATTGTGTTTATTTCTTAAACTAAAATGAGTCTTGTCACATCATATTTATTTCTTTATATAGTAAGGTCACATCACAATTAGGGCAAGTTTTGTCATGATGCATTTATGGAAAGAAATGTGTTTGACTAACTTTGTTGTTGCTTGCAAGCTTTGTATTTGACTTGTTATTATGAGATGTGACATTATTTGGTTGCTAGGAGTTATGAGACAAGACCTTGTTTGGTTTGCAAGATTTATTGCAAAACCAACTGCAGCCCTGGCGGTACCCTGGGGGTACACGGGCGGAACCCTTTTGAGGGGTCCGCCTGATCCGCCAGACCTGCAGAATTGTTTGCTATAAATACCAAATCATTTGTTAGTTTTTGGCAACTCTTTTAGGACATATATTCACACACTCTCTCAACTAACTCAGTAACCTTTTGATTTGTGATTCTCTTATGTAGCAAGGGACTTCACAAGATCATTCAAGAAGTTACAAGCTTCAACTCTAAAGTTGCAAGTCTTGGTAGCTTGGTCATGTATAAGCTTTGATAGTTTATACTTCATGTGTGTCATGTATATAGATGTAAGTGGTTAGTATTTTAGGCCTCAAAATACGTAGTGTGTCGGGAGTTGTTGTACCCTTGTAAAAGAACTAACGGGAGTGGTTGTACCCTTGGAAAAGAACTCGACATCTAGCTTAGTGTCGGTAAAAGTGTAAGCGACGAATGGGAGTGGTTGTACCTTTGTAAAAGAACTCGACATCTAGCTTAGTGTCGGTAAAAGTGTAAGCGACGTTGTAAAGGTTTTCTCCGCCGGTGAAAGGAGCTTGTTGATTAGTGCTTATAACTCTCGAGTTGGAAACTCGGGGCGTAGATGTAGGGCAAGGAAAAAGAGTCCTTGTAGCCGAACCACGATAAACAATCGTGTTGTGGTTTGATCGTTTCTTTCTTTATCTTTGCTTATTACATGTTGTCTTTTAGTTATAATTGCTAATCACATATAAAGCTTTCCAAAAGAATTAAAACAAGTAAAGTTGTATTTATATCTTGAAACAAATGTAAAGCTTTTCAAAGAACTAAAACAAGCAAAGTTAGGATCATCACAAGTAAAGCTTTTCAAAGTATGAAACAAGTAAAGTTAGAATTGTTATTCACATGAAAAGCTTTTCAAAGAATCAAACATATAAAGTTGTGTTTATATCTTTAAGCAAACGTAAAGTTTCTAAAAGGATATTTAAGCTAAATAAGAATCGAAAAAGCGGTAAACTATTCAACCCCCCCTTCTAGTTTTCCACAATTGGCATCAGGAGCTACGTTACTCAAGATCTTTAAAATAGAATGTATTTTAAAACTTGGATCGATCCATGGATTTTGAAAATCTCAAAGAAGGGCAACCTATTCAAAACCAACCGCTTTTTGTAATAGAAAACTTACTTGAATGAAAAAGTAATTTTGAAAACTATGTGAAATCAATTGATCAAGATCTTTGGCATATTAATTCTTTTGGTAATTTCAAGTCGAAGAAAAAAAGTTTTTGAAAACCAAGATAACTAACTTAAACTTGGTAAAAATACTAAAGCTAAAACAATGATTTATAAAGCTTTAGTACCAAATATGAAAGAATGATATTTAGAAAAATATGATAAACTTTCATCAAGAAATATGTCAAGCCAAAGATGATCAAGTTGATCTCACAAATGTATTAGAAATCTTAGATATATTAATTGATTGATTTTTAGTTGAGATGAATACATGTACTACTAGTTTAAATGTTTTAAATGAAGGTGTAAGTGAAGATGATTACTCATGACGAGCTCTTAGTGGACTTGCTTACGATTCATGGAATAACACGGATGAAGATGAAGCCAACCATCCGGTTTGTGATTCTAAACTAGATAAAACATCAAGCAAGGTACACTTTGAAACCAAACGCTTTTGCTTTGACAAATTTATCCTAGAGTTTTCTAAACTAGAAAATGAGTCTAAATGCTTATGCAAACATGGACCTAAAAATTATCTTCAAGAACGAGTCTTCAAAATCGTTTGAGAATATCTTTGAAAAGGAAATCTTGTTCGAAGATAAAATATCTAGAATTGAGAGTAATGTTGAAATTGATCTAGAATGTAAATTGTGTCTAGATTACAAACATAAGATTAAAATGCAAAATGAGAAAGGAAAAATATTAGTTAACTTTGATGAAAGCTCAAAATCTTTTGAAAGATTATTGAGGAGTCAAAGGTTGTTTAAAGATAAAATCGGATTAGGTTTTAACTCAAAAGCACCATTAACTAATAAAACAAAGCAAGTTAAAATTATCAAACCTAGAAGAGAGATTTAGAGATAATTCAATCTCTAATAGAAACTCATGATAAAAGGATTAAGATTATCATTTTCTATGCTTTTATATGATTGTCTAACCTTCTTGGATACATGAGTTATTGAGTTTCAAAGCGTGTCGTCAAACCATGTTATTACGCGAAGTGCTTATCCTCTTCATAACATTTTTGTGCAACTTAAAAGGTACGCATTACTTCAACTCGGCTTTTATTGTCTCTTGTTTGTAGCATTATGTGTAGGATTATGTGTTATTAGTAATACTCTAAAAGTGTTTACTTGCTATTTGTAATAACTAATATTTGACTCTATGTAACAAGGAATTTTTGTCATTAGTACTAGTAGGAGATATAAGGTGTTTTGGTTCTTTAACCATCTAGAGATAAACACGAAAAACTCTTGAGTATGTCTCACTCAACTCTTGCTTACAAGTAAGCTAACTAAGAATTTCCTAAGTGTTAAAATGTCTAACACTTTTGTGATGCTTGCAAAACAAACTTTTGTTAAATAATTTTCTCAAACACCATACTTTGAGTCTTTAATTGTGTTTTTCTTTAATCACTCCTTTATGATAATCTCACATAAAACACACAAGGTGAAATAAATCACATTAGCATACATTAGGATGTGTGAAAGAAAATGAGTTTTCAACATCTAGGATTTACTCATCAAATGTGACACATAGTCTCATGATGTTGTACCTCTTGGACTTTTTCAAAACAAATAGAGTTCATAGTGTCTTAAGTAAGAAAACTCAAAAAGTCGAGGAGTCGTTGAATACAACATTTAACGAGTGATCTCCTTCTTCTAAGATATCATCTTTGGTAGATGATAACTTAGTCGAAAGTTCAATGATGGCAAGACAAGTATGTTGTGTAAAACATTAAGGATAAAAGTACAAAATAACATCTTCTCACCATGAGTCAAACATTGAGTCAAGTAAAATTGACATAAGTTATAAAACTTGATTTATAGGTCATAGTTGTGTCTAAACAAATTCAACAAAAACAGTTTTTGAAATTTGAAGTAAAACAACTAGTGAAACAAAATAAATGTTTAGAAGAAATCATGTAATTATAAGTGTCAATATTTGAAAGTCTTTTTGATAATAAAAGCAAGCTCCAAAAGCAAGAGATTTTAACTTAAAGACATTCCTAGTTACTTTCTTGTTCTCAAATGGTTAGGTTATTGATGACTTTTCAAGAATGAGATTAGTAAATCCGTAGGTAAAACTAAACGTAGAGAAATGTTCGGAAGACTACTTGTTCTCATAACAATTAGATCCAACATTATGTTTAGTTTTTGTCTATGTGCTCGTGTTAAAGAAGATCCTAAAACAACTCTTTAGTTGAGCCTATTTGGATACATCATTAAGTACTACACAACTTAAATTATGGTCTCCCAAAAGAACGGGAATAGAAACCATAGTGTTTGACAAATGGAATTATGTCGGTAATAAGTTGATAAGAAAAGCTCAAGTGGTACTTGCACTTTTATACTTACTTACCCAATGATTCTCCAAAACGCGTATGAATCTCAAATTAGTATCGAATGGAAAAGCACATCAACAAGCTCCGCTTGAACAAGCAAACTCGCATCAACAAAGGAATTCATCTTATCAACATTGTTATACCTTCAACAAAGGAAGCATCGACTTCAGCGACAATTCAATCCATTATGTTATTTATTGACATATTGTGATCCATCATCATCATCTTGGTAAAAATGTTCATTGAGGAACATCTTAACTAAGAAAGTCTTATACGTTAACCATTCTATTAACGTTTTCACAAAACCCCTTGAATGAGAATCATTCATCATCCCTAGGCTTAGTCAAGAACTCATAAGACCAAAAACCTTAGTTTTGAACATTAGGATAAAACCACAAAAATCAAGACAATTCCTTTTAAGTTTTTCCCTGCACAACCCACGGCACCTTCAGACCATACGGGCGGAACCCATTCTTTGGTTCCGCCTGGTCCGCCAAACCTCAGATTGTTTAAACTTTTTACTTCAAAGCCAAACACCCTCTTAAATCTTAACAAAAACTAACAAACAACATCACCCTCTCTAAAACACATATCCTCACGAATTTTAGGGCTTCTAATCCAATCTCTTCCAATCCAACTAACTTTGTAAGTATTCTAATCACAATTGCATTTTTAATTTAATTATAACATTTTTGCGTACAATCATTAACTAGAATCTTAGGGTTTTTGCATAAAACTTCATGATTCATGAAAAACTTGGTGGCTAGTCAATTATGTATTTCATTAGTTAAGAAATGTATCTCTTCATTGTTACTTTGATTTACCAAACACACCAAGTGCATTATTTTTCAAATTGCAACATAATTCATCACCACATTGTTAAAACAAATGAAAAACATCATTTAAACATCACTTGCATACTATCTCTTGAATGCTAAAGGGGATACATAACTAATATGTATTTTCGGGTACATTCAATCGAAGACACATTCAATTAGGAGAGTGTTGGTTATCTTTTGTTTTTACAACAAAATTTGCATAACAAAATGATTTAGGAATCAAAACGAGTCAAGAGAACCATGTCTTCACATTGTTTTGCATATAGGAATATATTAAAACATCCTCGTTGTTAAAAGTCATTAACATACAATTTTATGTTTTCTAGGAATCAACATGCCTCCCGCAAACAAATCCGATCACAAAGAAACCCTTAAGTACATGCCCAAACATCATATGACTAAAGGTCTCAACCCGGTTCAAGTAGAAACCTTTAAGGCATTAGAAAAACGCTATGTTCACGAAGGTAGAACCATTGATCCATCCTTTCTAGAAGGAACATCTATTCGCCAAAACTTTGCCGCAATTCACTTTGATTGTCTCCTTGATATAGATGAGCCCATTTGTCCTAGGTTCATCTTGGAATTTTATGCAACCGTAAACCTTTCCTCATGTGCTGGTGGTAGGATTTCATTAAACTTCACAACCAATCAAATATCACATGACATAGATTTAAAAGACTTAGCTATAATTCTTGGTGTACCAAATGAGGGAACTTGCCTCTACACGGATAAGTGGCCCATTTCAAGTCTTGATACTATTGATCGTTTTTATCCATATGATACACCTCTTGCTAGTAAGGAAACTATTAAGGAACACCTCTTTGTTAGAACCTCTACCACTAGGGTGAACCGGTCGGGGAATACTGTAGATAAGGATCCTTTTGGTCTGGAGCTCGGTTTAAGAAGTGGGAAGAAAATCTTAGGGCTAACGTCATAAGTACCATAGGAAATAGAGATCACATCAACACATGCCTATGCTACATGCTATATAGCATTTCCACCGGTCAACCCTTCAATTTAGCCTACTACCTTGCCAAAAGAATGGCCGACATATCCTTAGTTGGAACAACCGCTCTTCCCTATGGCATGTTTCTTACCCGCCTCTTTAGAGCAATCTCACCCATTTCTCCTAATGAAGATGGAATACGCCTTGACTATTTTCTCGTTCCTCACACCTTCGTTCCTCTAAGTGATAAACGAGTTTACAAAAATAAGGGCAAACGTACTCGATCACCTACACCATCATCATCATCATCCGAAATGAGCGAGGATGATAAACTTCCCAACTCTAAGTTACCTCCTTTAGAATACCTTCAAGCTCTCCCCATCATTGACAATGCTTCCGAAGAATTCAAGCAAACCAAAGGAATGTTCAAGTGTTTTGGAAGGTACCTAAACAAGCTCAAAAAGAAGATAGACCGGTTGTGAGAAGATTAAGGAGCGTTTGGCATAAGAATGCTTTAGAATCGTCTTTGTGTTAAAACTACGTGAATTATGAGTTTTTCACTTTCATGGTTTATTATGTTTGTTGGATTATGTTTGTATGAACTTTTATGCATAATGACAATGTTTAAGGTGTTTGTCATCTTTTCTATGCTTATGGGAATTCTTACTAAGTATAGTGAAATCCTCGACCTCAAGGTCAAAGTCCCATGATATGTATGTTTACATGTCTAATTTTTGCATTGCCTAACCAGTAATACCTTATCTTTTTGATTTTAGGAGTTTTCGAAAATTTTGAAAATCGTCTCGCGGGTCAAAAACGCGGACTGCCTAATTTTTTACCCCTGGCGGATCTGGCGGTACCCAAAATTGGGGTCCGCCAGTGTATTTTCTGGGAATTCCAGAAATGGCCCAACGGACCAGGCGGTACCCTCAAATGGGTTCCGCCAGTGTCTTCTGAGGGATCCGCCAGACACCTGCAGAAAATTTTTCCATTTTTCTTAAGTCCAAAACTTGTAATGTGTCAAAACCATTATCCTAAGTGAGAAACATCTTCAATTAACTTCAATAACCATATTAGAACTACCTTCACTCACTAAAACAATTAGGAAGACACTTCCCTCCAAAAATTCAAATTCAAACATAACCAACCCAAGGAACCCTTTTAAAGGATCCTTCAAAACCATTGAAACATCTTTCAACCAAATCACATCTCATGATCACAAAGCATTGAGTACATTTGTTGGTCTTTCACTCCACCTTATTCTATTGGAATGACATGCATTGATTTGACATATTCATGAAAATTTTGCAAATCATTTGAAACCTCAACCTTTGAATGGTAGAACATTAAAACCAAACACTCTATTCAACATCTTCTTCATCCTATAAATTTGAAAGCTTTGCAACAATTCAAATCACACCATCACCATCAAAACTTATTCTCTCAAAACATCAAAACCACACCTTTAAAAATGACCAAATCACACACATCATCCGAGTCATCAAAATCCCTTTCAAGAATCACTAGGATTAGTGTTAAACCTTGTTGTTTTAACAAAACCGTCAAGTCAAGCTCATCTTCTTCAAGTAATGCTTCACTTAACATTTCTTCACCTATCCAAGATTACCTAAATCTTACTACCTCAACACAATCCCCAACACATTGTAATACCAATGTGATCACCATTCAAGATTTGCTTAATCTTGCTACTCCACCACCTTCTCCATCACATTGCAACTCAAACCTAGCCATTAATCCATTACCAACTAGACCTTTGAGTGAGTCAACTTCACCTTCTCAACAAGCTTTTAAATCAAAAACTCCTTCACCTCAATCACCAACACCTACACCAATGGAACTTTTCCATACACCACCAACATCACCATTACCCAATTTGGAAACTTTTGATGATCTATCATCAAGTCCACCATCCTTCTCACTCTTTGATACCATAACTCAAATGGAAATCCAACAACACCCTAGTGAGCAACTAGATGATGAACCCCATCAACCATCATTAGTAGAACGGTTGGCTTACCGTTATGCTAGACCATCCATTTTTCCAAATGATCAAGGTCATACCCATTCACAATCATTTGTGTTTCACCCAATTTACAAAGACCTTCATGGCAATCCTTCCGGCGAACCTAGTTTCCGCCATTTTGTTTAAAATCAACAACCACAACCACAACCACAACAACAACAACCATCACCACAAGAACCTTCCCAACAATTTGAATCCCTACTTTCTTCCTATAAGAAAATAGAAGCATCCATGTGGGAAAAACCTCCAAACATGAATGAGGAAATTAACACTCATTTAAACCACCTAAATGCCTTCAAACGAATGGTTGATTCTCAAATCAATCATGTTATGGAATTCCATACGGCATTAAGCTCAACAAATGAAGGAAGCAAATACACCTCTCAACCATCCACATTTGCTCCTTCAAGTTCAACCCATCCACCACCAACAAATCAAACCTCTCTTCCACCAAACTTTCCCCGCCATGGTTGCGGACAATGTGAAAGAACCGCTCACATTAGTGAAGGGTGTAGAAGGGAACTTAGGGAACTTTCCGAAGAAATGAAATTTATCTTAAACCACATTTTGGATCGTCTAACATCCTTGTCTCATCCACCTCAACATTAGAGTCTCCAAAATGAAACAAAACCGTTTCTCTTGGAAAATGTCTCCCATTTTAACCAACAAACCAAAACCAAGTCACCTCCTCACCTTTCAAAATAAAACCCGCTACAACCCTCAACTCACATTTTTATCCTTAAACAACCCCATCCTTGTTTTTGGAAAATGTTTCTCACAAAGGAAAATGATGATTTCCTTGTAGTTTTTTATGGTCGTACCTTATTTGTAGCTTTTTCTTTATTTCTAGAGGTAGGATAGCGTAACCAAAATTTCTTGTCTTTGACTTTTTAAGAAGTCTAAATTTTACATGAAATGAATTTCATTACACTACAAGGTTTTCTTTGTTTGTTGACCATTTAGGTATGATGTGTGAACTATACCTTGTTATGGCACCATACATAAATCTTGTGCTTTATAAACTAACCTCTCTTTTTGTAGGTTCATTATCCATGTTTTCCTTCCTTGATACTCCATTTAGGGGAGTAATATTCAAGGGGGAGCATGAGTGTTGTACTATTTCACTTCACAACTCTTAGTTGTGTTTAAACATGAAATTCTTTCATGACTTATCTTGTACAACAACTAACCTTTTTCTTGTAGGTTCAAAATCCATGTCTCCTCTCTTGGCACTCCATTTAGGGGGAGTATCGTCCAAGGGGGAGCAAGTCTTAATTCCGCTTCGCAACTCTTCTTTTTGTTTCGACAAAAAGGGGGAGAATTTATATAAACTTGTGCTTATCAACATCATATTTGCAAAAACATTTTTTTTGGTGCTTATCATCTCATCTTTGCAAAAACAAGTTTTTATACTAACTTTATAAGACTTAACACTAAAACTAGTGACTTACTTATAAATAAAGTTTATGTTTTGTCATCAACAAAAAGGGGGAGATTGTTAATACAAATATCGCCTAAAAACGTTATTTATATTTTACGATCTTTGCTAAGTTTTGTTAATGACAAAGTATGAAGTTTAGCTATAAGTAAATCATCACTTTAAGTGTTTAAGTCTTGTTTAACTAAGGTTAACATTTCCTTTTAAACAAAACATTGTGTTTATTTCTTAAGCTAAAATGAGTCTTGTCACATCATATTTATTTCTTTATATAGTAAGGTCACATCACATTTAGGGCAAGTTTTGTCATGATGCATTTATGGAAAGAAATGTGTTTGACTAACTTTGTTGTTGCTTGCAAGCTTTGTATTTGACTTGTTATTATGAGATGTGACATTGTTTTGTTGCTAGGAGTTATGAGACAAGACCTTGTTTGGTTTGCAAGATTTATTGCAAAACCAACTGCAGCCCTGGCGGTACCCTGGGGGTACACGGGCGGAACCCTTTTGAGGGGTCCGCCTGATCCGCCAGACCTGCAGAATTGTTTGCTATAAATACCAAACCATTTGTTAGTTTTTGACAACCCTTTTAGGACATATATTCACACACTCTCTCAACTAACTCAGTAACCTTTTGATTTGTGATTCTCTTATGTAGCAAGGGACTTCACAAGATCATTCAAGAAATTACAAGCTTCAACTCTAAAGTTGCAAGTCTTGGTAGCTTGGTCATGTATAAGCTTTGATAGTTTATACTTCATGTGTGTCATGTATATAGATGTAAGTGGTTAGTATTTTAGGCCTCAAAATACGTAGTGTGTCGGGAGTTGTTGTACCCTTGTAAAAGAACTAACGGGAGTGGTTGTACCCTTGGAAAAGAACTCGACATCTAGCTTAGTGTCGGTAAAAGTGTAAGCGACGAATGGGAGTGGTTGTACCCTTGTAAAAGAACTCGACATCTAGCTTAGTGTCGGTAAAAGTGTAAGCAACGTTGTAAAGGTTTTCTCCGCCGGTGAAAGGAGCTTGTTGATTAGTGCTTATAACTCTCGAGTTGGAAACTCGGGGCGTGGACGTAGGGCAAGGAAAAAGAGTCCTTGTAGCCGAACCACGACAAACAATCGTGTTGTGGTTTGATCGTTTCTTTCTTTATCTTTGCTTATTACATGTTGTCTTTTAGTTATAATTGCTAATCACATATAAAGCTTTCCAAAAGAATTAAAACAAGTAAAGTTGTATTTATATCTTGAAACAAATGTAAAGCTTTTCAAAGAACTAAAACAAGCAAAGTTAGGATCATCACAAGTAAAGCTTTTCAAAGTATGAAACAAGTAAAGTTAGAATTGTTATTCACATGAAAAGCTTTTCAAAGAATCAAACATATAAAGTTGTGTTTATATCTTTAAGCAAACGTAAAGTTTCTAAAAGGATATTTAAGCTAAATAAGAATCGAAAAAGCGGTAAACTATTCAACCCCCCCCCCCCCCCTCTTCTAGTTTTCCACAGACATATTTATATGTAAACCTAAGGCCTGGTGGAAACAGTCCAACACACGAATGATAATATCGATGTTAAAGTCACTCCAATGGCCCATAAAAACCACGTCATCCGCAGAAAAAAGATGAGACACTTGGAGCAAAGGACCGAGCTGAATACCTTTAAACATACCTGCGTCTACCACTCTTTGCACCGAGATATGAAGGCTTTCCATGATCAAAATAAACAAGAAATGAGAGAGTGGGTCGCCTTGCTTGAGCCCTCTATGAAACTGGAATTCATTGGTTGGACTACCATTCACAATAACCGAACTTTGGAAGAGAGAAAGCAGTTACGTATCCAGCCGCACCACTTATCACCAAAACCAAATTTTAATAAGATGTCGTCTAAGTAATCCCAAGGAACCGAGTCATATGCCTTTTCGAAATCTACCTTAAAGATCATTGTCTGCTTCTTTTTCTTCTTATACCATTGAAAGAGCTCATTTAAAATGAATGGACCATCTAGAATTTGTCGATTCGCAACAAAGGCATATTGAACATCGTTAACTATATCCCCCATAACAACCACTATACGATTTGTCAAAATATTTGCTATGATCTTGCATAAACTTCCAATTAAAGTAATAGGACAAAAATATTTCACCATTTTAGCCTCTTGAATTTTCGGAATTAAAGCAATGAAGGAGGAATTACTACCTTTGGGGAATTTTCCATGTTGAAAGAAGTATAGAACAGCCTCAACCATGTCGTTTTCCATAAAAGCCCAATATCTCCTATAGAAGCCGAATGTAAACCCATCTGGGCCAGGGGATTTATCAACCCCATAATCCCAAACCGCTTTCTTAATCTAATCTCTAGTTATGGTATTTTCCAGGTCCATTTGTTGATCAGGAGTCAATATATTTGGAAAGTCCATATCGATGTGAAGACGATCTTGAGGAGGTTTGTCAAAACGGCAAGCAAAATGAGAGAAAAACTCACTTTTAACCAATATAGGATCTTCAATCCATCTGCCTTCTACCAAGATACCACAGATTGCACTTTTTTTTTCTTTTTTTTAGAACCCCATGAAACTACTTCGAATTTTCATCTCCTTCGATCGCCCATTTAATCTTTGATTTTTGCGCCATCTCCAATGAATCTAAATTGTCTAAATCTTGTAAGGACTTAAAGACATTCATGCGTTTAGTAAGAATATCCAAGTTGCCCTCCCCGCTATCTAACAACAAGTCGATTTCAGCAAGTTCATCTTTTATTCCTTGTTTATGATTTTTTGATCTGTCTTTGTAGGCTTTAATCCATATGCGCGCGTATCTTCTCTTTGAGATATTTTAATTTTTTCATTAACTTTGATATAGCATTCAAATCATTCACTTGAGCATCGTTTTATGTTTGTTCCACAAAGTTATCGAAACCATCCAACTCAAACTAGTAATGAAAAAACCAAAACGGAGTAGGACCATAATCATAACTTGCTTAACTTTATAAGCTTACCTTGCTAAGCTTATAAGTAGATAAAAATGAAATTATAGGTTTTCTAAAGTTAAAGAATCTTTGTTACCCTAAAATAAAAGCTAATTTAGACACCCTTTTACAGAAACTAACTTCAAAGCTAACAAGTTTTTCCATAGCATTTTTTTGTAAATAAACAGTTACTATAAAATAAGATTGATAGATAGATAAACGTCTCTCTTAAAATTTGCCAAAATTTTACTAAAAAGCTTATACAACATCACAAAAAAAATTCAAAATATTAATATAGATAAATGATTAAAAAAAATCTAAAATATGTATATAAAAGTTTGAATATGAGAGTTTTGTGAGCTTAAGTTGATCAGTAAAAAAAAAGGTGAGTTTGCTAACTTCAAAACTTTCATCCAAATCTCAACCTATATATAGAACAAGTGTGATTGCTATTTTTAGAGACAAAAATTCACCCAAAATTCTAAAAGAATGACACCTGGAAACTTCACTACTAATAGAAAGTTTTAAAAAAAAAAAATTGAAAAGATTTTCGGATGAAAAATTCAACCGAATGATTGAAGGAACTAAAAAATAGGCCATTTCCTCTCATACCTTAAACACACAATTAATTCATTCCATATTATCTTGATCATTTTTTGGGATTGATATTTTGATTTTCAAATCGTTACACAATCGATTTCAACTCCAATCTAATAATCATTTGAAATTCCATTCTTCTGAAAAAGTTCCAGAATCGATTTCAATGGCACAAAAGTGATGGATGTAACTGATTTAAATTTTAGGTCTACAATACTATCGGATTTGGATTAATTTTTATATTTATTATTAGTTTGGAATTCTTCTTAAGATTAACATGGTTGATTGTTTTTTTGTTTTTTTCCAGGTACATGAATCTGATAATGAATTAGTTAACGAAAAGAAGATGGTGATCACAAAACTAATGAAATTAGATTATCAATTTTCATCAATCCAAGGTAAAAACTCGAATTTTGGCACTACTGAATAATTTTTGAAAACGTAATAATTATGCACACCACATGTTTGATGAAATGTTTAGAAACCCAAATTGCTTATTAGTTGCAATGTTATGTTATTTATTTAGAGTAATTATCAAATGTATATTGGTTATATGTGTAAAATATTATCAAGCATATACCTTGTGAGATTAATGCAAGTAATATAAATGTGAGAAATGTGACAAGTAAGAAAAGTGTGATTTCGGCTGAAAACAAAAGCAGTTTGCTTAGGATGTATAGTTATGGATAATTAGTGATTTGTTGTTCACATTATTTATCCTCTAACTAAAAAAGTACAAAATCAAAATTGTTTACACACAATCGTCTATGAAGCCTAATCCATATATCGTTTATGAATTTGAAGATGATTAAAGAAAGCAAGAATAAATTTGGTATTCACACAATCATTTTAATGTTCATATTATTTTTAATATTTATATTGTTAGTGATTTGTCATGTTAAGGTTCTTTTATCTGTGTTCAAAGGAGGTAGATTAATTGTATGAATTAACCAAATTTCGAATATGATTTTTTTGGGTTTTTTGAATTGGGAGATTTTTCGAATTGATGGTTTTTATGTTGTTACATGCATGTTTTTTTTGAGATTAAATGCTTGCCGAAAAATTCATATTTAATCTCTACCAAAATCAACCAGATGTAATTTTGTTTTTATATAATTTTACATGTTTTGATTATCAAAGAAAATGATTAGGATATTGAAGTTTTCTGATTGATGATGAAAACCTGACGTCATGTTTAATTTTGTTTAGTATCGCGTTAAACAGTGATTACTTTCGTTTATTTTGAATGTGTTTTCTTGCAGTATGTGATAAGCTAATGACACAAAAAAGGGCTTTAGACGCAGAAAAGTGAGTATCAATTATGTTTTACCAAACACTATTAACTGATTATTTGAGTTCCACTACCGTTGATATGGCATGACTTCCTGAAACGTTTATTGCATGTTAAGTAAGAGTTGCCACAAATTCAAGGCATAAACGATGATATGAAGTTTTGCTCAAAAACGTTTTAAATGGGAGTCCATAAATCTTTTGCCTGGTAACTTACCAAGGTCAAATATATGCTCTTAAGCTATTTATATACCCTTTATTTTGATATCTTTACAACAAGTAAAGCTATGTTGATGTTATCCGTTATACAAAGGTTTGGAAGCTAATCGTTTGAGTCTAAATGTCAAACTTGACCTCATTTTGATGTAGAACAGTACTATAAATGCAAGTGCATCCACTTTATTGTAAGTTGCTCTACTCATGTTTGAATGTTTGATGAATAATCAATGACAGTAAATCCTTAACACATAATCTTTTGTCTTTTATTTTTTCAATGGTAGATATGACTGATATGTGAGTTGAAAGTGTTGATATTATTGAAGTTTCTTGGCATTCAACATTAGGTAATGATATTATCATATCTTTCTCAACTTAATTTTTTAATTCTAGCTTTTTATTATTTATTATGTGTAAAGATTATGAATATGATGTGAGCCACTATCGAGGTGTTTATGAGTACATTGCAGTAGTAGTTCTTTGATTTGAAAAGTTTAGAAAGATGGTTGATGTTTATGAGTTTGTATATATTCAAATAGCCGAGCACGATATGTAAACACGTATGAGCCACCATTCAAATCTGGTATCCTACAGGGAAGACCAAGTTGTGTAATGTTTTCATATAACACTGTAAATGGAATACCTGTTTGTTCTGATCAAAAACTCTTGAAGGAAACTCACAGTGAATGGGATGTCATAAAGTCTTCAAGATTCATTTAATTAAATTTCATCAAGTTTTAATATTTCTAATAGATTTGACTGATTATAAAGATTCGGTGAAATCAATGAATACAGATCTATAACTTCTGACTATGATGCTATCACCACCATATACAAGTATCGAAGCTACACTAAAAGCCTTGAGGATGATGTGGCCCTTGCTCATAAGGCTGGTTTGTGTTTGACTTCATAGTTTGAATTTGCAATATTACTTTTTAGTTGAAAATATGAATAATTGCTTATTGTAAATGATGTGTAGGAACGGATATCAACTGAGGAACATACATGTAGAGACATACAAAGTCTGTAGTTGACAAAGGGAAGGTAGAAAAAGTAATAGACAAAGCTCTATTAAATTTATTTGATGTATAAATGGTAAAGACACATTTTTTTTCCAGTTTAATATTGCTTTATGTTTTTTATTTAGTAAATATGTAATTTCAGTAATTAGTCATAAATTTATTTCCTTTATGAGTTCTCAGAAGGAATAAGTAGTTGATTTACCCATTAACGATTAAGACTTGAGCCATGAAGTTTTTGCTGATTAATTTTACGGCTTGACGGATTTATATTCATACGTACAGAAGGAAAGCGGAGCAGTTCCTGCTTTTCAATTAAGTGGTAATTGAGCGAAATCATTTTCACCCTCCGCGCAAGATCCTTTGTGATGTTTGAGAATGCACATGGGACCTTTGAAGCAAAATGTGGAGCTTTCGGTGTGGATGACTATTTAGATCCCATGTTCAGCACGCGCACTTGGTCAAATACTAGATCGAGTAAAAGCTCTACAAGTGAGGTAATAACAAATTTTCGAGATAAAGGTGCACAGTTTATGAGTGTTATTTTGATTTAAGGTTTTGAGTCTCTCCACCTAATTTGAAAGACCTATACTTTCATATCACAATAAAAGACTAATTTTTTTAGAAGAATGCCGTTTTTCATCTTTTTGTATTTAAGCTTGTGGTTATATATGCCATGCAGAACTATGTTGTCAAAAAGCGAGTATGGTGTGATTTTTTAAACGCGAAAACACAGAGAATCACTTATTTTCAGAAGGTTGTCGAACAATGTTATTTGATTATTTAAATTTTTCCAAACACGATTATTAGATAATTTAATTGAAAATGCAATCCCAAACACACCATCTTTAGACTCATTATAAAGTAATTTGAACTAACCATTATAGGCATGTTGGATATACGTATACTTAGTTGATCCTGATATTGCAGGTCTTGAGTAGCATTTGCTGTTTTTGGCACTGTTGTGGTAGCAACTGACGTGATTGTTGAAGCTGCATCCGCCTCTGCTGCTGTTGTTGTTGTAGCTACTGCAACTCAAAGTGCCAAAAAGTGCTCAAGATCTTGCCCAGTTTGACTGCCAAATTGTGGTTGGTCTTCATAATTTCATCGCGAAATTTGCTCAAGTGTGGGTTCATTCAAGTGGAAAGCTGATTAAAGATTATGTCGTTGTAGCAGTTGTATGTGCTTTCTTGGCTTGGTTGATACTTGGTAAGAAACAAAACTACTCAACATAGGTTATAAATCCAAAAGGCTGATCTAAGGTTTGTTTATAAACGTGATTTGGTCACCCAGACATTTACTTAACATTTTGTCCTTCATGATGATTTAGAATATTTTAGAAGCAAAGAAAAAATATAATTAGGAACACAAATATGTTTTGCTCTCTTCCCTTTGTGTCCAACTGCCATGGGTATGATTGTTATAATTATTCGCAAATTGAAAAGTGATATGATAGTCTGAAACGTGATACATGATGTGTTATAAGAACACGACAAACTACAAATGTTTATTCTTGGTAACAAACAAAAAAGTGAAATCATTTTTTGATTGAATGGTGAATGGATAACTTAAGGACTTCAGCTATTCTACAATGATTTGTATTAGTTGGTTGGATATCATGTCTGTAGTAAAAAGGAAAACAAATACAATATTTAATTTCTTAGTCTTCCGATTAACGGTACTTGTGTCACCTGGCGATGACAAATTACCAATTTGTGTTTTTCTTATTGTTTTAGTATGGACTTGTCATGGGTATGATTGTGATATTTATTCGCAAATTGACTATTGTTAGCCTATTTTTATGCGTACACAAATTTGTTTTTTATGTTTTCACAAATTTGTTTGCTTGGAATATTTATGGAATGTTGGTACTGTACAACTGCCTGAGTTGTCTCTAGAGTTTTTCATATGTGATGCCATTATCTTAAATCTTAATTGTCATTAAAATCTGTTTTTTTAACCTAAATGCGTACTACTTAAGACATCCAACTTCATTATACTTAATGTTAAAAGGACCACATATATGAAACTTGTTTGTGAAATAATGGTGCAGAATGCGGGCCTGGGCTGGCTATAGGATTGCTTCTTGGTGCATTGTGAAATAATCTTCCCTTTAACATTATGGTATTTGTCTATACAAGTAGGCGATAGCACTGCCACAAATTTGTTTTACTCACTAAGCAAGTTCATCATCAGAAGCTAAACCACATAAAAGATTTGTGTTAAAATTAATCATTTTTCTATTGTTCTTCTTTTGAACGCAATTAGATTGTTTCCAGTTTTTTGTTTTTTTTGTTTTTTGTTTTTTTTTTTTTTTTTTCCTTCTTCTTTTTCTTTGAGTCATCGTATGTGTTTCGTATAATGTCACGGACCTATTACCTACTGCAAAACCAAGTCAATGTATGAATTTAGAGGTTCAAAACTAAATGTAATCATTGTGGGTTGTCGTAAACCTATTAATTTATGTTACTTCAAGGTGTTTATCATGTCACGATATAAACATTTTTTCATATCTTAATACCCTTTGTATCAATATCAAACAACCATTTCTCATACAACACACAACCAATTTGTATATATTTCATGCGAACAATCGACATTCATTCAAGTTTCATTCTCTTTATAAAACAAATGTTTATATTGTTCATTCTCTAAACAAATTATATCATGAAGCTAGCCCACCCATTCGGGCAACTACACCGATGAAACACCTAACGTTGTATACAAAAAAGTGTTGCATCGTCTCTAAACCTATTACTTTTTTATTTTATCTATATTTATATGCTTTTTTATTTAGTCATATTTTAGTATACATATTCTTTTGCCTCTTATGTATTTTTCTAAAAAAAATTGAATATGTATTCGTATGGTATTTTGATGTTTTATTTTATTAATATATTATTAATTGAAATAAACTGATAGAGCTAGCCCGCCCATCGGGCGGGTCTTGAAGCTAGTGATAACATATAGTGACATTCAAGTAACGAATCTCTTTCAAAAAGCTACATGAAATATTAGTTTTTATAGAAACACCTCATAACCTTTTTTTTTTTATCAAAAGGACAATCACATGGATGGATGACTCGGGAGTCAAGAATTAGGAAAAGCATTAGCTGGATCATATGGAGTTAAGGTCTCACTTTAATAAGGCTTTGAAGTTGTCACTTTCAAGTTTTACCAAGTCTATTATTTTTGTTCAACATCGAACATAAAAGCAATTCTATGTTTTTTTGGGTGCAAATGCGCAAAATGTTGTGTTTTGTGATTGTTGTGTAGCTTGTTAGTTGGCTTATTGTCTTTATCATCATATCTAATCGTAAATTATTGACCTTTTCATGTTTTTTTTTTTTTTTTTTTTGCAAAAAAACGCTAATATATGTTTTGTGAAAAGAAAGTAATAATTTCATGTCATGGCAACTTAAAAGAAGAGACAAAGGATATGTAGAGATAATGGTATAAATGTGAAACTTGGGACATGATATACAACATTAACACTGCGTTTTCGAGTTGAGTAAAAGAGATGAAGTAAAGTGAAAGTGAGAAAATTCGTGTTCTCTAGGTTTTTTTAAGGAAGTAAAGTGATGTAAAGTGAAGTAAAGTGATTACATTTTAGTTATAAAACTTTCACCCCACTTTTGGGGTGAAAGTCACTTTACTTCCTATCTCTTTCTTTTAAATGTACATACATGTCTAATTATCCATTTAGCCAAAAAAACATGTTGTAAAGGTACAAAAATGTGAATGAACAAGAGTAACTCTAGAAAAAAGGGTGGACATGTGTATATGAACTTTATCATTCATCCAAAACCAAAATAAAACCAACCAATAAACAGAATCTGCTCTAAATCAACACAATTTATTCAAACCATATAAAACCACTTTTACTATTATCCATCCATTTCATCATAAAGTACTGGTAAAATTAAGTCCTTTCAACAACTCATTGATTCTTATGTTATGTACATATTGGTATAGGTTTTTTTTTAACCCCATATTTATATTCCTCCTGTATAAATACAATGGAGCAAGAAAATAAACATCAAAGCCCTTTTGAAATGGAAGAAATGAGGATGAATCTTCCAGGAAGGTAACTTTCTATTCGTCTATCTTGTTTATTATGTAGCCCTAAAAATAACACAATGCTGAATATTCTACTTGGTTGATTTGGTTTAAAATATGTATTTATTTTTTGTTTCTCGACGCAGAAAGGGGGGATTGTCCATATACTATGATGGAAAGTCGAGGACATTTCAATGCATCAGAGATGTTCATTGCTTGGACGATCTCAAGAAACAAGACCGCTCTATCAACAACGAGAACAATACTCATGTGAACGATATCCAACAACAACAAATGACATCTCCTTGTCGTCCACGTTCAAATACGAATCTTTGTGGTTCACCTATCATTGGTTTATAGATAGGATATTGTGTGACCGTTTCGATGTCATAGAATAAGCCAATAAAGCCTTCCTTGCACAACAACCTCACTAGTCACCCTCTTGTTCGTGCATTTGATCTCACTTTTATGCACACTCAAACTCATAAATTGAAGATCGTTTGATGGCGTGGGTTTGAATGAGCTAGTCACGTCACTACAGATGAAACAACTATTACCTCGAATATAATATTTTTGTTATGATAAAAAAACAGAAATGGAAAGAAAGTTTATTTTGAAGCTTCAATTTCTACGATTCCATTTCCAGTTTTATCTCATTTTTATCTGCTAATACGTAGTAGTAAGTATATATGTGTTCGTAGTTGTGGATTCTATGTTCGACATGGAGTTTGGTATCTTAATTATAAACTAGCTTATTATTGGACTATTCTTACCAGTTACCAACGACTTAAATTGTTATCGGGTGCATAAATTATGATCATACAATAAGGGGATAGATAAGCATGAAATAACTACCTATATATATATGTAAAATTAAAAGATTCAAGTACAAAGAAATATAGGATATGATGTAAGTGAGGATCGTCAATAAATTGTATTCTCAAGTTGAGTAATATGAGGTACAATAAATGAAAGTGATGTTTGTTGTGTTCTCGAGTTTTAGTTGGAAATTAAAGTGAAAGTAAAGTAGTGAAAGTGATAGGATTTGACATTAAAAACTTTCACCCCGTTTTTGGGGTGAAAAACAACTTTACATCCTTTTTATTTCTTTACTCCCTCTTAATTTACGTTACTTTCACTTTCTCCTTATTTTTTTCTTGAGAACATAGTAAGAAAAAAACATAGGGTTTGCATCCGGAGTTTTCTATTACGTGGGAGAGATTATAAATAGAAAAATAACATTTTGAGACATGAACAATATCGTATACGCGCCTCATATAGTCACATTGCAAAACAAGATCGTTACTAACACAGGACGTACAATTATTACTCGGTTATTTAAAGAAAAATGACTAGTTGGTAAAGAGCCATGATTGTTTTAGATGAGAGGGAGTTTGAACCTTGCTATCTTGAGTTAGATAGCTAGAAAATAGTATGGATAAAACGGCCACAAGAACACTAGTTAGAGTGCGCACATTAGAACTAGTGAACCACAAGTACACAACGGCTCGGATTTTTTCGACTATATATCTCCCTTTCCAATTCCTTTTACATGTTTACAAAGGAAAGAGACTCCCCAACACACAAGTCAAATAAAGAATTTTGAAGTTACATACAATGAATGCTAAACTATATTTTGTCAAAGCATATTTAGAAAGAGTGTTGATACTCACATCACAATTTTTTATACTTTCATCACAATAATCTGTGCACTACAGTATTGTACAATGCGTTGTATAGCTTGTATAAAGTGGTATAATTATCAAATAAGATGATGTGAGTATCTCGCACCCAGGGTGGTATGGCTGAGCCAGAGTGGGCTTAGCAGTCGGCCTGTCTTTCCAACACCCATTTAGAAACTAACATGGTTTTTGAGTAAGGCGATGACATGTACATATAATCATATACTAGCAGGGTACCCGCGCAATGCGGCGGCGGGTACCCGGTGACTAATTTTGTGGCGAACAACTAATTTTCATTTATACCGCGTGTTGCAGCGGGGTTGATTTTTAGCCAACGTATTTTTTTCATTTTTTTAGTGTAATTTTTGGTTTCGTAATTTTTATGATATCTGTATAAATATAAATCATAAGCCACTCGTAAAGAAAAAGTAACATGTTCATGTTTTAAGCTGCTGAATCTTGAATAATGTATTAATTATATTGTACTTTGTGGGTAAAAAATTGTATTTTTTGATGAGGGGTGTTTTTAATAGTGTATTAAATTGTATTAGGTGAATATTCTTTTTTTAGTTTTATGTGTGTTTTGAGTCCTTGTAAATAATGCTTATAAGGTAGTATTTTTCACTTAAAGGGTATTTTAATGACTACTATTTAATAACATTAATGTTGTTTGATAGAAAAGTGGTCTGAAAATGACTTCATGCTTATTTTTATTGTACCATATGCTTGTTTTGTTGTAATTTTTAAAATTTGGTGCATTAAAGTGTTGTAAACCATGCTTTATTTCTTGTAAGTCTGAAAATTTTGAAGAGAAATTCATTTGTGCATTATATTTAGTATAGATACACAAGTTATTGATAGTCCTATTTCTTAATTCTTATAGATATTTTGTTGAAGTGATTAGTATTGATTGCTAAATTAAATGCTAGCATACAATTTTCGGAAAACGCAATTATAACACTTTGTAATAATAAATGTTGTTTTTGTGATTTAATTACTTTTCAATTAATTCAAACTGATTTATAACTTTGTGTATACGAGTATTTTTTGGTATTAAAATCAATTTAATTTAAAACAGTAATAAATGATGTTCTTTAAAAACTAAAAAAATAATAATAAAAAAAAAAAAAAAAAAAAAAAAAAAAAAAAACCTTAAAAAAATTATAAAGTCATGGAAAATTTGTTAAATTTATAGAGGGAACTTGTTAAAAACTCTAAAATTATATCATTCAAATTTGTAAAGCTGAAGTTAGCATTATAGTTTTTTATTAATATTTTTTACTTATGTGTCAATTTATTAGACAATCGTAATAGACCTTTGTAATAGAACTTTGTAACTTACAAATGTAAGAATCTGGTGACAAGAAAATTTAAAATAAGAAGAATGATAAATAACTATTACCGCATATTTGAGATGCATCAATTTGAATTAGATGCATCTCTATTCATTTAGATACATCACAATTAGTTTTGAAAGTAAATTTGAAATGAAAACAATGCAAAGTAGTACTAGTAACAAATTTGACCAGGAGATGACGAAAAATACATAGAATTCGTCTAACTTGATGAATGCATCTTATATGTGTATATGCATCTAATTTTTAGCTATAAAATATATTATAATGCATCTAAAAGACGAAAACATCTAATTTAAATTGATGTATCTCCAATGTATAGTTATAGTTATTTCTCATCATTCTTATTTTAAGGATTCTCGTTTGATCCTTATAATTGTGTACACAATTTTAATTTATTACTCCCTCCGTCCCAAAATTATTGTCCACTTTGAATTTTCAAAGTCAAAATGGTATAACTTTGACCACAAATATATATTTTTTATTATATAATACTTGATGAAAAATTATACCATTGAAAAGTAGACTTAAAACCCAATCCATTTATATATTTTGCATCAAATATTATATAACACTCACAAAAATATTTAAGGTCAAAGTTGAAGAAGAAAGACTAAAAAAGTCAATACTGGACAATAAATTTAGGACGGAGGGAGTAGTATAAATGAACGAATTTGATTCAATATTTTAACTCGATTAAACTGGACAACGACAAAGTTAAGTGCATTAAAGGTTAACCACAACATGTAGTGGTGGTAGTGAGGTATGTTAGGGGTGCATGTTGTCTTTCATCACCTGGTTCAATGCATTACTACACACTGCTTTCTGGTACATACGTAAATATTGAAAAAAAGGTTAAGATTTATATGAAAATATTTTTAACATTGAAAATCGTTAGTTGAGAATCATAAGCAATTTTTGCATCGAAATTGCTCTAGTTACAAAGTAACTACAGAGTATTAATTATTCTGACTAAACAAGGCTGACTAAACAAGGCTGAAAGTAATTGCACCATCCCGTCACCTTTCACATCAGAGTGACATCAGTTTTTTCTCTTAATTCACACCCTTCACCTTTTACCCGCAATGATCACACCACTCCTCACATTTTATTAAAATAACCACTTTTACAAACATACCCACAAAATACCCCCACACACTCACAAATTAAATATCTAATAATAAAACATATTCACTTTGCACGAATGCGTAGAGGTGAATGACTCATCTTTTGTCCCTTTTTTTCCATGTTCACGCGTGAGTGTTTGTTTGTGTAATGGATTTTGTGCATAAAGTGATACCTCACGAGTGAGGTGAGTCCTTCACTATTTCCTGTCTAAGAGCAACTACAATGGGTCAAATTGTATAAAGCTTTTCATTATTTTAAAAAATTTTTTAAAAGATTTTTTTGCAGTACATTAAAAGCTTTTTGAAAAGCTTTTCTAAATGTACAATGCATTGAATACATTAAATGCATCATCAAGTCATTAAAACTTGATGCATTGTAGATGATATAATGATGTACACTTCTAATCAACCAATATTAGTAGTTTTCATACCAAATTTGTTACTTAAGAAATACTCGTATTTAAATTGAAATGTACACCCAACAATGCACAGAATACAACCACCAAGACAAAAATGGCTACAATACAACACAAATATAGACATTGAGCGCTTATTTCTGCAAACTGTCACCTCACAAACTTACATACTCGCAGTCCCACTATAAATCCCAGCAGCAAAAATCATTACCCTGCACCCTCACCATCTAACCCAATCCTCTCCCTCCACGTGTCACCCCGCGTCTCACCTGATCACACCCCTTCCCATACATACATTCTCTGTATATAACACCCAAATGTTATAAGCTCTCTCACTTCATCACCTGAAATAAAACCATCACTCTGTTTGCTTAACGACGTCGTTTTGGCTAATAATGTATGTTAGTCGTTTTTAACTCTAAATTACGGTTATATATATATTTTTTTAAAAAAGATGGTTAATTTATTCGGTAGGTGTTTGGGTGATGAGATGACGTCATCAGTGTGACGTGGCTAAAAACACACACAAACAGTATGTGTTTAGGTGTGAGTGTCTGTGTGTTTTGTGATGACGTCATCAGAAGGTGTAACGAGAGTGTTTGTTTTGTGATGACGTGGCAAAAACACACACAAACACCGTCACTGTGTGTTTATTTTGATGAGTTTATTTTTTGTAAAAAAAGAAAATGTAAATGTATGAGTTTGTATAGATGATGAAATGTGAAATGAACATGTCATGAAAATAAAGTTTTTTTTTTTTTTTTTTTTTTTTTTTTAAATATTAATGTTTTTTGTGTAGCTGTGAAAAGGAGGAGATTTGATTGAGGTAGGAGGTGAAGGAATGGAGACGGAATCGAGCGAGGTTTCGATGACCTCTGGTATATCGTTTTTCGTTTTTGTTTGAGTTATGACTTATGACTTATGCGTGATTAATATGTGAAAAGAAGTAGTGAATTGATGATTTAGGTTTAATTTTCGCCATTTTTTGAACTTAAATTTGGAAATGGTCACTTTGCGTAGTAGGTTTGTATAAGTAGTGTATCGATTTGTAGGTGTTTATCTAAGCTTATTTGATGGGCTTATAAGCTTATACACTTGGCTTGTGGATTTTATAAGCTTATAAACTCAAGTGGCTCATAAGCCCAACAAAATGAGCTTATGAGCTTATCATTGTTTTAATAAGCTCATAAGCCCATCAAATAAGTTTACGCAAACATCTTTAGGAATAACTTTTAGCGTTTTGAACTTAAAATGGAATTGGTTACTTGTGGAGTAGGTTTGTTAAAAATTGTGTATCAATGGTTTCATATTAGGTAAGTTTTGGTGAGGT